>OX596190.1:6605977-7138449 GCA_951394245.1 Cyclophora punctaria
GCGCGGGGATATACCTACCTACGAACTACGAACGACGAAGACGTGCTATGTAGGTATTATCCCGAATTCTTCCTCACATGAAATCTTGATTGTGTATACATATGTCGGAGATGGACGTTTTGACGGCGCCTAACCTCATCGGATGAAAACAACACGTGCAACGGTTAACCCCACCACTTCGATCCTATATAAGGCGATGTGAACAGAAACACGTCTCACTCGTTCGACGTCGGTTGCCCGGTGCACACGTTATGATTGTTATGAAATAAACCCGTGTATAAAAGATTAAGCTGACAGCAGAGTTTCTTGCCCATTCTTCTCTGCTGATGCTCTTCCGAATGGGTGGTAAATTCAAACCTGAATAAAGATAGTTGACTTTGACTGATTTGGTGTTTTCAATATAATGGCGGACGCCATTCCGACATCAGAAGTGGGATCAAGATCGCTATTGCCCACCGAGCGTCCAGCAGAGAATGATCAAGATCGCTATTGCCCACCGAGCGTCCAGCAGAGAATGATCAAGATCGCTATTGCCCACCGAGCGTCCAGCAGAGAATGATCAAGATCGCTATTGCCCACCGAGCGTCCAGCAGAGAATGATCAAGATCGCTATTGCCCACCGAGCGTCCAGCAGAGAATGATCAAGATCGCTATTGCCCACCGAGCGTCCAGCAGAGAATGATAAAGATCGCTATTTTGCCCACTGAGCCACCAGTAGAGAATGTTTGAATTGGTCAATAATTTGGTAATAAAACTTGGAATGTTCTGTGAGTATAGTTAGTTAGTACTCTATTCTATTGTGGAGTTAAGAAGGTAATTATGAGTCAAGTGTAATCTTGTGATGTAATGTGATATGTTCTAATATGTTTTCTTATTTTCATGTTGGTTCAATGCTGGTAATTATTGCGAGCGTTGATGAACCTCGTCTAGGGAGGAGCGTGGTTCTCTTCTCGGTCCTGTTACCTGAGGAATATGAGGGGTTGCGGCATTCCAAATTGTTCAAGAATCTATCACGACAAATTCACATTGGATGTTAAATTGGTGATGTATTGCGGTAATGATTGGTTTGTTGGGTGAGCCGGTGAGCTATTTTGTGATATTTGAGTCAGTTAACATTGAGAGTTTTGTAGTGAATCTTCGTACCACTTGATAAAGTAGAAAGCTTATTGAAATTATTTTGGATGTTTATTCCGTTGTAAAATATGAGAGTATGAGTAAGGGTTTCATGTGACTATGTGACTTTTTGAGTTCAATGTTCGAACTCGGCGATGGTCGTGGTCTGGATTGACCGTACTGTGGAGTGGTCTGCTGAAACCGTGTGTTGTTGAGCAATGTGATTGCTGATCGGCTGGTTGCCATGACTAGACGTGACTAGACAAGCTTACTGTTACTTACTCATGGCTCATATTGTAATGTGCATTTGAGATCAATAGTCTATTGAAGTTAAAGTTGAAAATGACGTGGTACCTAGTATTCATGTGTTACATAGCATTGAAGATTCCCGATTGATAATAATTGAAATTAACTTTTGATTGAAATCAAGAATTTAAGGAAGAACAAGCTTCTTAATAGTCAGGTTGACCGAGCGAGTGCAAATTACTGTGGCCGCAAGGTTTAGAGGAGAACGAGTACACAATATAGTGTCATTGACTGGTATAGGAAAATGCCTGAAGGGCAAGTACCCATTGTTAGTGATTCTGAGCCTTGTGAGGATTAACTGTAGTCACTTTTGACTGTGTGGTAACTAGTTGTGCGTGTCCTCTTGAGTCTGGGTGATCACGGGAGTGACTGATCACAGGGATGATCAGGGTTATGGGTGTTCACTGGGATGATCACGAGAGTGGCTGATCACAGGGATGATCAGGGTTATGGGTGATCACTGGGATGATCACAGCCAGTCACAGGGATGACTGCGTATTAGGGCTACGGGGATAGCCGGACAATAGAGACACACACACTTGACCTTTACTTTGATTTGAGATTAATTTGATTTTTAATGGGTACTTGTGCCTGACGATGTTCTAGTATTATGTTGAGATAAGCAATGTGAAAGTATTTTGTTGAAGTAGAGTTATTTAGGTCAGGAGTGAGCGAACGATGGTGATCGTTACACGTTGAAAAGCTTTGAACTCTAAACGTACTTACAAGTATGCACATGATCGTGTTAGGAAGATGCCTGTGGGGCGGGTAACAGCTGACTCAGACGAAGGTGGAGACAGTGAGGTTGATTAAGCTGTTGATTGTTACTGGGTTTTTATGTCGGTGGGTCAGTCTGAGACCGCACCAGGGTGCCGTAGCTGTAGCCCGTTAGAAGTCGGTGTCTACTACTTGTAGTAGTCCGTGGGTACGCAGTAGGCGGTAGCCCTGGGTAGTGTGGTCGGGTCTTGCCTGGTAGCGAAGACCGTAGAGTCATGGGACGACTCGGCATTCCGAAATGGAAGTGCATAAAGGGCAAATGCGTTTGCTAAATCTTGTGTTGTGACCGCGAACAAAGACTCAGTAGTAAATCAATTGTGATTAAATTGTTAATTGTGTGTGAATAATGAACCAGAGTCTGTCACTGTTACTGGCCTCAGGGTTTTGGTAGATGAGACGTTATCATAATTTACTTTGTGATTTCTTACGCTATTTGATCATATTATTAATCTGAATTTGAGTTGTTAGTAATCATGAGTAAGGTCCTTTAATTAATAAATTGAGAGCCAATGAAGGCTAGATCCCAAGATTGGCCATGAATAAGAGGTATGGCCGAGCGGAATTGTTCTCTCGTGATTTTTGGTTGCAGATTAACACACGAGGACGTGTGCTAGCAGGATGGCCGTGTCGGAGATGGACGTTTTGACGGCGCCTAACCTCATCGGATGAAAACAACACGTGCAACGGTTAACCCCACCACTTCGATCCTATATAAGGCGATGTGAACAGAAACACGTCTCACTCGTTCGACGTCGGTTGCCCGGTGCACACGTTATGATTGTTATGAAATAAACCCGTGTATAAAAGATTAAGCTGACAGCAGAGTTTCTTGCCCATTCTTCTCTGCTGATGCTCTTCCGAATGGGTGGTAAATTCAAACCTGAATAAAGATAGTTGACTTTGACTGATTTGGTGTTTTCAATATAATGGCGGACGCCATTCCGACACATATATACTCGCGCGAGACATGTAATATTTTATCCCCAATTTCCCACTTGAAATTTTGATTGTGTATATTCCTGCGGGAGACACGCAATGTTTTATCCCTATTTTCCTACATGAAATCTTGATTACCCGAAGCGAAGCGAGGGCGGGTCGCTAGTACATATTATATTAATAGATTATACATATAATATAATAGATCTCCAGACTCCTAGATTCATGGTCCCTATTTGTCTAAATAATATTGGAAACAAACTTATTTATATGGTGCTTGAGAGTTTGAATTATGTTTGGCTTGAGCTGATGTAGCAAGCTAAAACGTAGGTAGATTTGAAGTGCTGTGGAGTCTTATCGGAATGCTCAATAGTGATGCAACCGGTCTGTCGTGCAATTTAATTGCTCTAAAGAAATGGCACAAATCACAAGCACCGATACTTCTTCTTCTTCGTTTATTCTTCGATGGTCGATAATACCAAGGTACCAGTCTATTTTGATATGACTATTTCGGACTGACATGAACCACTCTTCGACAGCTTTTCAATGACACCAGTTACGTAACTGTTGAACGGACCTTATAAAAATAAGGTCCGTTGGTATACATTTGTAGGTCAATGTAACCGAAATATGCACGAGTAGAAACAACTGATTTTGAAGATAGGGGTCGTTTTAGTGGGGAGATTAATGGTAAAATAATGTCCGTGTAGGGCGAGGGCGACACGGCGGGCCCGGTGTCCATGGAGTCGGTGCTGGGCGCGCTGGCGGCCGTCAGCCTGGGCGCGGGCGACGCGGACGACAAGCCGCGCCTGCTCACCGTGGAGCCCGCGCCGCCGCGCGACCCGCCCGCGCCCGCGCCCGCGCCCGCCCCGCCCGCCGCGCCGCAGGAGGTACGCACGTCTACTACACTACACACTACACACTATACACTCGCATATACAGCACTGCTTTCCGAATCACGAACAATTTCTCAAAGCAGTAGCGCTTGCCTTGTATTCATTTGACTATACTTGCATTGGCTTGGGCTCTGCTCATATGCAGACTTAATGTCACTCTCAATCAATGTGAGCGCGATGTCGCTAGACATTGTGACGTAACTATTGCCGCCATGTTGAGCTTGAAATATGGCGCCGACACGAAATCATTGTGGGCCAAAAGCCACACTTGACATCAACTGTCAATTTTGACATTTCGAACTGCATTTTCATTGGTGCAGCGTGTCTTGCTTATATCACAGAATTATGTCCAATCGAATAAAGCAGAGTTGGATTAAAGTCATAATTAAAGGCGAAACTCAATCCACATCAGAGTAAGATTAAACATACATCCATCTTTACAAACTCTCGCATTTATAAGATTAGTAGGATTTGGATGGATTGATTCCCAATGGACTAGCGGTTAATATGATTAACCTCATTCCAGGTACATTGATTCGACGTGAACGCGCGACCGATGCAGAATTAACAATAAATACTAAAAACAATGTTATTTTGAACACGCGTTAAACAATGCTTGGTTGCACACGGAAAGATGGCACCGTACGTCTCATTCCGATTCTATTTGTTAGTTGTTAAGGTTGATTTTTGAATGCACCGATCCTGGGTAGATGCGTGTGGTTAATATACCTATGATAGGAATTTGTTTAACTAATAAAATACGATTTTTTACAAAATGCTAAAGATTTTTCCACTATATTGATATATTGAGCATTTTATGTTCTTTTAAAACCAAACTCTACCTATACTGTACTTATTTATATCTTGAAATGACCTTTGCCTTGCAATGAATGCTTACAGGATATTACTCCTCTGTAAAATGTTATACTGTTTTTCCTCTAAGTGTTAATAGATGTTATCTATTTAGGAATATAGTTATTTAAATAACATTCGTATTGTCCTGTAAGACGAAATGTGATGATTTAATACAATATAACCTATATTATGCCTTTCCAAAAACGATAGTTTAAGATGGGCAACCCGAAGTAGGCAAGCGTGGTGATAACGCCTAATCTTCCTCACTGTACTGATATCTTCAGTGAGATGAGAGGCTTTGGGCCTGGCAATGGAATATGGGTCAATTCATAATAGTACATACTTGATGAACTATATACTATAAAATAGTTCATACTTTATCTACTATACTTTACGTGAAATGTTGTTATGTCAAATCTGATATCTATAAAACATAGTGCTTTCTTCATTAACCACAAATGTATTTTATTTATTTATTTATTTGTTTAGTAGTTCATATACCTTTGATAAAATACTCAGAGGCTCAAAACAAGTAGCCCTCAATTCAATACAAGTTTGACAAATGGATGTTAAACGTTGTTTAATATTTTATAACTTTTTGACAATCTTGTGTCAAAATTGTATTTTTTTATTTGACGTATTCAACTGAAGAGCTGGGCTCTTCGCTATGGTTCCTTCCACTTTATAGGGATATAGATAACGTATATTTATCTATACATTTGTCTCCACACGCATAAGAAACTCATACGAATAGAAGTTATTTAGTTTGTCATTTATAGAACTTGTGTTCATTCAACAGTTGTTTTATTTTGGACCCGGGATCGGTGTAAAGTCGCGTATACACTAAGCGAGTTTATTATGCTAGTTTATCTATAAAATATGCAAATAACCTGATTAGAAAAATTGAATGACTAAATGATTGAAGTACTGTAGATTGTAGACTTGTCATAATAATTAGAATTTAATTGTTATTAACTTGCTTCTTGCAGCTTGCATTTCCTATATGAGATATACCCTACTGCGTTAAAGAGGGTTATGTTTTTAATAAAACATTTTTATTAACTATTTTTGGTCATGAAAACTACTGTTATATATGTGATATATATGTAACTTTCATTTCAACTTGCATTTATGATATCTTTCTCAGTGTATACGCAACATTGTGTTGTTTATATTAACGAATCTATTATTTTGTTCTCTAGTCTAATGTTTTAAAAAATGTAAGTACCTAATTAACATGTAGAACTCATTAAGAAAATTATCTTGTACTTTCAGTGAAGTTGACAGTAGTGTACTAAGCTTATATTCGCTTGCAGGTCGAAAGTGTAATGTTACAAGAATACGTACTTTGCTCTTTGTGACATGCAAGCGAATGTCGCTTTAAAGTTTGTTTAGACGGAACAAATTTCGCACACCAGTCTCGTTTTAAGTGAACACTATCTAAATAACGAAGTTAAGTTTTTTTAACATATATTACTCGGTCGAAACCTTTCGACCTGTGAAGGAAGATGGTTGACTTTTGTAGAATGACATTACCAAAGTGAAATTTGTCACTAGAAAATAATTCAATACAAAACTAATAGGGTAAATGTCACAGCGTTTATTACTTGTGATCTTGCTCCGTCTAAACATAATTTAAAATAAGATTGTCAACTTCGCTGTCTGTACCATCAGAGACGTTGCCTGTCGACTAATTTTAGGTGAGAGTAGCTTGTATGTTGTGATAATGTCACTTCGTCAAGAGATTTCCTCTTAAAACTGGTCGACTGACAAATTATCTGATAGTACTTAACATTTTAATCGTATTGGATTTGGTGTAAAACGGTCCAGTAATTTTATCATGAAGATTCAAAGTGGAACGACAGTCTGAGAGGAAATATGGACTTTAAGAGCTACTAAAAGTATTCGTCAATTCCACTACGTTTAAAATGTATAGTTCGAAAACTTATTACATATACTTCCATATAGTACGTTATAATAACAAGGAGATGCTATATTTTTTCTAGATATAAATTAGAAAGGAATAAAGCAACTATATTTTTTAAATTATTGTGTAATTTAAGGTGCTTACAGGATGGAGTCTTAAAACTTGAAGTTTTCTGCCTCGCGTCTACTCATCTCTAACTATTTTATTTTACATACTGTTTTAATTTAACTTATAATTGGTATATTGGTGTTTTTTTATTGATGAGTCGTTGCGAGAGTTTTTTGTCAATGGATTTGATTAGAGTGTGTAAGTTCCTTAATTTATTTTCTATATAAATAAAACATTATTTTAAGACTCCATTTCTAAATTGTTGTAGGTGTTTGTGCCAACTTGTTTTTTTAAATTAAACATAGACTATTGTTGTTATTTTTTAATTTGTTGTTTTCGGCCTATAGACTAAAGTCCAAAAAGTTAACATATCTCAAAAAGAAGTTGGTGTGAACATTTTCTTTTATATTGTTTATTATTATTACTTTTTCAGTATTTTGTTAATTATTAATTTAAGACTTGAAAAGTAATATATTAAATTAGATGAGAAAAAATAATATATTAATATAAGATAATATATTTTTAACTTACTATATTATAATAAGCGAAATACAGTTCGCATTTGCATTGGTCTCTTAGCGTTAATAACAAATTTATTATAGAGAAAAAAAAGATATTTTTCGAAATTTTTTGGTTTTCATTTTTGATTAGCAGCTTGTAGTGATAAGCAGTTTGTATGGTACAGTACATTCGCACACTCAATTGCTTAATATTATTATTTTCGTTTGCAAATTTTAAGAGCACTTGTAGATTATGTTAGCATGTTCGTGTATACTTTGGGTTTGCCTGGATTAGTTATGTTTTGTATTTCTTTTTTGATAATAAAAGTTTATTAAAAGTATATCGCTTTTCTTTTTGTTTCCTTGTTTTAACGGTTAATAGTAATAATAATACGTTGTTTTATTATAATAAAATAATTAATAATACTTAATGTTGTGATTGTACTTTAATATTTTCTGTCGTTTAGAAGTTGAGGGTAAAATTAAATTCTATTTTTTATAGCGAAACGATGTTTTATTTTGTAACTTAAGTCTAGAATATATAATATGCCACTTGTATAACATTAATAAACTGTGCGATTTCTGTTTAATTTAAAGGGCAATTTTTGAGAGCGAGGAGTAAAAAATTTGAAATTTGTAGTTTAACCACTTCAGACCTGGCGTACACAAATGTACACATAAAATATATTTAAAAAAATTGGTATTTATTTCGCTAAAAGTGCAATTGAGAACGCTTGTGTTCAAATGTCCACATTATAAACTACAAAAATGTATACTATTAACGCCATCTCTTGGCATTCTTTGTGACTTTTTCGACATGGTTTGATCAGTGGCTGACCGAAGTTGGAGCTCTGTAGGTAAGCTCGTCATTTTTATGTCTAAAAAGTAGGAAATAGCTAAATATACGCACTGCAAAAATATGAATTGATGTGTTATATTCCTACGGTCATAAGTAACATATAATTTGAGTTTATTATTCTATTTTTGTATCAATTATCAAAATTTTTATATTTGTACCCAAATGTACACATCAGGCCTAAACGAAGTATTTACGATTGCTGAAGTATTCTAGCTGTATTTGCAAAATCTATTTTGAATATTTTTGTAACTATATTATTATTGTGGTTGTTGTTGATGCTATATAAAATATATTATGTTGTATGTAGAGATAATTTTTTTTTTACATTTTCAGATAAAAAAACACCGATATGTTTTCACCGGACGCCTTGGAAGCCATATTGGCTGAAAATCTTTCCGATATGGAGCTATCGTCTGATGACGAAGAGCCGTTTAGATTTACACCTGAAAGAGAGTTGCAGTCTGTCCGAGTTGGCGCAGATGTTATCAATCGAAACCAACGAGAGGTATTCCCACCCGACTCTGACGAAGATGAAGGGCCCAGCTCATCGTGGATTGGAACGAATGATCCAGGAGTTACTGACACCTGCGATGAAGTGTTTCTCGAAGTACCACCGACAACAGAAATAGAGCCCTCTCATGAAAATATACTTCAGAATATAACGCCTAAACAAAACATTAGGTGGAGACATAGGGAACTCCTAAACACAATCTCATCAGATTGGTTTCCACCAATATCAATTGACCCTACAGTTGAAGCCCCAGTTGATTATTACTTTCGGTACCTCCGGAACCTTTATAAAATAAAAAAAATGGACTCTTCGGATGATATTTCATGCTTCTGATTTAGCTGTAGTGCAGGCGTACCGAGAATACCAAACTGACAATGCGTTGCTAAACATAGCAAAGAATAAACAACTCACGTTGCTTCACTTTCGTCGTCAGGTGGCTGAAAGTCTGGTGTTGAGGAATAAAACTACCATCGGTAAAAGAGGACGGCCCAGTGGCAGTAGCCCAATACCGCAAATTATTCCCAGAAGACCAGGAGAGGTTCGCCCTGTAGCGGATATAGCAAAAGACGGTGTTGGGCATTTCCCTGCGCATGATGAGGGACTTGGGACACGGAGCAAAATGGTCGGATGCAAGGGAAGAACCAGGATTAAATGTATAAAATGCAAAGTTCACCTTTGCCTTATCAAAGATAAAAACTGTTTGTTAGCATTTCACACGTAAACTTATGAAACATGCTTTTTGAATGGGTCGAATGACTGATTTACCCATGTGCCAATTAGTTGCCTATCCCAAAGAAGAAATCTTTTTTTGCTAATATTTATAAGAATTGTACTTAAGTTTTGTTAATTTTATATTTCCTAATAAAAACATTGATAAATTCAACTTTTTATAATTCCAATGAAACCTCTTAAACAGTAGTCTGAGCATTACGTAAGACGGATGTGTACATTTGTACACAAAAAGAAAAACTATTTTTTCTGAAAAACCTGAAAACTAGGTTTTTTTTCATAAATGTTTCCTTAATATTTTTATTCTACTCTAGCTACAATTTTTTTTTTAGATTCAATGGACACAAAAAAATAATTCAGGTCTGAAAGGGTTAAAAGACCGACGAGTTTCCGACCTTCGAAATATAACCCTGAAAACTGTATCGAATAACGAACATTGAAGATTAAAAGTTCACCGTACGATAAGGTTCCCCATATAACAAAGTTCCCCGTACATCAAAGTTCCCCGTACAACAAAGTTCCCTGTACAACAAAGTTCCCCGTACAATAAAGTTCCCCGTACAACAAAGTTCCCCGTACAACAATGTTCCCCATGCAACAAAGTTCCCCGTACGACATGAACATTTTATTTGAGGTATTTTGTCCTCCGCGGACTAAAGTACATGTGTAATGTAAAGTTAAAAGTGTAAGTGTAAGTGTAGGGCCACATCTGCGGAACGTACGGCGCCGAACCTTCCGCTAAATACGCTCGTAGTGTATTTCAAGTTATCTATGACACATCAGTACGCGGCGTAATTTCTACTGATGTGTCATAGAGCGGAAGGTTCGGCGCCGTACGTTCCGCAGATGTGGCCCTACACTAAAGTGTACTTAAAGTTATTTTTCCTTTCAATTTAAAAACGTATCAATCATTTTGAAATACCTCATTACTTATAGGTACGGATACCAACGGGGTTATATCACTAGCTGCGCCCCGCGGTGATACCCGCGTTGTACCCGTTCCCACGAGAATTTCGGGATAAAATGTATCCCATGAGTTATTCTGATGTATAACCTTTATTACTGTAAAGTTTCATCAGAATTCGTCAAGTAGTTTTTTCGTGAAAGAGTAACAAACATTATAAATATACATCCATCCTCATAAACTTTCGCATTTATAAAATACTAGCAGCGCCCCGCTGTTTTACCCGCGTTGTGTCCATTCCTGTGGGAATTTCGGGATGAAAAATAGCCTATGTTACTCGTGGATAATGTAGCTTTCGAATGGTGAAAGAATTTTTAAAAACGGTCCAGTAGTTTTTGAGCCTATTCATTACAACCAAACAAACAAAGTTCTCCTCTTTATAATATTAGTGTAGATATAACGTAACGTGTTTTACAAAGATTGTATCTGTAACATTTCCGACGTTATTTTAACATGTTATTTAGTCACGCAACTAGAGTACGTTTCAGTGAGCATAATATAAATAGACCAATGAATTGAGGAGATTTTGAAAAATGTTGGCTTTACTGCTGTTCGGTTTGGTGCAGCTGTGTCGTGGGCAAGGAGGGGTGGCGGTACGTATGTACTTATATTTTTCAAAATATTTTTAAATAAAAACATTGTTTTACTACAATTACAAGATATGAAAATACAAAGTTCAAAATTACAAGAAATATAATTATTATGTAGCAATAGGAGGCGTCTCAGCTAATGCTGTACCGAGGCCTCGCTGCAGCTCGCTACGCCTCGCTGCTGTCTCGGTACAGCAATGAGATATTTAATTTTATGTTATAACTACCTGTGCCCCTCGGTTTCCCCCGCAGCGCCCCCGTTCCCGTGGGAATTTTTAGATTTTTATTCCTTATTTTTCTTATATAAAAACCTTGTCCTGACAATAAGGAACACATTAAAAAAACATCCAATTTGATGCAGTCATTCTGAAGTTATGCGCTTAGCAACAGATTCAGCGATTCATTTTTATATTATAGAAGATAATATGTTCGAGTAGATTAGTGGTGGCCCTACCGAGTTTTTACACCGCCTCATGCCTCCAAATGGTCTACCGATTGAAACAACACGGACCGACAATTTGACGTGCCCTCCGCACGGTAGAGCGAAGATAATAATGCCACTATCGGTCACCCACTTAGGGGCCGAGCTTAACAACGTAGCTTAACAATCACAATAAGCTAACATGGCTTAGTCAAACTACGCCACTAGCTATGTGGCATTTAATAGACTCGTAATCATCTTCCTTTTTTTGAGCGTAAATTTAATGGAGACCGTTTTACTATAATTAAAAGTTCTTAGCTGTTCGGAAATAAAGTATCATTTTAATTCTGCCCCTATTTTTTAACAGGAGGTGGTGTACCTTATTAACTTCGATTCGCCCATCTACGCTGTGGGCGATTCGGTCGAATTTGTCAATACTGAAGATATTTTCGTGGAGAGGTACAATGAAACTACTGCCTATATGTCAGGACATATGAACTTTCTGAAGGAATTCCCGACGGATCTTATTGTAAGTATCTTTGGGGATATTTTAGTGGATTAGGGCCTTATTCATGAAAGCTTATTAACAGCATTTTAGCTATAAAATGATTTGTCCTTTTCCGGTATACGTCATTTTGAAGTGAAGTGACGTGTTGTCTCAGTAATAGGGCCCGTTGTTACCCTTTGGGTACGGAACCCTAAAACGCACTTGTAAGTAGTGGCTTTCCAAATTATAAAAATATTGACCATATTCACAAATTTCGCCAATTTTGGAAGGTTTATCATTTTTCCAAGCTTGCCACTTTGACAAATTTACCCTTTTTACCAAAAACACCAAGAACAACTTATTTGTTTCATTCTTCTACAGCTTGAAATACTTCTCCGCAAAGAAGCTTCTGGCAAGTTCGAGAACCTATTTTCTCATGACATTTGTGATTTCTGCGGGGAACTTGGCAAGCCCGATGGGGAGTATGCGAAGTGGCTGGGCTATTTTGGGATACCTTCCGAGTGTCCTATAGAACCAGTAAGTACTTAGTTAAGATATCATCATATTAGAAGTCTCAATAGACGAAAAAATAATAAATTAAAAACAAAATGAAATTGACTGTCCTCATAACTGTAAACGGCTGTCATTTAAGTTTAACGAACTTATTTTACGACTAGCATTGCCCCGCCATTTTACCCGCGTTGTGCCCTTTCCCGTGGGAATTTTGGGATGAAACATAGCCTATAACCTTCCCGTTGAATGTGGCTATCTATTACAAATTATGCAATTCGAAATGATAATTCCGGAGATTAACTCGAACATACAAACAAAGATAAAAATACTTCTTTATAATATTAGTATTATCTATACTAATATTATAAATAAGTATTTTTTTACCACCAACCAACAGTTTCAAACATCCACCCTTAGTGAGCAAAGGATCTTGTCCCAGCACTCATTTAACAAGCAAATTTTATTCACAGGGTTCTTACGCCATCCACGATTTCACCATCGACACCTCCGACATGGACATACAAAGCCAGCACTGTGGCAAATACGAAGCTGAACTCAATATCTATAAGAAAACGGGTGATAATTGCAAATCAGACCGGGATTTGTTCGTCAAATTGAAGATTGATATAATTATTGAAGCCAGTTAAACAAGTATGTTGCTAAGTTCAGTTTTATTTTAAGGGATCTCCGTAGCTTTACCTAGTTGAATTGTTTTGTAATTATTTTTAGTTGTGTATTAAAAGGTTGTGGAATATGGTATATATTTTTTGGGCATTCCCTAAATGTAGCAATAGTTAAATTAGCCGTAAAGTAGATCGGTACCAATTAATACGTTGTCATCAAGAGAAAGTGAAGAATGAAGAAGAATCTATGAAGAATCTACAGCTGAATTTTATTTTTAACTAGCAGCGCCCCGCTGTTTTACCCGCGTTGTGCCCGTTCCCGTGGGAATATCGGGAATTTTTATACATAAAAACCTTCCTCTTGAATCACTCTACCTATTACAAAAAACCGCATCAAAATCCGTTGCGTAATTTTAAAGATTTAAACATACAGACAAACAAACAGACAAAAATAGCGACTTTGTTTTATACTATGTAGTGATTTGAAAACAAAAATAGTTTGAAACCGGATTTCATTTCAAAAAGTTATTTCTACGTGAACAGACTATATCGGCCTCATTGAGCTGGATTTTCTAAACCGATCAATCGATCGACGTCAATCGTACTTCATCGACTGGTTGGTAGCTTTCATTCATCGACGGATACCTACTCTTTGACGTTCGGTTGCCGGTTGATGGTATCGCTCGACGTTGATTGGTTAACCCCGGCTATGTTGATTGGCCTTTGGCGGCTCAATAACTCGTAAATAAATAAATAGAGTGTTATGCATACATGCAGTCCTGGGCATTCTTCCTACTAATCTGAAAATCAGCGCTGTCAGGGTCACACGACCGTGGCGGCATTACGCTGAGACGAGGCCTGTTCAGACCTCACACAGTAGTTCTGTCCGTGTAATTGTTTAGTTAATATCTGTTGTTTTCTTTTTGTCTTTGTTTTGTTTTCTCTTTTCTTGTTGTGTTATTTGTCTGAATAAATGTTTTCTATTCTATTTTATTCTAATATTATAAATGCCAAAGTTTGTGAGGATGGACGTTTGTTACTCTTTCACGCGAATGACACCAGGATTGGTCAGGTTGACCATCCACTCGATGAAGAAGAAGAACCCCGGCGGGCGATGTCGCCCATTATCAATTCTACCATCGACGATCGGTCTGGTATCACCGTCAAGCTAAAACTCGGAGCTCGGATGTGGCCTGCAAAGTAAAGTTTTGTTTTGAAGCTTCTGACTCCAATGCATCTTTCCACCATCCATCAGTGGTAACAAGAAAGCGGTGGCACCGGCAGAATATAAAAGAAACAACTTCATAATTATCAAGAAACTTTAATATCTCTATTTTACTCCTCTGGCTCATTCACATTTTCCTCTTTGCTGGAGTCGTAGATGATGTCTTTGCCTGTCTTCACTCCTTGTTTAGCTTTCTTCACCTTTTCTTTAGGCTTCTCAGGTATATCTTTCTTGGTATTATCCACGCCCTTACCTTCTTCATCGATATCGTCTCTGGACCTTATGTGTTTATTGCTGTTGTTGCTACTGGGAAGTCAAATCAATTATTACAGTCGCTCGAGAGAGAGATGTGCTATCTCCCGGAAAGAGTAGAGATATGTCTTCAGTTATACCTATGCTTGCTGGGCTAGCGTTCAAAGGTTAGTAGCTAAAATCTGGTTAGTTTAAATCTATTGGCCTATTCGCCAATTTGGGTAATAAAGTCTAAGCCTGTATTTTCTCACTGCTGGGCAAAGGTTTCTCATCTCACTGAAGACATCAGTAAAGTGAGAAGATACTGTACTGCTATCTTCGGTGAGATGAGAGGCCTTGGGACACGGTAATAATCTTACTTTTTTTTAAAATCAAACCTCGTGTAACGTTGTGCCAAATATGGTCATTTATCTGATTTTTGTTCAATGTCCCTAGTTGTGTGATCAAAAATAAGTTACAAAACGAAAATTCAAAAAAAGTTTGAAGGTCCATAATTTTCTGCACCAGTAAAAGATATTTTCTAGCTAATAAAGGTTAAATTAGTTTGAAATAAGAAACAACGTTATTTTACCCCCTATACTTCGGCTCCTCCCCGCTGTAAAAAAACAAATGGCGTTGAAATTAGTACCTACGTCAAAACAAAAATATAATTCAAATAAAAAATCGATTTTACCTTGAACTGTCGCTGTGGTAACATAAAATCATATTAATATTCAACATAAATCATTATACAGAAGCAAGTTCGAGTGGGTTAGTGGCTATGTTGTCGGAGTATTAAGACCGTCTAAATGCTTCCCACTTGGTGTTACGACAATTTAACGTGTTAACAAACAAGATTATCAAGAAACACCAGGGTTGGCCACTAACCAATTCGAAATAAATGAATTAATCGCTAAATTAACAATGCTCAAATACAAACAAAGGAGCGCTACTATTTAAGCTTGTTCTTCTTCTTCATCGAGTGGATGGTGAACCTGACCAATCCTGGTGTCAGAGTTATTGAGCCGCCAAAGGCCTCTGACATGGCTCAAGTAACGACTACTATCCGTAGAAAGTAACCGGGGCCGACGGCTTAACGTGCCCTCCGAAGCACGGAATCATCTTACTTTTCGAGCAATCAGGTGATTCAGCCTGCAATGCCCTATCCAAACTGAGGAAAGTTTCACAAAGAGATTTTTATGAGATATCCCCACCGGGAATCGAACCCGGAACCTCCGGGTCGTGTGCCGGGCGCTCAAACCACAAGACCACGGAGGCTGTTAAATAGATTTGATAGTTTTTGTGCTATCCGCCCTAAGACAATGTGAATGTACAATTACACCAACAAGTATGGCTTCAAAGGGCTCGTGAGATGAAATATCTATTTGATCTTACCTTGCTTTGATGTCAACGTCGTCGCTTCGTTGGTCATCTCTATAATATAAAAACAAGAAATGAACGTCTTATCTATTGATCACATTTCCATAAAAGTTGTATCTGTCCTACTTATATTATAAACTAGGATCGCCCCGCGATTTTACCCGCGTTGTTCCCGTTCCCGTGGAAATATCGGGATGAAAAATAGCCTATAACCTTCCCGTTGAATGTGGCTTTCTATTACAAAAATAATTATTCAAATCGGACTGGTAATTCCCGAGATTAGCTTGAACATACAAACAAACAAACAAACCAACTTACCTCTTATTAATATTAGTATAGATGTGAACGTTTGTAAGGTATGTTTGTTACTCTTTCACGAACAAACTACCGGACGGATGAAACTTAATAGAAGTAATATAAGTTATACATCAGTATAACACACAGGATGCATTTTATCCCGAAATTCCCGCGGGAACACCGAGGGATGTGGCTAGTTTTTTATATATCTTACTTTACGTCACTCCAATCTACAGAATATTCCTCGTGCGTGATGCCCGATCTGAAGACACGACGACAATTCTCTTCTCTGTAAAGAAATAATGTATTATAATGCTGGGGCTACATTAGCGGGCTACGGCGAATATTCGTGTGAACGCGATAAATGTGGCCGAGTACATTGTGTCACCGCGTAGTATTCGGGCGAAGACTATGTAGTATCGAGGAGCTGTCGGTAAACGGGCGAATCAGAATCTTAGGGTCAATTTATACTGGCGCAGAGTCGAAGCGAATCGAAGCGTCTATCCAAAACTGAACATAACAAATTCATCCTTAACTCCACAGCGTAACGCACTCATTACTTCTGAGATTTTAAAAAGACGCGTGTATTCTTCGGAATTCGCGCGTTTTCGCGCGAACAACGCTGATTGGTGCGCGCGCATTCTCGCGAACCTACGCGACCACTAGCTCACCTACGTGACCATTCGAACCTACGCGACACGCGTCATCAGTCGGAGATCGCCCATTACTACGAGTACACGTAAAAGAATGCTTATATAGTTCGCTTGAAACTTACCTAGCTGTTTAGATAAATGATAGTTAAACAAAAATACTAACGCCACGTCTTTCTGTATAGCACAGGAGATGAACTGGCGGTTTTTAAACACTGAAGTGTATAGGAAGGGTCCGTGGCAGCTGTGGCTCTTGGGGTCGATCTTACAAGCTGATATCACGCCGATAACACGCTCCTTGCCTTCGAATTTCACTATGAGAGGACCGCCGTGGTCGTTCTAAAGCAATAAATAAAGTTTAGTGTTAGCCTGTAATTTCCCACTGCTGGACAAAAGGCCTCTCATCTCTCTGAAGATATACATAGTAGATCAGTATAGTGATGAGGATTAGGCGTAATCACCACGCTTGCCTAAACAATAATTAAGTCTTTTAGCATAAGTTTCTTAAGCTGTTGTTTTTTGTTTTCAGTATCGTAATTCATTGTGCTTTAAGCCAAATGTCTGCGTAAAATTTCAATTCAATTGGAGCATTGATTATATGATAATTGAGTACAGTATTGCAGACTAAGTAATTACAGACTGATTACACCACGGCTCCTGTAAAGGGGCCGAAACGTCAGATAAAAATGTAAAATAAAAGCGAAGTGTGACAGAAGAATTATGTGACCACTGTTCCTGTAAAGGGGCCGAAACGTCAGATAACAATCTATACTAATATTATAAAGAGGTAAAATTTGTAAGTTTGTTTGTTTGTGTGTTCGGGGTAATCTCAGGAATTATCAGTCCGATTTGAATAAATCCTTTTGTGATAGATAGCCACATTCAACGGGAAGGTTATAGGCTACTTTTTATCCCGAAATTCCCACCGCAACGGGTACAACGCGGGTAAAACCGCGGGGCTATTTAAAATAAAAGCGAAGTGTATCCGTAAACGTAGTTTGAATTTTTTTTATATTTATTACCTCGCAAAACCCTCCAAGAGATGAAGTCCTTCTTGCTGTATAATCGTCAGGGTCCTTCAAGTGCCTTCCCATGTCTATGCTGATAGAGTTTGAGTCCACGTCGCTTGGTATTTCTGCGTTACTCGCTTGTGCGGCTTGGTGCCTTCTTCGGTCCACATCAGTGCAATTGGCGTATCGTTTCTGTTGGGAAAATATCCAATAATTACTACATGCCGTCCTTCGGAGGGCACCGTCGGTCCCGGTTACTTTCTACGGATAGTAATCGTTACGTCAGAGGCCTTTGGCGGCTTTATACTCGTAACTCTGACACCAGGATTGGTCAGGTTGACCAATTTGACCATCCACTCGATGAAGAAGACTACATTTTCCGGAGAAATAAAAAATAAGAATAAAATAAGTTGTTAGCCAAACAATAACTAAGAACTATAAGTTTCAAGAGATGGCACTCGTTTAGCTAAACGATGTTAATTAATTGCTTTTGTTAAGCGACGTGCAGCTCAGCTTCTACTTGGACGTTAGTAGCTCTTCTATCTGAGCGCTGCCGTGCTTCGTTAAATTGTCGAACCCGGGTGTTTCAATCGTTACACCATCGTTGAGGCGGTCTTAAAACTCTGACACTTGGGTCACAGATTACTAAATAGTTACTACGTAACAGATACTTCACTCTGAAGAAAATGTTCAATACCTACTCCGTCGCGTCAGCAACCGCTGCACGCTAAAATGTGCCTAAATTCTCAAGCGTACAGTTGTGATTGCTTCGCACCGCGCGATCCCACAGCAATCGCAGGGCTGCCTCTTCGATAAAATTAAATTCGCGACGCATCGCTAAACTAATATTCTAAAACAGAGCTACGTAGTAACTATTTAGTAATCTGTGGCTTCGCTTGCGGCAACCACACTGAATTGGGCCCCAGAGGGCCCGAGACCGCTCGGCCGGGCGGTAGGTAATTATAGCGCGCAAGTACATGGAGTGACGGAGGCCTGCTTGGGTTGGCTACTAACCTACTCGAACTTACTTTTTAAGAGGTAACAGTTCTAAAAACTCACATCACAAAGCTCGCTCAGCCTCTTCATGACATCCTTAGTGCAGATCATGTATTGAGTGATGATACTTCGGAACTTCTCGGCCCATTTCTTAGCGCACGCTTCATTGTCCATTACACACACTTTAGCTTCTTGGAGGGTCTTCGCGTTTTCTGGTCTGACGTTGTCGTCGTCATCAGTTCGACGGTAGACACCCTAACCATAATCATCTTGTTAATATTTTTAAGCCGTTTTTCTTCAGTTCAGGGTCACAAATACTCTTGAACTATTTTACTAATATAACAAAGCTGAATTTTGTTGGTTATTTGAACGGGTTTATCTCAAGATTTACTAGTCCGGTTCAAATAATTATTTGTGTATTGCATAGCCACATTTAAGAGGAAGATTATGTACTAGTTCTTTATCCGAATATTTATACGGAACAACGTGGGTGTCTGGAGGCGTGACAAGTCATTTCATAAACTTACCTCTCTAAAGTTGCTGCCACTGCCCCATCCAGCAATATACCCCTTAGTTCCCGGTTTCTCCAATTCCCTGCTAATGTTGTTGTAGCAAATGATATCCGTGCTGAATTCACAATCCTTTTCCTTAATTCCAAGTTTGAAAGGCTTATCTACTTTGACTATGGCGATATCGTTGGATGACCATTTGATGCTGTCTTGGAAGTCAAATTTGTAGTCTGGAAGGAGTTACGTGTGAGTTAAACTGAAGCTTAAGTTAAATATTTATAATACAGGAAAAAATTACACACGGTTAATTAGACCCAAACGAAGCTCTAAGCTTTCTAAATAACTGATAATATAACATATTATGTACAAAAATATGTTGTTGATCACGGGCGGGAACTCGCAACCCCTGACACAGTAAGCGTCTTTTGCCACGGGATTACCGAATACTCCCGGGTTGTCAAATAGTGTTTTATGTATATTTGCATACAAATACGAGAGGGACAAATTTTCTAATAAAAAAAATTATATGCCGATGAAAGAGAGAAATTATTCCCTGCAATGTCCCACAGCTTGACATGTCGTAGTTACATTTTAGGAAAAATGGTTTTGATTCTAATGTCTCATTGCTTGCAGGTTCGTATACGTAATAAATGACTTCGGTATTAACTCCACTCACTTTTCGGAATACATTTCCACACGACTTTCCTTCTATTTTTACAAACACAATCGTTTTCTTTGTAATCCATGCTGTCTACAAATCTAGTGGTTCCTGAGACGATGTAGAAATGCTCTGCATCCTCCACGCAGGCAGCGGATGTGAGGACATAGCTTGCATCCACGATGACTCCACCGCATAACCAACCTCTGTACTTGTGCGCTTTAGCAGACTCTTTCGTCAGTTGGAGGTATACCTGTACATTTGTTAGGCTAATTCACTGATTTTTATCAATGACTAGCTGTGCCCCGCGGTTTCACCCGCAGCGCCCCCGTTCCCGTGGGAATTTTGAGGATTTTAGATTTTGATTTTATAAACCAATAAGGAACACAATTAAATAAGGAACACATTAAAAAAAGAATCATCCAATTTGGTGCAGTCGTTCTGAAGTTATGCGCTTAGCAACAGATTCAGCGATTAATTTTTATATTATAGATTATCTTAATTGAATCTCGATGGAATTGTATACACTTTTGTATTTACAATAGGAATCAAATATCAAACTATTCTGTTTGGCTTGGCTTGTTATATCGTAAATCCCGGATATTTCAATCGTTAGACCATATTTAGAGGTCTTTAGCCGGCGTTACACTCTGGCACCAGGATATGCCACTTAGCTATTTTTCATTTACCTACTTACCAGTCAATTGATGACTTTAAGTTTATATATTTATAGTTTATAAAATGTATTCTTATCAAAATCTACAGATTTGTCTTCCAACCAAAATTAATTAGAATCAAACCTACCATATAAGGCCTCTTCCCAGGTTGAGTTTCTTTACTGTACAGAATTCTTCTAGTATCTACAGCTGTTGTATTTTCAAACTCCCATCCTTTGTCGTCATCGTCAGTTGCATTACTCGTTTTTAAACTAACATTAGCAGCAGGTTCATCTTTATCTTGAGATCTTAATTGAGGAGTCAGATTTTCGCCTTCTTTATTCCCTGTTTCATTACCTGGAGGTTTATCTATCGGATCTTCTTTGGGTGCTTCGCTAGCCTTCGGTTCAGCCTCTTTAGGTTTCTCAGTGGCATTAGAATTTACATCTTTTGATCTTTCAGCCGGGGGCTCGTTGACTGCTTTAGCATCGCTTGGTGTCGTTTCGTTTGTTGGTATTGAAGAGGACAATGCTGTAATGATATCTAGAGTATTACCTTGGTCATGTTTCCGTAAAATACTTTAAGGGCAAGGAAATCTAATAAAATTTAGTTTTGCCTTACAATCGATTCAAAAGGTCAGGAAATGGGCTTCTCTTGCAGATTTTTTTTTGCGAATGCAGTTTAACTAAAATCCAGCTTCATTAGTGCTAATAATTATGTTGCCACGTTCATAATAAGTAACGAGAAAACTTTCCTCGGCACAGAATTTAATCTAGAACTCGGTATTTATCAAATTGGTGTGCCTACATGCCACTTTAAATCATGTATCTATTAATTTCCGTTAAAACTTACTTTAACAACACCTATAACTAATTCAAAACTTACCAATAATTGCCACGATAGAGAGTAAAATCAAAAATTTCGTCATTTTCTGTCTATAACCATAACCGAAAGGATCGAAGTGAATAGGAAACAGTTTAGTTTTATAATTTTAATTGTTTAATTTCATGCTCATTTTGAAATCAAGTTTTAATAATTTGATTTGTTTATCAGAAGGATATTTTATGTGTTTTTGATATATTTTCCTGTTGTTATCTAAAACGTTAGTTGCAGTTGATCACTGGTTTATAACAATATCTTTATTAAATAAATATTAAACCTAATTATTACCTAACTTTTTAAGTACATTTTGGTCTTCTCCGTTTTCTTTTATCTCGGATAAAACAATAGCCCTGGTATTATGATTATTGTAGTCCTTATCTTAGGTAAATAGATATTATATTATATATATAGCATCGTGGCTTTATAAATTATATATGCATTAATTTCTAAATGATAAATAGAAACTATATGCCATCATAGCAAATAGTTTATATCTTTTATTATTTGGTATATCTATACTCAAATTTTTGACTCGTGGATTTTGTTATACACAATGATGCCCACTTCTCCAATCTCTTTGTAGCTCCATTTAAAATTAAAGAACTAATAACCAACTAAATGTCAACCAGGAAAAGACAGTTAATATATTTAATGAAATACACACACAATTTAACCCAGAAAACTTTATTCAAACTTAATTCCGACATCACACTTTCGGCGTGGAACTCGTAGGTGCTACTGTTGTTTCGTTGGCAGCTCGCAGTATGAAGCCATTGAATGGTTTGTCTCCACTGTCGGGGGTGTCGTGAGCTCTAACTACAGGACCTTCGACAGGCGTGGCGGCAGACTCTGGTTCTAGTGCAGCAGGGGTAGCATCGACCGTCTCGACTTTCTTCTCGGAAGGAGGCAGCTCGTTCTTAGCTGGACTGGAATGGGAAATGTGTTAGAGTGAGAGAAAGAGATTGCGAAGACCACAAAGATATGTGTGATGGGTAGAGACCGTTGCGTTTTGTCGGCTGTCAGATCCAGATTTTAATCAAACGTAGGCAATTCTGTTTTGCGAAACGTGTCACTGAAAAGGGGGATAGATGGTTCTCATAAGTAAATTATTCTGAATGCTACTGACGTTTTTTGATGAACAGAACTCGAAGGTATACCTTGTATTCATATCATACATATGTTTGTGGTCCAAGAGAGAGGGCCAAAAGATAAAAAATCGACTGTTTTAACTTGATTTTTTGACCTTATAACAGTCTAAATAGATTTACAGTACTTTGCCTTTGACACATTTCTTACCCATCGGGATGATTTGCCCAAGACATAATTTTCTCTTCATGAGTTACGCCTGATCTGAACTGTCTCCTGCATTTTGGTCTGAAAACAATATGTTAAATACTATTAATAATAATGAAGCTTACTTAAATTACTAAGATAATAGATCTCATATCTAGAAGAAGTAGAGACATTAGCATGTGATTTGTAGTCACTGTTGAGCTGTGGTCTGTCATGCCACTGAAGATATAATTACAGTAAGGATGATTGTTATGAGTCATCAGCACGCGCCCCTATTGCGGGTTTGTCTCTCTTTGGGAACTCTAGAGGCAGACGCCGCCCATTCTCCACTTGGCAACGCATTTGCTATTGACAAAAATACACTAATATCCATTCAAAATCTCAAAATACACTTACTCAACATCCTTATAAATGGCACACGATATAAACTGCCTGTTCTTGAAGACGCTGGTGTAAAGGAAGGGACCATAACATTTGTTGCTTCTCTCCTTGACGAGACAGGCTGAGATCACACCAATGACTATAGAGTTGACGCCAGTACCGTAGACGAGAGGTCCGCCGTGGTCGTTCTAGGAGATATAATAAATTATAGAGTAGGTACTTAAATCGTAATGCATTGTTAATACGGGCTGAAATAGTAAAGATGAGGTTTTTCCTTTATCTACCCGCAGTGGCCGTTCAGAGAAGAAAATTCAAGTATTTTTCAACCATTTTCCTACCTCACAAAACCCTCCGTCTAATCTTCTCGTCGCTATGGTGGTGTTGAAAGCTGACAGAGAGTCGTTGTGATACGCTGAGTGGACCTGGAGGTTGACTGGGATCTTCTCTGTCCTTCTCTCTCCGCCGCGACGGGATTCCTCCTCGTCGGAGTAGTTTATGTCTTGGCAGTCGACGTATTTCTCCTGGAATTGGAAGAGTTGAATGATTCTTTAAAGAACGGCGAGAGAAGCGAGATGCCTTTCGAGTGCCTAATAGTGTTGCCTGTTATTATTTTCTAGTATTTTTTCTCAACCTATTATTTTTATCTATTTTCTTTTTAATAAAACTTACGTTTAGTTATTGCATCATATTATTAAGAAATCCCTGACTCTAAGGTCAGGGTCCTCAACTCTGAAGCTCACGTAAAACCCTAGATTAGACCCTAGATAGATGGTATGTAAAACTTTTTTGTATGGTACTCGTATGTATTTACGTTTCTCATTATTATGCAAGTTTCTATTCTAAATGATTTATCCTGGCGAGCACGAGTCGCGTCCGAGCCCCGTATAATATACTTCGCATGGTATAAGTATATAGATGGGGGTATGTATGAACCATAACCATCTAGTAATGTGTATTGTACGAGTCGGCGTAGCATAAATTACTTCTAATGAAATGTTCGTGAGGTTTTGAATCCGTTCCTCGTGCCACAGCTTGCATCCACTAATGCTTAGCACAAATCATTCAACTTTAAATTGATGGCATGTATTTTTACTATTTGTTTCTGAAACAAATCTCTTACGTTACAGATTTCCGACATGGTCTGCCCTATATCTCTGGTGCAAATCATGTAGTTCTCAATAATGTTGTGGTATCGAGAGCCCCAGCGGCGCTTGCATTTATTCTTTGCTAATATTTCCACATCGGCTTCTAAAAGATTCTGCTGGTTTTGGTTTCTTCTGTTGACCCACTGGAACAATTAAAGGGATAAAGTGAACAAAGAATCTCGAGTCGCCATCACCGTTGCTAAGCCTGTTACTTTCCCAACGCTGTCTGTCCATTGAAGAGGAGCGAGATACGGAGCGGAGAAACGGATAAATATTAACTAATAGCACTGCATCAAATCTTCCAGCGTAAAATTTTATGCAATCCTATTGGTTAGTGTTTCTTCTCTCCGCAGACTTACTCCGCTTCAAAAGATAAGCACCCTAAGCCTACTGACTATCTCTCTATAGCTAATCTATCTGACGTTACTTTTGTGTTTGTATTTAAGCCTGAGTGACTAAGCTATTATTTACAAAAAAGTTGCTAATTAGCGCCGGTCTAACAGCGAGCGTTGCTCATGTCAGCGAGAGTTTCTATACACCCACCCTTGGCAGTGCTGATAAATTTTGGTGACGTGGCGAAGGCTACCAGATTTAATTCTTTATTCAGTCTGATTTAACAGAACTCTGGAACTCTGGTAAAATCAAGTAAAATCAAGCTAATCATACTTACATCATTATACCTGGAAGTGGTACCCCACCCGGCGATAGTGCCTTTCGTCCCAGGGTTCTCCAACGTCTGTGATTGGTTGTTGTAACAGATGGGTTTGGGCACGAAGTCACAGCCCCTGATGCGGCGGTTGAAGTCGAACCCTTCTTCCACCTTCACGACTGCGATGTCGTTGGACATCCATCGGATGTTGTCGTTTTCGTGGCCGTCGAATACGTAGTCTAAAGGAAAAGTAAGTCAACAGGACTACGGGTGCCGGGTGCCGGGTGCCGGAGCCGGGGTGTACGGAAGCCGAGCTCTACCGACCAATCACAACGCATTACGAAAATATTTTGACAATGTCAATGCGTCGCGTTGTGATGATATTTTTTGAGCTCCGCTCCGCTTATCTCTTCTCTTCATATAGAAATAGAAAGAGATGGCTTTAGTTGAAGAGATAACAAAGACAACACCCTGATCTTGGTTGTCGTGATTGTCGGTAGATATTTTATGAAACTACTTGCTATTCCTCGCATTCTCACCCTGTTCCCGTAAGAATTACGGCATTAAATGTAGCCTTTTTCTATTTCTCTAATTATCACCAACTTACTTTTAGGAACGCACTTCCATATGGCTTTTTTAGCTCCATTCTTGATGCATGGATTGTTGTATCTGTCATCTTCTTCACAATACCTGTCAAACATCATATCTCATAAGTTAAACTTTATAGCCGACTAGCAGCGCCCCGCGGTTTTACGCGCATTGTACCCGTTCCCGTGGGAATTTCAGGATGAAAAGTAGCTTATAAACTTCCCGTTGAATGTGGCTATTCATTACAAAAAGAATTATTCAAATCGGACCATTAGTTCATGAGATTAGCGCGTTCAAACAAACGAATCCGGCAGCGTTATAATATTAGTATAGATTTTTATGATTGCTTATTCCCATCCGATCAGTTTTGCTCAAATCTAAAAGTACATCAACTGTTTCTCAAAACCTTTGCGTACAAAGTTCTTAAATCCACTTACTTGTAAGTCCCTGAGACTACGTAGAAATGCTCTGCATCCTGGATGCAAGCTGCTGATGTGAGGACGTACTCTTCATGGATGATCACACCGCCACAGAGCCACGTTCGGTAGTTCGACAGCTTTTTGCTGGACCGGGGCATTTTTAGATACACCTAGGGAGATAACACTTGTTTAACCTTTTGTATGCCGGCATTAGAAACACAATAGAAATTCAATTGTGTCTGGCTTGGATCCGCGTTCCGGCATATGAGGGGTTAAGATTGCTTGATAACCGGGTATGTTAACGGAATGATACCTGTTAAGGGTTACCGGATAACCGGATGTTCTAAGGAGAGAGTAATTGGTAAAAATAACCGATCGATACTGATGTAGGTATAACCTATGTCACTGTAAAGTTTCATCCAAATCCGTCTAGTAGTTTTTTCGTGAAAGAGTAACAAATATACATACATTCATACATTCTCACAAACTTTCACATTTATAATATTTGTGGGATATATAATACATGACAGATACATAAATAATATCATGGAGGATAAAGATGAAGGAAAACGAGGTAGGGGAAGGCCTAGAATCAGTTACATGAGTCAGATTAAAGAATAAGTGTCTGTCATGTCGTATAGAGATGTGAAGGAGCTTGCACTGAACAGGAATAGATGGAGAAGTCTGCATCGGACTCACCGACAAGAGCCTTGCTCTTAAATTTATGATGATACTAGCTGCGCCCCGCCCCGGGAATTTTGGGATAAAATGTATCCCATGAGTTATTTTGATGTGTAACCTATATTACTGTAAAGTTTCATCCAAATCCATTCAGTAGTTTTTGCGTGAAAGAGCATCAAACATACATCCATACATCCATCCATACATACATCCATGCTCACAAACTTTCGCATTTATAATATTAATAGGATTAGTAGGATTATCTACACTTCTACACTAATATTATAAAGAGGAAAACGTTGTTTGTTTGTAATGAATAGGCTCAAAAATTACCGGACCGTTTTTAAAAATTCTTTCACCATTCGAAAGCTACATTATCCACGAGTAAGATAGGCTATTTTTCATCCCGAAATTCCCACGGGAACGGGTACAGCGCGGGTAAAACCGCGGGGCGCTGCTAGTGATGATATAATATGATATGTTACCATGTACGGCCGACAGTCATTCGCCTCGTCGCCGTTGATGATTCTTCTGGTGTCATTTAACATTTTTTCCACTTCTCTCGGCATTTCTGTTGCCACTTCTATTGCTTTTACCTCTTTAAACAAATTAAATAAATAAACACACCCGTACAATTCACACACGGTTAATTAGACCCAAACTAAACTATTAGCTTGTATTATGGAATCTAACTCACTGATACTACTACATATACACACACAAATACTTTATAAGAATATATAATTGACACCCAGACGTCGTCGCCAACCACTATGTCTTCACGGTCTTCACATATTATTGACTCCGGGAATCGAACCCGCAGGCCATGACACAGTAAGCGCTGTCACTGCCACTATGCCAACGGGCTTGTCAAATATTCTTCTTAGATTATTATAATTATTTATACTGGGCGGCAATGGAAAAGCTGATCGAGTTAAGTTGTTACGATGAAATTGGGGCTTATTCTCCTCATCTCACTGTACTAATATCGTCTGTGAGATGAGAAGCTTTTGCCCATCAGTGGGACATTACAGGCGTTTTTATCTTAACATCATAGATTAACACTTTACATTTATTTTTTGCTGTTTGTATTGTCACATAGCAGGCCAACCTGTCCCTCTTTCTCTGTGTATAAACTTCTTTATAAATCTCATAGGTCTCACTGCTGGGCAAAAGTCCTCCCAATTACATTCATCTGGATATATCTCTACACAACTTAAACGTAAATTTGTTTCAACTTACCTAAAAGATACATTGCCAATATAATTAAACAGTGCCCCTTCATGATAGTTTTTTTCAAGAATATTTATTTATTTGTTATTGACATAAATAATTTAATTTTCAATTTCACGGTGTATAATTTTTTATTAACTTTGCGTTACATTATATCGTTCCTACTTGCAGAAATTAAAAGGACGTGATATGAATGGAAAAGTTAAATAATAAAATAATTTCAATTTGAAATTAGAAAGCTATAAAATATTATATTGTTTACGGAAATTACTGATAAGAAGTTGAAAGCAATTTTATTATGTTTGCGCATGCAAGGGACTATCATATTCATTCTGAGCGCTACCGTGCTTCGGTGGGTACGTTAAGCAGTCAGTCCAAGTCATTTCAATCGTTAGACCATGTCGAAGACCTTGAGGCGGTATAAAAACTCCAACACCAGAGTTGGTTCCTAACCTACTCGAACTTACATTTACTTAATTACAAAGTATAACTAAGTTATTTAAGACTCCAACCTAACCTACTCGAATAAAGGTATGAGGGAGTTTAGTATGCCCTATTGGAATAAAACAAGCCCTAATAAAGTCTACAAAGGACAAGAAAGAATATTCAGGGAATTTATTCAAGACACACATGTCTTTTATATTATGTATTACTAGCAGCGTCCGCGGTTTTACCCGCGTTGTGTCCATTCCTGTGGGAATTTCGGGATGAAAAATAGCCTATGTTACTCGAGGATAATGTAGCTTTCGAATGGTGAAAGAATTTTTAAAAACGGTCCAGTAGTTTTTGAGCCTATTCATTACAACCAAATAAAGATTTCCTCTTTATAATTTTGCCAACGTTGCTTTGCCAAAAAAAACTAAGGGGTGAACCACCCTTAACATTTGGGCGGATGAAAAATAGATGTCCGATTCTCAGACCTATCTGATATGCACACAAAACATGAGAATCGGTCAAGCCGTTTCGGAGGAGTTTAAATACAAACACCGCCACCGTGTATTTATATATTAGATAATACATGCTGACTAGACGAGCTTCGAACCACCATATTTTATTTTATGCTTTTACTATTTTAAACATTTATAATATCTTCTCATGACAGTATCGAACATAAAATAAAGATACGAGTATAAGAGATATAAGGTGCAATCGTTTGGAAGTTATGCGCGGACAAACATTTCTGCGATTCATTTTTATTTATATAGATTTAGCTATCTGGTTGACCTCTCGATGATGATGATGATGATGATGAGCTATTCGTAACTTGGCAGTAGTGTGGGAAAATATTCAACTCAAAACTGAATGTCTATCTAACTGATAAAGGTTCTGAAGAAATAAAAACAATTCAAATGATTACATAATTCATTTATTTATCCATTCCCGTCACTGTTTCATTAGAGTCGTGTCTAGTTTGATTCTCGTCATCAGGTTCTCTGAGTGATGATCTAAGAATGATTCCCGAATGTTGGAATGATGTATCTACCAGTTTAGGTGTTTGAACTTCTGAGGCATTCGGTCCTAATGTAGTTGATTCTAATCCAGATCGTAATAATGGGACTGATTCGATAGGTCCGGGTTTAGTTTCCGGTTCGGATTTAGTTTCCGGTTCGGATTTAGTTTCCGGTTCGGATTTAGTTTCCGGTTCGGATTTAGTTTCCGGTTTGGATTTAGTTTCCTGTTTGGACGTGGACGTGGATGTTAGCTCTGTTGTTGTTGTTGTAGCGTTTTCTTCAGCTCTTCTCGATTCTGATACTTCGTTCTTCGCAGGACTGTACAATAAAATTTAAATTAAATTTTGTTGATAACTAAACTAGCAGCGCCCCGCGGGTTTACCCGCATTGTGCCCGTTTTCGCACGAATTTTGGGATGGACAATAAGCTATAACCTTTCCGTTGAATGTGGCTGTCCATTACAAAAAATATTATTCTGATCGGATTGGTAGTTCGTGAGATTAGCGGCAGCAAACAATCAATTATACAAACTTTATACAATTACAACGAAAAGTGGCATTGATTTTTATATATATCTAGGTAGATAGATAGATAGATAGAAGTAGATATAGATATAAATAGATAAAAAAACTCCTGCGCAAACAGCAAACAGCTGGACTGATTTTTACCAAGCATAGCTAAGAACCATCGACGTTAAACTTATAACAAACCTTTTTGCGTCGGGGGTTAAAAAGGTTATTCTTTGTAATATTTTATTAGAATCCTTAATATCTGATGATGTAGGGAAATTCACATTACCCGTCAGGATGGTCCTTCCAGCTGAAGACCTCCTCTGTATGTGTGATGCTTGATCTGAATAACTTATTGCAGTTGTCATTTCTGAAAGTAGAAGTTACATACGTTACGTACGTTAAAATAACTTGAGAGGTGTCAAGGGACACCCGGATGGAACGAAGTTTATTATATTTATTATCAACAAAAAGAATCGTCGCGACACCACACTGTTCAATGCGAAATAGAAAGACGAAACGAAAATATCTGGCTTGCTTTCTATAAGAGAGAGAGAGAGAGACAGACAAAGAAACATGCGCACCAAGGGTGCGCATGTTTCTCTGTCTTTCTCTCTCAGGCGTGCGCATGTTTCTATGTATGTCTCTCTCTAACGCAAAAAGTGTCGTTACAACTTTTCGTCTTATTTTTTCCGTACCCGCGGGTTACACCCCGGGGCGTGGCTAGCTTATATAAAGGGTTATAATTACTGTTTATCCTTATAAATGGCACAGCTGATCAGGTTCCTGTTCTTGTAGACGCTTGTATACAGGAATGGACCATAGCATCTGTTGGTTCTCTCCTTCACCAGGCAGGCTGATATTATACCAATCACTATAGAATTTGCCCCTTTACCGTGGACTAGAGGGCCACCGTGATCGTTCTGTACAAAATATATATTAATTATGATCTTTTCTATACATTTAGATACAGAAATGCTATAAAATGTATAGTAATATTTATAATAAGGCGTGACGAGTTTGTTTTTTGTTTCTTTGAACGCGCTCTCCAGAACTACCAATCCGATTTGAATAATTCTTTTTGTAATGGATAGCCACATTCAATGGGAAGGTTTTAGGCTATTTTTCATCCGGAAATTCCTACTGGAACTGGCACAACGCGGGTGAAACCGCGGAGCACTGCTAGTTTTTTTATATAAACTTCCGCTAAATGGCAAAAATAAGTATATTATTTTGATCAAATTATCTCTCTCGTAGCAGGAACCTTCTACGTGCTACGGATGTAGCCCGCTACGTGCTACAACGTAGCATGCTTCGCCGTAGCGCAATTATAGTCCAATATTATATTATTCATCTCATTTTTTACTACGTCACTAACAGCGCCCGCAGTTATCCTGCATTACGTCCATTCCCGTAGGAATTCTGGGATAAAAATTAGTTTATAACCATTCTCTTGAATGTGGCTATCATACAATTTTTCATATATCTACATTTCTAAATATATGGTTATCATACAATTTTTCATACATCTACATATATGGCTATCATAAAAAAATTCATATATCTACATATAATCCAATCAAATCTGACTGGTAGAAACATTAGCGCGCAAACTTTTTATGGTTATTAGAGCAGCCTCCGCAGATCTACCCACATTATGCGCATTTCGGGATGAAAATTAGCCTATACTAAAATATTATTCAAATCTGATTGGTATTTTCTGAGATTAATGCGCCCAGACAAACAAAAGTAAACTTTATCATATGAACAGATTTCAATCTTCATGTGTGTAATCTTTATATACTTACCTCACAAAACCCTCCCGACATCGACGACCTTCTGAAGTGGTCGTACGCCGAGTGCATCTGCATGTTAATCGGAGTCAGCACTCTTCGCTCAACTGATTCACTGGAATCGTCTATTTCTACGCAATCCACGTATTTTTCCTGTAATATTAGTTTATTATTACAAGCGTTTTTAGTTTCACTTGTCCCGATGTTTGTAATCAAATTTTACAAATGTATCCACTTCCCGGTTACGAATCCAGCTGAAACTTTGTCATCTTGTTTTTTTAATGTAACACTGTTTATTATTATTTAAAGAACGTTAACATTACTGTTACTGTTACTGTTAGCCCGTATCATCCCACTGTTGGGCAAAGGCCTCCCCCCATTTCCGCCACTCTTCTCTATTCGAAGCCACCAGTTGCCAGTCCCTCTTGTAGGCGTCCAGTTCGTTAACATTATCAAACAAATAAATAGTTTCTCTATTACTACAAGTAACGGTTTCGTTTCCATCAAAGCTATGTTTTATCTCAGGAGCGCCCGAGTCATACTTGTAGTTGTAATGAGTACCTATAGACACGTGTCTTTTTGTGTGCAACTATCAGTACCATTGTTTATGTTCATTTGATATACCGAATAACCATTGAATGGCTTCTCCGTATACTTAAATCTACGATACTGTCGCTTCAAAGACAATTTTGACAGGATTTTAACCGGACCATGATGCGCACTGAGATTATGTGTGTGTGTACTCGTACAATTATCTACGCAGACTCGTGGGCGCTCGTGGGATAAAACTACTATAATATAACTGTGATCCACCAATTATATATATATATCAAACGTAGCGAACAACACAGATTAATTAATATTTTTGTTTAAAGTATTATTATTATAGTGTTTCTCCTCGGACTCACGGGACCAGCCCGGTCTTTTTGAGAGGCATGCGAGGGGATACAGATCCAACTCGTAGAGGCCCTTTGGAGATGTTTAATGTAATGGATTACAACTGCAGGGACACACTCCCGACCACATCAGTAAAACATGTCCGGGAATGTGTACCTGCAGAAGTAGGGACTATTGTAAGTAAAAATGAAAGAAAAAGACTGGGCTATGGAAATGAAGGTTGGATTATTAGTTGTATATTTTATTGTAAGACACGCATGTTGTGGCACATATAGAAAGTGCATCTAATTCACAAATTTAGTCGTAAGTTTTATTTCTAAGTTTGATGTATTGATTGTATTGATGATGTAAAGTATCATCAAAATCGGTTTATAAACAAAGAATTTATCTGCGAACATACATACAAAAAAATACAAACATCCGAATTAAGAACCTCCTTTGTCTGAAGTCGGTTAATAAATAGCATAGCTCTCTGATGGAAAGGTCTACGGATCTTACTTGGCATATTTCGGAGAGTTCCTCTGTTAGATCTTGGCTGCATATCATGTAGTTATCTATAATGTTATGGTACCTCTTCCCCCATCTTTTCTTACACTTGAGTTTAGGTATTAAGCTCACACTGGCTTCCAGCAGATGGTTATCTGAACTACCATCCTGTTGAAATATGAGGATTTAAAAGTATTTTGCCACCCAATCAAAAAAAAAAATTCAATTAAATCGGTCCAGCCGTTTAGGAGGAGTTCAGTGACTTACACACGTACAGTAGAATTACAGTCGAATAAAGTATTTGTGTATGTATATGTAGTAGTATCAGTAAGTTAGATTCCATAACCAAGCTTAGAGCTTACTTTGGGTCTCATTAACCGTGTGTGATTTTTTCCGGGTATATTATTATATACACTTACCACATTGTACTTGTCAACGCTACCCCAGCCCGCCACCGACGCGAACTGTCCCGGCTCTTCAAGCCGTGCGCTCTGGTTGTTATAACAGATCGGTTTGGGCACGAAGTCACAGCCTCTGATCTTTCGGGTGAAGTCAAATTCTTCTTCTACTTTGACTACTGCTATGTCGTTGTTCATCCATCTGATGTTATCGTTTTCGTGGCCGTCGAACACGTAATCTTAAACGTAAACGTAAATGTATTTTTTTTGTGTTATTATTACGCCTCGGTGGTCTAGTGTTTGTGCACTCGCCTGCCAAGACTGAGGTCTCGGGTTCAATTCCCGTGTCGAGGGAAAAAATATTTCCTACATTCCAAACATGGCTCGGGTTTGAGATCACTAACCTGCATAAGGCAAGTGTGGTGATTACAACTAACCCTCTTCACTGTACTAATGCTGTAATTTAAGAGGGGTTGGACGAAGGAGTGCTTTTGCGTTTGCGCGTACGTCTGAGCACTAAAATATATACTGCGTAACTGACTGTTTTCTGTTGAATGGACTCTGATTTAGTCGAAAGTCTTGTGGCGACGGGCTGAGGTAGAGAGGTTCGGTTGACGATCCACACTGAACTTTGTCCGAGGCCTAATAGAGTTCTCACAATACATGTAACCACTGTGCTCGTACTTTTACAGCGAAAATGTACTTTAACAGAGATTGCTGAGGTTTTATAAGTTTGACGTCGATGTCTGTGTGTGTGTGGACGGATTACGATGCGGTATTTTTTTTAAAGCCTTCAGAAGAAAGTTTTCTAGCGGGTTTTCTCAGTTATTTAGTAAAAATCGGTCCAACCGTTTCTGCATGGGAGTTTTTTAAATTAAAAATTTTACTTGTGAATGTAGCCATCAAATGATTTCAAAATCTGTGATGGTGATTATGGTTACTCAAGCTCTTCTCTTAATGACTTCTTCTCCTGTTGACATTACTTCTGATAAAACAAACTCTTACTTCTAGGAATACACTTCCATACAGCCTTCTTCGCTCCATTTTTAATACATGGACAATTGTACCGGTCGTCCTTAGAGTCGTGTCTGAAACATTCAAAATGGACGCATATAGATTTTTATATATCTTTAGACCTAATTACTACATAGTATAAAACAAAATCGCTGTCCACTGTCTGTCTGTCTGTCTCTATACATGCTTAGATCTTTAAAACTACGCAACAGATTTTGACGTCGTTTTTTTAATAGATAGTGATTCAAGAAGAAGGTTTATTTGTTAAAAATTTACCGAATTTCTCACGGGAACGGGCACAACGCGGGAAACCGCGGGACGCTGCTAGTTGTCAATAAACAAGAGCTTACTTATAAAGCCCGGAGACGATATAAAAATGCTTGACGTCTTCGATACACGCCGCTGACGTCAGGATGTACTCCTCATGCACGATGACTCCGCCACATAACCACCCTCTGTACTCCTTGTACCTAGGGTTGTTTACCGGCAGCTTTAAGTACACCTGGAAATAATATTATCTATACTTAATATTATAAAGCTTCAGAGTTTGTTTGTTTGAACGCGCTAATCTCAGGAACTACTGGTCCGATTTAAAAAAATATTTTGGTAATGGATAGCCACATTCAACGGGAAGGTTATAGGCTATTTCCCATCATAAAACTCCCACGGGAATGGGTACTATGCGGGTAAAACCGGGGGCGCTGCTAGTTCTATATATTGCAGGCAATACCTCGGTGGTCTAGTGGTATGTGCACTCGCCTGCCAAGGCTGAGGTCTTGGGTTCAATTCTCGCATGCTAAGATTGTTATCGTGATTTTTAGTAATATTCTGAAGATAGCAAAAAATCGCACTTTATTATTTGACGAAATTAAATCGGTATTGTACACGCCTTTAGTATCGCGTACCGGCTTAAGTAACCGTAACCCAAACTTCATAATAGGCCATCGTTCTTACCTGTGTTGGGAGCATGCGCTGACAAACTTTCAGCTTTTATAAAATTACGAAGGACTCAATGGACTCTTGAGTAATGAGAGAGACTCTTGGGTAATGAGGTTTATTCCTTTGACTTACCATATAAGGTCTATCGAACGATTCACTGCCAATCAAAATCCTTCTAGAAGTATTCAATATATAGTTGACGTCTGAATAGTTTGTGTTTTTCAATATATTTTTTATGTGCGGGGGTAGAACGGTGGTGGTGACGTTGTGGTTCCATTCTGGAGTTCCTGGGTGCTTGTACTGTGCATCTGAAATATGGACACATCACTACATAGTATAAAACAAAGTCGCGTCTGTTTGTCTGTTTGTCTGTATGCTTAAATCTTTAAAATTACGCCTCGGATTTTGATGCGGTTTTTTGTAATAGGTAGAGTGATTCAAGAGGAAGGTTTTTATGTAAAAAAATTCCCGAAATTCCCACGGGAACGGGCACAACGCGGGTAAAACCGCGGGGCGTATCTTTATAAATGCGAAAGTTGGTGAGGATGGTATGTATATTTGTTACTCTTTCACGCAAAAACTACTGAACGGATTTGGATGAAACTTTTCAATAATATAGGTTATACATCAAAATAACACTTGGGATAAATTTTATCCTGAATTTCCCGCGGGAACCGGCCCAACGCGGGTGAAACCGCGAGGCGCGGCTAGTTATTTTTAACACCCGATTTCTTATTATTGCATCACTACCAATTGTAATAGATAAACCTATTGTAATAGATGGAAAAAAATATTTTTTAATAAATAAATATTTAACTTACAACCAACCATCCATGTTGAAACAAAAACTAAACATATAGTAAATCCAAACATTTCATATCCTTATTTAATTTTGAAAGAAGTCTCTATTTCAGAATTTAATTAGTTTCAGGGAAATATTAATTTTATGGTAGAGTGCGTCTTTATTGATTATTTCCTCGTCATACTTACCTTACCAGTAAACTAGGTAGATAATGTACATTTCCTTAGTTCGTACATGTACATAATGTACTGTCAACATACTACCCACTTTATTCATAACTGTTAGAAAGTGTTTCGTCTCTTTTGCTCTTTAAAAAATAGCGTATGTCAGAAAGGGACAAAGTATCTGATAGATAAGCGTCTATGAATAAGGTATATTGATACATACCAACCTACATACCTATGTACAGTCAATCAGATACAATGGACTTTCTCACATTTGATCACAAAAACATAAAAAATCTTTTTTGTTCATTCATTTCGAAGTGGTGAACTGGTGTCGGTGTTTTTAGACCGCCTTAGGGTTGCCACATAGTCTGATTGAAACAACCGGGACCGACTGCTTAGAGTGCTCTCCGAAGCCCGGTAGCGCTTAGATAGAAATGCTATTATCCAAGTAGTTTGATTGCTATGCTAGTAAGTATGTATAGGAATTTGACAAGTTTCTAAATATGCTGTCCATTTTTGTAAAACGACTTTACAATTACTCTTTTTATTCAGACTTTATCTACCTATATCTTAGGAGGCAGCATACTCAAACAGTAATGAAAAGGTCAATAAATATATAGACGCGTTACACCTCAGTCTTCTGCGACGACGATTCCTGTAAAGTCGCGCCATCAGAAAAAAAAGCGAAGTGTATCCGTAAAAGATTCCAATCAAAATCAAGAAATGTATTTGAAAACTAATTTAAAATATGTTTTACTTTTCATTGGTAATTTTTGGTCTGTTGTTTCTGTCACGCGTTGGTTGGTATTTTTGCTTTATTCGCTCCGCAACCGCAACCGCAACCGCGTCAGCGTTAGCGTAAAATACGCCTAAAGCGGGGAATTCACTAGACGGGCATGTCCGCGGGCAAGCCTGCAGGTAAGTCCGACGGGCTTCGCTACTATCATGTCTGTGCTTTATCAGTCAGTGTAGTACTGCCGCGGGCGGTCTGGCAGACTGCCCGTTGGAAGTCCGCGCGATCTCATTTTGTCTGCACAGGCACCGACAGGTCCGAGCGTGAATGCTTAGTCCAGGCGGCCTGTGGACAGACCTGGCTGTGACAGCAACCCAAACAGACGTCCGCTTATTATCGTTCGACGAGTTGTGGAGAATTTTTAATTTAAAATGCGTTTTAATGAGAATAAAATATTCTGGGAAGAATTTATAGCTGAATACAAAACTTATCCATGTTTATGGAAGGTAAAAAGCAAGGAATTTATGAATAGTGAAATGCGTAATACATTGCATTGCCATCTTGCAACACAACTAATAGCGAAGCCGTTCTAAAACAAACTGAAGAGTCTGCGAAGTGTATTGCGTCGCCAGGCATGCCCGGACAGACTGCCCGCGGACATGCCCGTCTAGTGAATTCCCCGCTTAAAAGCTTTTACAGCATTTCAGAGCCCCCGCAGACCACAGACTTTTTATCGGCCGATAGTTTGGTCGGGCTCTTGATCAGTACTCAGATGTAAGCAAGTGCGCACACTATGACGATTTGGTATCGGCCAATAAAGAAGTTTGATGCGCTTCCCGATTCAATTCAAACTAAACTGTCGGCAAACTATCGGCCGACCGTATAATCAGTATTGGCTCCCTACCACACGCGCACACACGACGATTTTTTAGTCGGCCGACTAAGCCGATAGTTCAGTTCGCTCCGAGCTTTGACAGCGAATGGTCGGCCTCCTCCACAGGTATAGATAGTCTTAAATTTGTATCCTCCTTCGCTATTCCTCGTCCAATTAATTTGACGAGTTGGTTGAAGCTAGTTATGCTCATTCGATAAAAGGCGAAAATTTTTTCGGGTAATCGAGTAATTTGGAATGCATAGTCTAAAATTTTCCATTTAATAATCTATCACTAAAGATAGGATGCACCCAATACTCTCGGGCTCTCTTTTTAATTTTCTTCCTCCGGTGTATGAGAGCAATAATAACAATTCTATGCAATGTTTTATTAATTTTCATTGTGCGGTGCGACCACTCTTTTCAACAGTTGGTTAAAAACTAGCAAATAGAGAATAGTGGGCAGACTGTTGGATATATAGTTTGCGCACTCATCACCGACTGAACTGTTTAGTTGGTTCGGTGTGCGTACTAGCAGGCCAACCCGACTAAAATATCGGCCGATAAAAAGTCTGTGGTCTGCGGGGGCTCTCAGTCGTCAGACAACGTGCCGCAATAGTCCGCAGACGTACAGATGTTCTTCTTACAAAACGCACATAGCAGAACGTAGAAGAATGATAGGTACTAGAAGAGCGGTCAGCGTCCTCACTGTCCTCGGAGATGTCACTTGAATCGACTGTTAACTAATTGACGTCATTATTCATTTGTTAAAATATACTTCTTCACCAATCCTTTAGAATCATTTGAAAACTGAAGTAAGGTCGAGTAGGTTAGTGGGTCAACCCTGGTGTCCGAGTTGTCAGACCGCCATATGGCCTCTAGCATGGTCTGACGATTGATATAACCGGGACCTACAATTTAACGTGCCCTACGAGTGAAATAAAATGAGTACGGTGGTTAGTATAGCATGAATAAGTATTGTTCCAGGTGACAATAAATAACGGTAACATTAATCATATTTCATTACAGGAGAAGAATCTCTTGCTTCACTATCGTGTAATCTAGAACAGCCTCCGTGATCTTGTGGTTTGAGCGCTCGGCTCACGATCCGGAGGTTCCGGGATCGACTCCCGGTGGGGACAACATCTCACAAAAATTTTGTTTGTGAGACTGCCCTCAGTTTGGTTAGGGCATTGCAGGCTGAATCACGTGATTGCCCGAAAAGTAAGACGATTCTGTGCTTCGGAGGGCACGTTAAGCCGTCGGTTCCGGTTACTTTCTACGGAAAGTAGTCGTTACATGAGCCATGTCAGAGGCCTTTGGCGGCTCAATAACTCTGACAGGATTGGTCAGGTTGACCATCCACTCGATGAACAAGAAGATCGTCTAGTCTAGTGCAGTGGGAAATAACACAAAAAATAAAACACAATAAAATTAAGAAATAAGCGAGATACTTTATTGACTCATTAATACTACATCAAAAATGTATTAAGCACCAATTTCACTGTTTGGCTGTCCAGAAGTAATGCCCGTGCTGAAAGGAATAATCAAATCAAGTCAAATCGAACCCACTTTAAGATCTCACATTTTTAAATAACAGCAATTGTTATAGGTATCCAATAAAGAGAAGAAATAGAGTTTAATACTTGTTCATAATGTTATTTTGTTCCTATAGTTAAATATATATTGGGATTTTACCTAGAACTTGGCACTCATTTAGATCTCCATTCTTTTTGCGGTGAAGCCCATAGCCAAGCATAATTTTTGTATTGAACTTGACTTTCCTTTTTTACATTTATGTTTTTGGTGGGATTATACTACACTAAGTATTATACCTTATTCCTTTACTAGCTGTGCCCCGCGGTCTCACCCGCAGCGCCCCCGTTCCCGTGAGAATTTTGAGATTTATTTTTATTCCAAGTTTTCATTGTTTTTATAATGTATTCTGCTATTCAGGGCGGAGACAAATCCAACAAAACAAAAACCATGAAAATTGATCCAGCCGATCTCGAGTTATAAGTGTTGTAACAAACCCGTCTTTGTTTTATATGTATATATAGATTCTCAGTAATAAGCGAGGCTTAATATTTACCTCGAGTTATATGCAGACCATTCCACATAACTTTCTTGTATTTCAGGTTTCTCAACCCCGGATCTCAAGAATGTACTGCACGATTTTCTGTGAAGGAATGTGGTAAATTATTGTAAATATGAATGTTAAGACTATCGCAGACGAATCAGTCTAAGTAAGCGTGCTCACGTCGCGTGCGCCCGTCGTGTGCGCCCGCCGCGTGCGTCTTTTGTTTGACACCGACGGGCGCACTCGACGGTTCACTTTTGTATGAAGCCACACACCGCGGGCGCCCGCGACCGTTCACTTTTGTATGGAACAGCGGCGTGCGCACGCTTAACGCAGTGTCGGCCCTTAAGACTGAGTTTTCATTTTCAGTCTGTTTTAAGGCATTCCTTGGTCAACCCAATAACAGCAGGTACACGCTTATGTGAAAAAGACAAACCAGATAGTGACCGACGAAACAGTTTGTTATATGTCTTGACATAAACGTGCAATTACAGTAACTCGTTCGGCGCAGACAAGTATAAACTGTAACAGTGACAACTTTGTCGTTTCATTCACAATTTTACGGTTTGCTATGCACAGATTATGAACTTACAAAAAATTATGCGTTGAATTTTAAATGGTTGTACAGTTCACAATGTGTCGACAGTTTATAATTAATTTAATTATTTAATTCATTTAATTGTTACATCAGCGGCGTTAACACATGACATTAATAATTTAATAAGTAGCATGTATTCAAATACTTACTACTTAGTAAGATTATAAACCGTATTAGGGGTTTGAAAATTTGTGGTAACATAAACAAGTTGTAGACCACCTGTACGTTAATTTCATTATTATTTGTTGAAACGGGAACTTACTTTCTGTGGAGGTTACTGTCTTTCGTACCTCACGTGTCGGTCACGTCCGGTAACCTCAACACGTGGGTGAAGCGAGAGCGACAGCGTCTCTCCCCGCACAGCAACCTCCGTCGTACGTTCCCGTTTCAACATAAGAATATTACAACAGCAAAACACCAAGCACATACCCGCTCTCCCTTTCCAAAGCACACGCTATGAGCTGCTTGTTTTTCCAGATGCTCGTGAATAGGAACGGTCCCGCACATTTCAGTTCAGGTCCTCTGGTAAGACAGGCTGATATGATGCCTACGACCACACTGCTCTTCCCACGGCCTATGACTAGGGGACCACCGTGGTCGTTCTATAATATAAGCATACTGGTTTTGAGGTTTAAAGGAACCAAGGTCTTAGACGGTTCCTGTACTGTCCAACCGAATGTAAATCATTTTAAAAATATGATAAACTAGCCGCAGCCCGCGGTGTTACCCACATTATACCCGTTCCTGAGGGAATTTCGGGATGAACTATATCCCATGTGTTATTTCATGTATGACCTATAATACTGTAAAGGTTCATCCAAATCCGTTCAGTGGTGTTTGCGTAAAAGAGTTATAAACATACATAAATACATACATACATACATACATACATACATACATACATACATACATACATACATACATACATACATACATACATACATACATACATACATACATACATACATACATACATACATACATACATACATACATACATACATACATACATACAATACATACATATGTACATACATACATACATACATACAATTTAACGATGTCTTTAAATGCTTACATAGGTAAAAAGTTGTGTAAGTATACATTATTTTATTCTCAGTGTCGTTTTGATTTTTTAAAATTGGGGAATAGAATTGGAGCTACCTAGCATCTTATTGAAAGACTAACCACAATTTTGATTTTAAGGCTTATTTTTTTTTATCTTCTTGTTTTAATAATTCTAGGTTTCGGGACAAAGTGCTTGGACCTAGGTACTTATAGCACTATAATTGACCAACCTCACAGAACCCTCCAGACATGTGTTTCCCCCTTCTGGTCCCATGCATATGTCTGCTCATATGCACAATCGGCGAATACTTTATAGTTCGTCTTGTTCCGTTAACGTGAGTTTTGTTGCTGCTGACGGTGCCGTTGACGTTGTAGGTGCCGTTGGACCTTCTAGTGTTATCCGTGCCCGGGCTCTTGGGTGCCTCGGGATTATCACAACTATTCCCCAATTCTTCACAGTTTACATCTTGTTCCTGCCGATTTACGATTTTTTTAACTTTTTAGGTACCTTTAGTCAAGTGGAAGTAGATTTCTTCCGACTTGTAACCAAGTGGAATCAAGTAAGATAAATAATTACTGGAATTTGCAGTAGGATTTAGGCATACTCTCCATGCTTGCCTATCGGGATTGGTGATCGATGATCGAACTCGAGGCAATTTTGAAAAGTAAAGGCGCGGCTCCACCACGGCGCACACTGTGCATGCACACGCGGCTCCTCGCCAAATTCTGGTCTAAACAGTGACTTAAAATATCCATCTCGACTCGAGGAGGAGCTACTAACATTACAAGCGACGCCAGTGTCCCCGCTCTCATCTTTCCCGCAGACTATGCTCTCGTCGATGATGTAGTGGTACCGGGAGTCCCAGTGTTTCTTGCACGCTTCTTTGGATAGTAATATGATGTCAGCTTCGAGGAGAGTCGGCGAGGTCTTCGTGTCGCCTTCTCTGACCGCGCCGGGTTCTGTTTTCTGAAAGATATAGTTAAATAAAATATATATTACAATTACATATGTATAAGTGGGATGTGTGGTGCTTTTGTGGGAAACTAGCGAAGCGAAATGAACAAGTGATTATTTCGTAACGTAAAATTTTAAATTTTAAAAATACACTACGCAGAACCCACACGCACGCGCACATAGAAACACATACATGTTACAGTCAAAACTCATAACCAGTCAAAACCACTTTTGACTGCAAAAGAAATCAGACAAAACTGATTTTGTCCTGTCATGAGTTTCGAGTGTACTATAACGGTGACATATACAGAAAAACTAATGAAATAACTATTGATCTGGGCTAGGATAATCGGTTTTCTGTGTCGGAGGTTTTAGACCGCCGAAGGGTTTCTGACATAGACTAACGATAGTAAATTCGGGTAGGTTAATGGCCAGCCCTGGTGTTAGAGATGCTCTAAGCACGACTAGTGAGCAATATTCGTAAACCAAAAAAAATCTCACCATGGGTGGCGCATTGTATCGCTCCGTGGCCCCCCACCCGGCTAGAGATCCAATACTTCCCGGCTTCTCATAGTCTATACTAATGTTATTAAAGGCTATTTTCGAAGGAATGTAGTCGCAGCCTTTGATCCTCCTTCGGAAGTTAAATTCACTTTCCACTTGCACTACGGCTATATCGTTGGACATCCATCTGATGTTGTCGTACATTTCGCCAGCATACATGTAGCCTAGAAGAATATGGGTAACCACTTTAAGGTTGCTGCAGCTTACGGTCACGGACCAGTAAAAGTTAACAGAAAACGTCATTTTAATTTTTTTGTATAGACTACGAAATAGAGATTTCCTACGCAGTAAGTACTTCGCTTCGTGGCATGGTAACCGTACTAACACGGGTTTATTCGCGTTAGAAAGTTAATAAAGCAAGTAATAACTTACTTTTTATTTCCCGACGTTTCGAGGGGATTGCACCTCTCGTGGTCGCGGGTGAACTCTAAATTATTACTTGCTTTATTAACTTTCTGACGCGAAAAAACTCGTGTGAGTACGTTTACTAAGATGAAGGAAGATAAGTAAGGTAGAAAAATTAAAAACTTACTTTTGGAAATACATTTCCATATCGCTTTCTTAGCTCCATTTTTTATACAATCGTTACTATTGTCATTTGGACTTACGTACCTGAAAAATACGACTGTTTTCAAATCTCAGCTACTACTGACGAAGAAATCCAAAGAATGCAATTAAATACTGGGCAGGGACTACGTTCACAATGCAGGAAGGAAGATCTTTGTGTTAAACAAAATGTTTGGGAAAACGTAAGCACGATCAACAAAATTTTCACACTAGTGCCATCTATTGGGATCGCGAGTGGAACCACCGTGCGGAAAAGCTAGTAATAATCTATACTAATATTATAAAGAGGTAAAATTTGTAAGTTTGTTTGTTTGTTCGATTTGAATAATTCTTTTTGTAATAGATAGCCACATTCAACGGGAAGGTGATAGGCTATTTTTCATCCCGAAATTCCTACGGGAACGGGTACAACGCGGGTAAAATCGCGGGGCGCTGCTAGTAATATAATAAAGCTAAAGGAAAAGTTTGTTTTTTGCTCGCTTGAACGAGCTAACCTCAGGAACTATGAATCGGTATATTTTGTTGAGCAAAAAAAAAGTCTTCCTAATCATGAATTAAGTTTCACTAGAGAGTAGAACATTTCTTGAGATAATAGAAAATAGGAGAGGGACATCTCATACGACATGACAGATACATTAATAACATCATGGAAGGTAAAGTTAAAGGAAAGCGAGGTAGAGCGAGGGAAGGCCTAGAATCAGTTACATGAGTCAGATTAAAGAAAAAGTGTCTGTCATGTCGTATAGAAATGTGAAGGAGCTTGCACTGAACAGGAAAAGATGGAGAAGTCTGCATCGGACTCACCGACAAGAGCCTTGCTTTTAAATGTATGATGATGATTATAGATAGATAGGTTACATATAAATATAGATGTACTTGTTAGTCCCCGCCACTACATAGAACTGATTCATATTCTCGATACAGGCTGCGGAGGTGATGACGTAGCGCTCGTCCACGATCACCCCCCCGCACAGCCAGTCAGGCTGCGTCTTCAGTTCAGGGTCAGCTGGTCTGAGGTACACCTGAAGACAATGGTCATTCATTCATTTTGAGTCACTGGTCAGTTTTATACCGTCCAAAGGCCTCCGATATGATCTGACGATTGAAGCAAGCACGGTAGCGCTCAGATAGAAATGCCGTATCGGAAACCCACCTAAGTAGGGCCCGAGCTAGTAATGGGTTATTTATTTAATTACGAGCAGCGGCCCGCGGTTTCACCTGCGTTGTACCCGTTCCTGCAGGAATTTCGCGATAAAAAGTAGCCTATGTCCTTTCTTAGGCTTTGGATTAACTGTGTACCAAATTTCATTCAAATCTGTTGGTGTGAAAGCGTAACAGACTGACAGACAGTCAGACAGTTACTTTCGCATATATAATATTAGTTAGGTTTAATTGTCTTTAGTCTTTTGTTATTTGGCTGGGTGTGTAGCTGACCATGTAAATCTCGGTTGTTTATATCTATGATCATGTCGGACGCCTTATGGCGGTCTAGTCTAGATAGTATAAGTTAGTTTAAGTAGGTTCGTGGCCAACCCCAACCCAGTGTCTAAAAACATTTGAGTTATGAATCAACCTTTTATTTTTAACAGACTTTTAACAGCATACGTTTACGTGGGCTTTTAACGAACGTATGTTACGATTACCAACCGTTTGGTACAACCCACCCTTAATATAACAGTTTGATTTATGTACAGTTCGATTACTCGTTGACATTATATACTATAGCTACCATATCGCTCCAACAGCCTCCGTGGTCTTGTGGTTTGAGCGCTCGGCTCACGATCCGGAGTTTCCAGGTTCGATTCTCGGTGGCGATATCTCACAAAAATCTCTTTGTGAGACTGTCCTTAGTATGATTAGGGCATTGCAGGATCAATCACCTGATTGCCCGAAAAGTAAGATGATTCCGTGCTTCGGAGGGCACGTTAAGCCATCGGTCCCGGCTACTATCTACGGATAGTAGTCGTTACATGAGCCATGTCAGAGGCCTTTGGCGGCTCAATAACTCTGACACCAGGATTGGTCAGGTTGACCATCCACTCGATGAAGAAGATCCTTAATATAACAGTTTCATTTATGTACAGTTCCAATACTCGTTTATACTCGTATTATGTATGTATACTATAGCTACCATATAGGGTCTCGTATCTTCGGCCTCTCTGCCTCTCAATATTCTTCTGGTTTCTGGTTTATGTTCATTTTTTGGAGTCACCTGGAGGATAGGATCTACAGAGGAAAATAAAACGGCTATTGTAAGTATCTAAACACATAATTTATAATTTAAGGATCTATTACTTTAATTATACATATAAATAGAACAAAATAAAAGTAGAAAGTAGTCACCTGTTCTGATAAATAAAACATGAAATACAATTAAAATGAAATACTTCGTAAACATAATGCTAACATTATTTCTACCAGTAGACTACATCTCTCGAATATGACGGTGCAATGGTAATTTCATGCATCAATGATCACTTCAATTTATTTCTTAGTTTATCGCTCGGTTATACGACTGCGGTTACAACTTATGAGCAAGTTAATTTTAATTTTTCATTTATTTTTTAAACTAGTCCAACTAATATTATAAATGCGAAAGTTTGTGAGGATGGATGTATGTATGGATGTATGTTTGTTGCTCTTTCACGTAAAAACTACTGAATCAGAATAAGACATCAGAATAACACATGGGATACATTTTATCCCGAAATTCCCGCGGGAACGGGTACAACGTGGGTGAAACCGCGGGGCGCGGCTAGTATTTATATATAGGTAACTACATGAGTAGTTTCATAAAAAAATAATTCATTACAAATTCTTTTTTTTTTAGGGTTCCGTACCCAAAGAGTAAAAACGGGACCCTATTAAAAGTACCCTTTTTGCTCTACCTAGGTATTTACTTAAAACCTATACTACCTGTGAGATCTACTCATGTACCGTAAGTTATTTGTAAAGTATGCTTCCACATATTTTGTTAAGTAAGGTTTTGTAAAGGCTTGTTCTTGGAACAGGACATTATAAGCATCGAACTAGGTATTATAAGGCTTTTAGTCGGTAAAAAAATGTGTTCTTGATCAAAGTTATGATCTACTATCGTAGTAATTGAAAGCTTCTTTTTATGATGACTTCCTCAATCAATACAATACACATGCATAAGAATTATATCATTTTATTTTTGGTGCAAAATAACCTCTCCCGACTCTACATTGGTTCTGCAAAATGAAAATACCTGCTACTCGTCGCTAGGTGGCGCTACCAGTAAATTAAAACATGATGAAACATTTGTTATTAGTTTTGCTAGACGCTGATAGATGGCGTTAGTAGTTTTTTGTTAGCTAGTTTGAATATAAATATCACAATATTATAATCCTTCATTACAGTTTCGTATGGTTAAAAATTATTATTATATTTTATTTGCGAATTTTATTTTTATTTGCAACAAAACAAATTCTAAATAAAAAATATGGAATCAAAATGTGAATTGAATATTTTAGCCAAATTTAAAATTTTATTCAATGATTTTACAGCTAAAACATAATATGTATAATTCTTTCGTATTGCTAATTATCTGAACTTTTATTTTCAACCTATCCTATCAAGACGTGTCGGCTTCGTTCGTGCTTACTTACCTATAGTATAGGCACTCCAATTTTTATAATCATGGAGTGAAGAATTAATAAAAAATCTTAATTAAACTAATTAGAAACTTCGTTTGGTTACAGAGGACTCCACGAGAAGAGAAGCGCCTTCTGTGACCACGGTTCCTGTAAAGGGGCCGAAATGTAAGATAATAGTGTAAAATAAAAGCGAGGTGTATCCGTAAACGTAGTTTCAATGCATAATGAATAGTGTTCGCTTAAACTTAAGAAAGCAGTAAATTTTAAATAATCGATACGTTTACTAAGCCCATTTTGATAAAACTTTAGATAGGTGAAGAAAAAATTTTTTTGTAATTTGAAAGCTTTTCACTGAGTTTTCGACTGATATTTAACTTCAATTTCGAAGACAAGTTGCTAGTTCTCTTTTCTTCGTTCTTATGAAATCACTAGCCGCACCCCGCGGTTTTACCCGCGTTGTACCATCATAACTTGAATGAAAGAAAATTTACATATTCTTACGTCTGCTGAGACTAACATTCTCTGTTAATGTTAACTGGTGCGCGAGCGTAAAATCAAGCCTAATTAGGTAATAAAATATTAATGCCTAATTAAATAATTCTAAAGTAATAGTTACATTATGAAATTAAACGCCAATACGTAAAAACACAGCAATGAAACGCCAATCTATCTATACATATAAAATTCAAAGTCCTGACTGACTGACTGACTGATAATCAACGCACAGCCTCAACCGCTACACCTTGAAACATGAAATTTGGCAGGAAGGTTCTTCAAGTGACGTAAGTGCACACTACGAAAGGATTTTTGAAAATTCTTACGGGAACAGTCTCATCGCGGGCAAAGCCGCGGGGCGCTGCTAGTATGTAATAAACCACTAACCCTAGGTAGGTATAACATCCTACTCAAGTTAAACCAATATCAAAATAAATAAAAACAAAAGACTACTTATTACAACACCCATAACCATCACCCACCTCATAACATTAAATAAAACTTTGTTTATCTAAAATCGACGTACAGAATCAATAACCAATCCCAAATTAACTAGCTATTGTACAGTCAACATCCATCGCTCACCGCATGACAAAGTGCTACAACTCCAACATATTATTAATTCAGTGAGTCTGACCATTAATGTAAATGCAACCTCCTTCCGTGGCTTATCGTATAAACCATACTCTAACACCCTTTATTACTCGCAATGTCAAAACCAATTCGATAAAACAGTTATCTAGAGCGATACATTATCCTCTCTTATCTATACCCATAACATGAACCAGGGATCTATTTTATTATAAAGTGCATTGTCTGTGGATCCAGCTCGACCGCTGAACGTAAATAATTTAACTGTCTTAAAAGATTCAAAAATAGTTTCCTAACATTGCCCCCCTTAATATGTACACCATTTGTCAGGCCATAACTGGATTTAAACGACGCGTTACAACACAAAAGGCCACGCCCTTTCACGGAAATATAGTTGTCTCTTTCTAACTTGTTGCAATAGCTGCATGGATTGCGTTTTGCTCTCTTTCGCACAAACGTTCTTGAGTACGATTACCTTGTTACAGGTTTGGTATAAAGTCGTATGTCTGTTTTTTGGATGTGATATTTTGAACTCTATGTTGATGACTGTAGGGTTAGTTTCAGAGTTCTAATCGTAATGTGGGGGGACTCAATTGAAGCGAGAAATGTCGGGAAAGGGACGGGACGAATCGTTCTCTTTAAGTTAGTGAGTCCAAACGCGTTTTTATGTTTGGAAATCGTATTAAGCTTTTGTTGGGAACTGTTTCATTCAACGAGTAAAGGCGTGCGGTCGGACTATCGTGTGTCGAAGAGGGGATACTGCTGATTGGCTCGTCCTATCCATATTTTGTGTAACGATTTGATCGCGTGCAGTCGACCGTACGACTCCTGATACCGAAACCGCGAATATATCAAACGTAATCACCAGTGAACAATGTTAAGAGGACCTAAGTGATTCAGTGGTACAGTGATAGCAAAACGTTGAAGATGTCATCAGTTCACTCAGACGATGACCAGGAGGAGATTAATGTGGATTCTGACAGTAGACTATCAGGGCAGTGCGATAGAAGCATCGCTTCTGAAGACCGAGACTCGGAACATAGCTACCATGAGCGCTACCGCGACTCCCCTAACGATCACATGACCGACACCCAACAGAGAGTCAATCTTCCCTTCAGCATATCTCGTCTCCTAGGAAAACAATTCGAAGATATAGAGAAACGAAGACATTCAGGAGAAAGTGATGACAGAAGTGACCAGGACACAGAATCTGAAAGCTTAAAAGATGATGGAAAAGAAGGATCAGGGTTGCCATTAAATTTTTCTCATAACCCTGGGCTTTATCCGAATTCTGGTCTTTTGTTGAGGCCTGGGTTGGGGTTGGGTGGTGGTTATGGGTTCGGTGGGAACCCTGGGGTGGTGCGGGTCCCGGCACATCGAGCCCTGGGCGCTTTAGGGGCGTGGGGGGTTGCGCTGGACCCCATGAGACAGGCGGCGGCAGCTGCCTTCGCGCATCAGGTTGTTAAGGATAGATTAAATGGTAAGTCTGATTTTTCTTTCCTTTTGAGTTCTGTGAAACTTTTGCCGTGAACCATTTAATTATAATAATAAAACAGTTAACAAATATTTGTATGTAATGTCCCACTGCAGACGAAAGACTCTCCTGATCATACAAACAATTTTTAAGTTAAAAATAACAACAAAATTAGAATCTTCTAATAAGAAACAATAACTAATAAGAACGAATATAACAATTTTTTTTTAGAATAAAATACGATTGCCTTTTTGTCATACATATAAATAAATTAATTAATGAATACTCGATTGAGCTTAAAAAAACATATTTATTTATTTCCGTTCTTAATTGACTATAATCATATTAAAAACCTTCCCATTATACAGTTGATTATGATCATCATAGTATAATATGCATCATACCTGTTCATACCTATCTAACCCTAATACCATCTAACCCTTCTTACGCCATAACTATATTCCCGGAGGTATAAATCCCGTTTATCCGGCTGTCTCTTTAGTGGTCTGAGCGACCACTGTAAATCATAAGCGGTGATAATACAGGTTTATAACATACTAGCAGCGCCCCGCGGTTTTACCCGCGTTGTACCCGTTCCCGTGGGAATTTCGGGGGTATAAAATAGCTTATAACCTTCCCGTTGAATGTGGCTATGTATCACAAAAATATTTGTTCAAATCGGACTGATAATTCCTGAAATTACCCCGAACATACAAATAAACAAACTTACAAATTTTACCTCTTTATAATATTAGTATAGATTCTACTGTTGATATTATAAGTGCGAAAGATTTTCAGGTTGGATGAATGTTTGTTCCTCTACTGTGAAGGCTATAACCCGTTTCAAATGAGAATAGGACGGGTTTTTGACATTTCACCACAAATAAAGACAAGACAGCGTTAGACAAATACTAAATAATATTATTAACGCTAACGCTAACACGCTTTAAGGTGCGTTTCTATAGAAGCGGTGCGGAGCCATGCGGAGCTATCGAAGTGCATTGTGATTGTCAAACAACGCATTGACATTGTCAAAATCTTGTCGTAATGCGTTGTGATTGGTCAGTTGAGCTCCGTATAGCTCTGCGCCGTTCAATAGAAATGCAATATTTTTCTATAGTCCAAATAACATCGCCTTTTGGTCCAAACATTGGCAATTTTGTCCAAAAACATCCGCAAACACACAAACCATGAAATCCTTTCAATCCGTCCGTTGCGTGTATCATGACACATCCAAGTAACCATTTTTTTCTTTCCGATATTTCTTTATTTTTTTCCTGTTGCGGTGACTCGGTAGTGATATTAGAGGCGCCTCGACCATGTAATTTGTTGCCGGCGACAATCGACGGCGATTTTTTCCTTCTTTTTTTATAAGGAGTGACAGTAAATTGGTTTTTGGAATAGTGAAGATTGGTCACCAATTGGTTTGGTTATTTGGGTTTTTGACTTGTGATATTTTTGTTTGATGTGTGATTGTTGATAGATTTTAATTGGTGTGTCTAGGGATTAGATAAGAATGTGACAGTAATCTTACTCAGTTATGGTTAGTAGTTGTCACTAGTATCATATTACAGACCACTCAAGGGAAGTAGCTATAATTTGAACAAACAGTTTTTGTTTCTAAAACATATTTACATAGTACCTACTTGAGCAATTTTTACTTGTTTACCCCTAACTGTAGCGCAAGTGGGTAGTCTGACTGAGCGATGTTAGTTCATTGCATTGTTAAGTAGCGTGCAGCTCGACCGTTACTTGGATGGTGGTGGATAGTGGCATTTCTGAGGGCTACCGTGCTTCGGAGGGTATGTTAAGCAGTCGGTCCCGGTTGTTCCAATCGTCAGACCAAGGCCTTTAGGCGATTTAAAAACTCCGACACCAGGGTTTATTTATTTATTTATTTAATGACACATCAACAGTGTTGCATATTATACACTTAAATCTATAGTTACAGAGTACAATTACAGGGTTGGCCACTGACCTTCTTGAAATAAATAAATACAACTAACTAAGTGTATCACTTCATTAATCCTCTTTACTCAATTACCAACTCTCAAAACACTTACTATGACAAAGTCCCATTCCGTGACTCAGTGTCGTCGAGTTGTGTCGTTGTCATTTTTTGCGACCACCTACAGAGGAAGTGCGGATGTCCACACTATAATTGAGACAATAGCCACCACTGCGTGTGCCCATTTAATAGGACCCACAAATTGGCGGCAATATCTAGAAAAAAAATAAAAAGTTGTCTACGGAAGCGTTTAATGAGGTAGTTTTTGGTTTTAGAGCGCTTTGTTATTTATATTTCCGATTGTAGAGATGATTTTTAGAGTTCTGTGCTCAAAATAGGGGTTATTTTAGTGAGCGTTTCCTTTAAGCGGAGAGGAGCGGTGTGGAGTCCAAATGACCAATCATAACGCATTATGGATAGATTTTGACAATTTTAATGAGCTGTGATTGGTCGATTGGACTTCGTTTATGCTGTAGTATTTTTGAAATTGTGGCCTTCTTAAATTCATTGCATAATATATTATTGTCGGCCACTATTTTGGTAGAAATTAATTCACAGCTAACTTCAGTATCTGTAGTTTCTAATATAATTTGTTTAGGTTTGTTAACCTTTCCGTTGAATGTAACAAACCGTTACAAAAAAATCTATTAAGATCTGTAGATTTTGAGATTAGCGTTTAAACAAACGAACAAGAAATTAAACTCTTCAGCTTTTTTATATTATTATAGACTAGCTGTGCCCCGCGGTTTCACCCACAGCGCACCCGTTCTCGTAGGAAATACGGGATAAATAGTATCCTATATCCGTCTCCTGGTTCTAACCTACCTCCCTACCAATTTTCAGCCAAATCGGTTCAGCCGTTCTCGAGTTATAAATAGTGTTACTAACACGACTTTCTTTTATGTATATAGATTTCTATCTTCCGTTTCGGCCCTTTTTTAAGAACCATGGAACCACAGAATCACCAAATCAGAAGCAAACAAACCTAAGAAACCTGTAGAAAACCCACATTTATTTATTACGTAAAGAAATCTCAAAATGGCGATTATTTTGTAACATTATTTGGAGCGTGACATCTTAGTTTCCGATTGTGGTTATCAATAAGATATCTCTGTTTTATTTTCAAACTTTCTGTCAATTATTGGACCTTTTGGTACTTTGTAGTGCTGAGTGTCGAGTTGATTACGTAAATATAAGTATTTTATCGCTTTTCCTATAAAAATAGCAACATTAAGTGGTTAGTTAAGCATTGTGGTACCGTGACGGTAGTGTTACACTTCAATTGCTATCATTGTTATTTTTGACAAATGAAACTAACGTTTGAATGAAAGAAATTCACTTAAATACATGACAGATATCACGTACAACACTAGCTGAACATCTCCCTCCGGAGACCGCACAAAAATCCGCCGGCCCGCCGGCTTTAGCGGTCTTTGTGTAAGCCTATGCCTCATCAACGATGTCAACGTCTTGGTGGTCTAGTAGTACGAGTATAAGCTCTCGCCTGCCAAGGCTGAGGTCCCGGATTCAATTTCCAGGTCGAGCGAAAACATGTTTCCTACTTTTCAAACATGGCTCGGATTTGAGATCACCAATCCGCATTTGGCAAGCGTGGTGATTATGCCTAATCCTCACTGTACTTGATATCTTCAGTGAGATGAGAGGACTTTGTGGTGTGGGTCATTATAGGCTCATACTTTACTTTACTTTTTTTAACGTCTTGTTTATCTGGTGTCCATTTGCAAAAAGCCGTGGTCAATAATATGGCCGGGAATATACTAAAAACGAACACATAATATATAAAGTCAAATATTTAATTCTGTTTTCCATCCTTGGTCTTGAAGTTGCTTCAAAAGCTAGTTAAATAAATAAAATGACTCTTAAAACCTCAAACAATGACCTAAATCTTAGAACATTCATTAAATAACATAATACTAATAATAACTTTAATCCAACTTACAATTACTAAGTGACTCGAACGACCATGAATCAAGGAATTAAAACATAATTACATCCAAAGCAATTTCAGCTTTAAAATCATGAGAATTTTAATCTCAAAATTGTGTGTTTTTCGACCCCGTTTATGTCTTTTCTATGTAATTGTTATAAAATAATTATTGTATGCAAATTATGATGTAATCTTGAAGTAATTGTTTTGTTTTTATATTTGCTTGAAAATAGTTGTATTGTCTAAGTTTATAATCGGTTTTTCAATATTTTTAAATCAACTACGTAACCAGCGTAAACAAAAAGAAGTTAAAAAAATAATAATTTAAACGTTAATTTTGAAGATAAAAACAAAAGTTTAGTTACGGATGTAGAGTAAGAGTTAAAACTCCACCTTTTTTACTGCCTTAAAAAAGAGGTGGTTTTCTATTCTTCAAAATCTTTGCACCATGGTCGGCAGCACCAGGTCTTCTCAGGTAGATACAATCAATTAGTCTAACTAATCATTTGTGAATTTGTCCATTAAAAAAGGATAAAAGTGGTCTGTAATGTCCTACTGTTGGACAAATGCCTCTCATCTCACCGAAGAGAACAGTACAGTGAGGAGGATTAGGCGTAATTATCACGCTTGCTGCGGGTTGGGGATCTCAACTCGAGCCACGTTTGAAATATAGGAAACATGTTTCCTCTGGACTCATGAATTGAACCCGAGACCTCAGTCTTGGCAGGCGAATGCACACACCACTAGATCACCGAGGCGCCTAGAAATATTTATATATGTATTTTTATTTTTAATCACGAAAGAGCGAAACACTGACTTTTAGTAGTAGTTAATTTTAAAACTTAAACAAACAAAATAAAGCTCGCCATACACTTATTACCCCATTAAAAACCATGTTTAACATACTCTTCGTAAGCCTTTCATGTTCCGCATTGCTAACAGCTCTATATTAATAGTTAATCATTATAATTGTGTTTTACAACACGAGTGGTGTATCGACGGTCAAATACATCAGGTTTTTTAATCGCTTGATAATTTTATACGTCGGATAACTTGGACATTTAGTTGAATTTTGATTTTATTTTCTTTAGTGTATTGCTAGTTTTAATGGAAGGATCGTTGTCGATCGATCAAAGGATCGATCAGAAGGTAACCTTTCGCTTGTGAATTACTAGTCCGGGAAAATATAAATACAAATATTATTTTGCGCCATTGACTCGAAAGAAGAAAAAGAATGGAAGAATAAAGTGTAATCGTCAAATCATGTTATTTTGAAACATTGTGGCCTAAAACGGCGTTAAGCGGGCGCCCGCGCGGTTTCATACAGAAGTGCTACGCGCGGACGCACGCGCGGAGCACTTCCCCGCAACGTAGCACTTGTATAAACCCGCGCGGGCGCCCGCTCGTGACGGACACCCGCTTATTGCAGCGACAGGCCTGAGTTATGGAGGATATTATATTCATAGAAAGTAATTACTGATGAAAATCCTGATACTGTAAATTTTTATTCAGTGCATAAAGCGGGCAGTTCGCATAATTTGAAACGAACTATATGAGGGAACAAAATACTGATATAGTAACAATTTAATAATTAATAAAAACAAAACTAATTATCATTAAAATCGGTCTCGCCTTTTTAGGTAATAAATGGTATTATACTTGCGTTAATATCCAAAAATAAACATAATAGAAAGAACTAGTATAACTACGTCTTTATCTTTCTGATAGAACATTATCCGGAGATTCAAAATCAGTCTTTATACTAAAACTTGTAATGTATTACGGTATTTTAATTGTTTTGTGAGGTAGTGGGTAATTAAACAGACGTAATAGACAGGTAGATAATGAGGCATTTAGTATAGGTTCAATCTGGTTCAATCCTACACATATAATATGTTATTCAATTTGCGTAAAGTTTTTTAGCCTTTTTTGAATGAGCGAGTTCGCAAGCCGCCACCCGCTGAATTCTACGCTTGCTTGCTTTTTTTGAAGCTTTCAAAATACAACTTTTATTGAAGAGTTTGAACTACTATTTGTTTATTATTTATGATAGCCATATTGAAGTGGTAGCTTTGTAAAAAATCGATCTTGGTAGTGTGTAAATAATACATATTTAACACGATTATCCAAATTCAAAACTTCAAAACCCAAAAAAGGTTTCGCATTCGCAAACCGATTACGTTTACAGAAACACCATAAAACACGAGGGGTGCTGCGGTGTAATTTCACACATACAATATTACACCTCCCCACACTTATCATCGCATATCGGTTCCCGTCAAATTTTCATAACACTTCCCGCCATCCCTCGGGAAATGCCGGCAAAGCCTTCTTAGGGGATGTTACAATTTCACTATATCGATGATTTTTCAGAAGCGTTTAGATGCGATATAAAATTGTGGTAAAATATTGAACTTGTTTACGAGTTTCGTTATTTTATGGAGGGAATAAAAAGATGCTTTTTGAGAGTAGTAGCTTTTTACGTTATTATGTTTGTTTATTAGCTGCTGTTACTGTTTTACTCGCATATACGAGTAGATATGGTTTTTAAATGTTATTTTATATTAGCACTAGTAGCGCCCCGCGGTTTTACACTTGTGTCCGTTCATGTCAGAATTTCGGGATGAAAAATAGCCTATAACCTTCCCGTTGAATGTGGCTATTAATCCCAATAAAGAATTATTAAAATCGGATTGGTAGTCTCTGAGATTAAGCCCCTTCTCCCATTACGATACGCCCGCGCGACTCTAGTCTCGGAGACTAGTCGCCGCGAAGTATCTCACATACATTTATATGGAGACTCTCACATTACGATACTGGTATTCTACGCGTTCGCGACTAGTCTCGCGATACCCGCCGTGTTGGTCGCTTGTGCGTCGCGTCTCGCGCGTTTCGACAAGATGGCGGCGGAGCAAGAAAAAAATATTAAGTTTGTACAAGAAATTGAAAAACATGCTTGTTTATATAACTACAAATTACCTGAATACATGCGAAAAAATATAATAGACAAGACTTGGGCAGAAATTGGGAACAAATTTCAAATGAATCCAGTATTTTCTACTCTTGCGTTGACGTCTTCTATTTCTATAAAACAGAAAAACTGCAAGAGCTTCTTCGTCACTGGAGTCGCTCGTCATAACGTCCGTCTACAAAAAACGAGTTTGCACAAATGATGAATTTAGTAATTTTTCAGCAGCATAATATGCGAGCATCGCGTAGCGAACATGTATCTAACTAGTATTATACTCGAGTATCGTACCCTACAAGTATCGTAATGGGAGAAGGGGCTAACGCGTTCAAATGAACAAAAAACAAATATTTGCCGGTTCGCAACTAGTAAATACGCTTGTAAACTAGTCATGAAAATCCGTTCCAATATCACCGGCTGTACTCAGAGACGTCAAATGTTTCCTCAATAGAGATTTAATGAGTGATTTTGACATGTAATGTTTAATGAACGTCTCTGAGTGCGGTAGAGTAACTATAGAGTAACCGCCTTATTAATAAACGATATTTAACTTAAACAGTGTTTTAAAGTGTTTTGTCTCTTTCGCTCTTTGGCAAATAGCGTATGTCGGAGAGGGACAAACCATTTGATAGATAAAGTGCTGTTAATTAGCGTTTATGAATAAGGCCCTTACCACAGATTACTTAATAGTTACTACGTAACCCTTACTGTTGAAAGTATCACGGGTAACCATAGAAACACGAACACAAGTCAAACTTACACCACAATCTCTGCCCAAATTTAAAACCACTAAAAATTAACATCTATAGACCCGAAATGATTAATCAAATAATATTTAAACTACACATAAAAGCATGCCGGTCGGGTATTTAACTAAATGATTACGGAAATGAGTAATCACTCATTTGGAAGTTTGTTTTTAACTAAAATGATGTTGTAAAGTGCGGTAAGCTCTTTGAGCTTTCATAGCTGTAAAATAATTATGATTACTGTTTTAATAAGTAGTTTGAAAGATCATTTTTATCTGTTTTTGTGAATGAGAGTGTGGTTACATATTGGTTTTATTTTAAAGTTAATATTTTCATATTAATTATCCCAGTATAGTAAGTTCTTCTTCTTCATCGAGTGGATGGTCAACCTGACCAATCCTGGTGTCAGAGTTATTGAGCCGCCAAAGGCCTCTGACGTGGCTCATGTAACGACTACTATCCGTAGAAAGTAACCGGGACCGACGGCTTAACGTGCCCTCCGAAGCACGGAAGTATAGTAAGTAAAAGTAAGTAATAGCCTGTAATGGGCCACTGCTAGGCAAAGGCCTCTCATCTCATTGAAGATATCAGTACAGAGAGGTGGATTAGGCATTATCACCACGATTGTCTTGCCTTCTATACTAAGTAAGAGTAGATTAGCAGGGTGATGGTTTTGCAGTGTTTAGACCGCCAAAGGCTGTCAACGTGGACGATTGAAACTAGCGGGACTGAAATTTAACGCGCCCTCTGTAGCTCGGTAGCGCTTAGATAGAAATGCGACTATCGGCCACCCATGCCATTAGGTGCCACGTCCGTGTGTGAGTCTGTCTGGGACACCGTGGCTCTCAAACGGTTTCACCGATTTCAATGCGGTCTATGTTTGGTAATAATTGGTCCTGCCGTTTTTGCACAGGGTATTCAGAACCTGGCTTGTTTTTGGTGTGATGATTTATTCTCTGAATAACGTTTTTCTATTAAAACAGTAAATACCGTACATATAAATACTTTTTTATACCGGGGTTGACTACTAACCTACTTGAAATGAATGAATGAATACCAAAATGTCTCAGAACGGGTACAACGCGAGTAGAACCGCGGGGTTCAACTATTCTATATACATTCAACATACACACCAATCCTAACTAATATTATAATGCGAAAGTAACTCTGTCTGTCTGTTACGCTTTCACGCCTAAACTACTGAACCGATTTGAATGTAATTTGGTACACGGTTAGTCTAGCTAGAGCCTGAGACACGGGCTACTTGTTATCGCGAAATTCCTGCGGGACGGATACAACGCGGGTGAAACCGCGGGGCGCTGCTAGTATGAAATATTTCATTTCAATAAACATATGTTCGTATACGAGTATTTTACCACCATCCTATATTAGGAATGATATAAAACAAACTGTTTTTCGACAGTAAATTATATTACCAGCAGCTCTACATGATATATTGGTTTATGGCGGTGAAATATGTATTGATATAATACAATAATATATATATAATTGACAAGCTAGGTTTGTTCTACGACTTTACTCGTATGAAGCGTCTTTTAGCGGGTAGAAATATAAAGTAAGTAAAGTGTGCTTGTACACCCACTGCTGGGCAAAGGCCTCTCATCTCACTGAAGATATCAGTACAAAGGGCAGGAACATATTACGGTCGAATTGAGAAACTTCCTCTTTTTTTAATGTGTCGGGTAAAAAGTGTCTTTTTCGGTCGATTAGCAAATCCCAACACTATACAATTTCAAAATTATGTTTGTAACATTACTCCAGGATCTTCTTCTTATCGAGTGGATGGTCAACTTGACCAATCCTGGTTTCAGAGTTATAGAGCCGCCAAAGGCCTCTGACATGGCTCATTACTCCAGAATTGGTCAGGTTGACTGACACCAGGATTGGTCAGGTTGACCATCCACACTCTGTCTCTTTTATAACATAGAGACAGTTAAACATGTCGGAGGTCTTTAGGCGGTCTAAAAACTCCGACACCAGATTTGACCACTAACCTACTTGAACTTACGTACTTAACAGTTAAACATTGTTTAAGAAACTAACCAAATTAATAACCTCCTTTTTGAAGTCGGTTAGATACCAAGTCATTTTATTTGTATCTATATCGCAGTACCAAAACGATAGTTATTAAATAAATTCATAATCATCGCACAGTGGGCCGAGTGGTGACATGTTCTGATAAATGTTAATGAGACATTTAAGTGTTCATTATGTTGTGATGTTAACATAATTGTATTCATTTCTGCTGTTTAATTATTTTGTACGGTTTCGTTATTATTTTTGAGTTAAATTTTAATTTATTATTAGTAAACTCTTTTTATTAAAGGCAATTTGTGTTTAGTTTTGACTAAAGCTCAGTTTTTATCGTGTGCAATTTATATGAGTTCTAGTTTTCACTGAGGTATTGTTTAGTTTTAGGGAATTTTAATAAGATGTGAGTCGAATAGAATGTGATCACACAGTACATTTGAGCGCGACGCTCGCGTTTCATGGAACTCACTAGTTCGCTGTTTGTGTACTCACTCTAATTAACCTCTTTTATACCTTTCTTAATTTTTGAATAATATCTAGGTATAAGTTTACGAAAGGGTTTTATATTCCTAAGTTTATTTTTTTTAATCTATACTTATTACTAATTTACTTATACTTATTAACTTATACTTATAACATTTGTAAATTTGTTTGTTTGTATGTTCGAGGTATTCTCAGGAATTATCAATCCGATTTGAATAATTCTTTTTGTAATATATAGCCACATTTAACGGGAAGGTTATAGGCTATTTTTCATCTCGAAATTCCCACGGGAACGTGCACAACGCGAGTAAAACCGCGGGGCGCTGCTAGTATAATATAAAAAAACACTTCTCGTTCCGTCATTTGAAATAAGATTTTCGATTACTCATACAAGTGTAACAACTATTATACTGTCGGGTTGTTCTTGTAGTATATCTATATATATAAAATTCAAAGTCCTGACTGACTGACTGACTGATAATCAACGCACAGCCTCAATCGCTACACCTAGAAACATGAAATTTGGCAGGAAGGTTCTTCAAGTGACGTAAGTGCACACTAAGAAAGGATTTTCGAAAGTTCCTACGGGAACGGGCTCAACGCGGGCAAAGCCGCGGGGCGCTGCTAGTCGTAAATAAAGTGTAATAATACAGACATTTTACACAAAAACGAACAACCAATCAAAAGTAATAAACAAAGAATCAGACACACGATAAATAAACCCGAGTTGAACTCAAAAAATCAATACAGAACAACACTCGAAACATTTTTCAATTACCCAAACACTGGCCGTTGCACAGTGGTGCGAAACGAAAAAATAAATGGACAAAATCTCATACATATTTCACGCAACAAACGTACACCAATTCCCACTAGTTACACCGTGGTACGGATGGGAATCGGGATATCTCATGGAATATTCATCGGATGAAAGCGCAACGCAATCGGGAAACAGTGTTAGGTTGCATTTTCGAATGCAACTGAACAAAGGCCAAGTTGGCGTTTATGTGTTTCGGCTGGACGAACGATCATTTATTCACGGGGAGGACATTTTATTTGGCTTTATTTTAAACGTCTGTACTGAGTTTATTGGAAACATTGGATTGTGAATCTAGTCTAGTTTATCTATTATACAAAAGTATTGTTTTCTAAATATTGAATTTATTTTAGGAATATCTTTCATTTGTTTTTTTTAAATATAGATCTAGTAGGCAAAGGGACAATGTATTGATCTCATTAGTAAGCTGAGAAGCCTTACATGACATACAAGCTTTCATACTTTGATGACATACAAAATACATTGCAGCCTTAAATAGTTCTTTTAACATTTACTTGTAAATTGGATTGCCAATGGTTTTGTTAACTTTGTTGGTGTATTCCCAAATCACTACATAGTATAAAACAAAGTCGTTTTCCGCCGTCTGTCCCTATGTATGCTTAGATCTTTAAAACTACGCAACGGATTTTGACGCGGTTTTTTTTAAATAGATAGAGTGATTCAAGAGGAAGGTTTATATATATAAAAAAATCCCGAAATTCCCACGGAAACGGGTACAACACGGGTAAAACCGCGTGGCATGGCTAGTCTATCCATTAATAAACTACAGTATTTACTGTTCAAACATTATGAAAACTGCATAAACAATACAAGCAATAAAAAACAATTAATTACGATCTGCTGCAAAGATTTGCCAATTGAAAACCCTTGTTCGTGAGATATGGTCCCGAGCCCACTCTCAGAGATTCAAGATACATTACCGACGATAACTGTGCAACCTTAAATCGTAATGTAGATAAAATTTCGTCCGTTCGTTTATCGGATACGATTTAGTTTAGTTGCGCAATTCTTATTAACATATTTTAAGATTGCCGCCTTTCAAGTGTGCCGTGTTTGCGTTAATTAAGATATTAACGTTTTTTCTTTGTTTCGTTAATTAAATTGCGTTTACTACCTATATTAACTAGGTAATATAAATAAAAGAGGAGTGTGTTTGATAATTAATCTGGAGTATGTAGTAACTTTTGAGACTCAATCAATTGTATCTACCTATATCTATATTTGATATAATAATGCCGACGAGTTGGTTTGTTTGAACGCGCTAATCTCGGAAACTACAAATCCGATTCGAATAATTCTTTTTGTAATGGATAGCCACATTCAACGAAAAGGTTATAGGCTATTTATTACCCTAAAATTGTTACGGCAACGGGTACAACGCGGGTAGTTTTTAAAGATCAGCCTCTTAAGTATTTGTTTAAAACGGGAACTAACGTACGACGGAGGGTACTGTTGAGTGTGTAAAAATACATTTCTATGTACACATCTATCACAGTCTCACACCCTTATACATAAACATAGAACAGACATAATAAAAACAAATTGTAAAATAAACTTGTTAAAAAATTCAAAGTGTATAAATCATAGGCTGTGAGGAGGCGAGGACAAATGTGTGTTGTCTGGATGACGGAGCGAGCTGGCTCCCTCGAGGGTTCGCCAATTAGGAGCGACTCATTCGTCTTGCGTTGGGCCCGCTGAGTTGTAGCGCGGCCCACTGTCCACTCGGTAGCGAACTTTGGGAGTTGGTTTTGAGGGAATTTCGGAATATAAATGTAATTAATTAATTCATTCATTTTTAGTGGGTTAGTAAAAGTCTCGGTAGTCTAGTGGCTTGTGCACTCGCTTGCCAAGACTGAGGTTTCAAGTTCAATTCCCAGGTCGAGCGATGTTTCCTAATTTTCAAACATGGCTCGGGTTTGAGATCACCAACCCGCATTAGGCAAGCGTGAGCGATTACACCTCACTGAACTGATATCTTCGGTGAGATGAGAGGCCTTTAATGCAGTGGGACATTACAGGCTAAACTTACTTACTTTCTAGTTGCCAACCCTGGTGTCAGATATAGTACGCCTAAAAGCCTCTGATATGAAACGTAATGTAGATCTACACTAATATTATAAAGAGGAAAACTTTGTTTGGTTGTAATGAATAGGCTCAAAAACTACTGGACCGTTTTTAAAAATTCTTTCACCATTCGAAAGCTACATTATCCACGAGTAATATAGGCTATTTTTCATCCCGAAATTCCCACAGGAATGGACACAACGCGGGTAAAACCGCGGGGCGCTGTTAGTTAGTAATAAGTTAATAAGTGTGCGTTTACATTGAAGCAGTGCGGTGCCCAATTTACCAATCACAGCGCATTAAGCATTGTCAAACAATTCATTGACATTGTCAAAATCTATGTAATGTATATGTAGTAGTATCAGTGAGTTAGATTCCATCATACAAGCGTGGAGCTTAGTTTGGGTCTAATTAACCGTGTGTGAATTTGTCCGGGTATTATTTACTTAGTTTATGAGACGCACACCCCTTTTCCCATCAGAGTAAAAGCTCTATGAATTGCACAACAGCTTATTACAGCGTAATAAAATTAAAATTATATTAACTTTGAGTGGCAAACCCTTTCGCTGGTTCAACCCCCGTTGGGACGCAAAGGGGATGCACATAGGGGATGATACCGAGCTTAAACAATTCAAAGCTAATTTGTTTTTTAATATTTCTCCCCGTTTATTCCTTTTTTAAACTCCTTTGTTAATTAAAAGTAATTATTTAATTGTCAGTTGTTTTGATGGTAAACCTCTTTGGTGATTTTTTTAAGCTTCTTGGAATCGTAAATGAATAAGGAGGATTTAATTTGAATTTGTCGTAAATTGTTTTGCTTTTTACAGGAATTATGATTGAGTATGTTCTTTGGAAGATTGTTTTTTTAATATTTGTAATTCACGCAACGTAAAGGGAAATAATGTGATTTTTATTATTCAACATTATGTCAAAAATCTAATTTAAAATAGGAATTAAGCTAAGTCTACATTACCACTAAAATTAAATTAAAAACAAAACACAATTTAAAAACAGAATCGAATCGCTACCATCAGTCACCATAGCCTAAACATATTTTTCTTATTTCAAATATGGAACGTATTAAACGCTGCCCCGCCATTGGTCGGCCGACGGTAATGGTTGATTCACGTGACCGCAAATTACGGTGCAATTGTAGGGGCGAAGCTTAACTCTATGAACAACATATAGCCAAGTTTATAAGTCAAAAAGACGAAGAACGAAAATGTCTATGTACCTATGAAGAAATACTTATTATAAATTCGTTTAAAAAAATTAAGATAATGTAGTTAGCCTTTTCTAGTAAGTAAAACCTTATTGCAATGTTAGTTCCGACAAAGCAAAAAGGAGTTTTAACGCGAGTTGTGTTGCAGAAAAGAGTCTTAGCAAGCAAACGTCCTTATAAAAGCTCGTGTAGATATAAGATATTCTACATATACCCGTCAGAAGTAATTTTCCGGAGAAGGGTGACGTAACAAGATTCCGCGGCCTGTAATCCGTTTAAGCCCCGTTTGATTCATGTGTGTACCAGAAACCGCTACCGGTACGACCCTTTAGGGACCGCATGGTATTGAAATTATGTTTTTGGTTCACAAGATTTCGTTCTATGTAAGATGTTTGTAAAATGATAAAGGAACGCTTGTAGGCGGCAGAAAAATTTTCGATTTTTTAATTTGGGCGCTGTTCTATTTGCAAAATAAATAAGTCTATGGATAGAGCCCCGTTAATAGGGCTGCTTATAGGTCAGACGGTTAAATCGCTAAGCTAAAAGGCTAAATAAAAAATCAGAAAGCTAAGACATGCAATCGGTAGAAATAATCCTATTCCATGTTTGAATTTAAAACGAATCATTGTTGCTATTATCTCTGGTACATTTAAAACAAGTTCTATTATTTAAAAAAAGATTCACCGTCATTATGTAGCTCTAATAGCCAAAACGATTACATTTTCAATTTATTTAGAATACATAGTAAAAAATAAAACGTTTCTAAATGACACCATTATGATTGTCATTATAATCGAATCGATTACCGGTGTGCCATAATCGAGATCGAATACGATATATTTAAACGAGACAATCTCATCACACGGCCCATTTAATGCAAATCGTTCTATTACAATCGATCATTACATCTCAACGGCCAATCACAAGCCTCCATTTAAATAATAATTTATTGGGTTTCGAATGCGACGGTTACGGACGCCATGTTGGATAATTTTGAAAATGTATTCGATTCTTTTTTTAAACGTCTTGTGGTTCGTTTTTTAAATAATTATTTCGATTTATGAATAATTGTGGTTTGATGTGTATCATGCAGACTCATACAGAAGTAATTTAAGCTTGTAATGTGATTTTTATTTTATTCATGAGTTTTGTAATTCAAGTAGTTTGTATGAGATTAAATCGTGATTTTAATATTGTTGATACAATAATAATTTCGTGTAATTGGCATTATTGAGGCGGAGGCGGGTTTGTAGCGATTCTTGATAATGGTTATGATTGTAAGTTCATTTGGATTTATAGGAGCGGATAATTGTATAAATATCTTTGTTGTAATGGGTTCTTGGAACTTGAATACAAAGAGCCGATTAAATAAAAGATCCTCAGTAACATTGACACAATAAGAAGTTAGGTTTAAACTATTTAGGTTAATACTGGTTTCATAAGCGAACACTACTCATTTTGATTGAAACTACGTTTACGGATACACTTCGCTCTTATTTTACATTTTTATCTGACGTTTTTTGAGTCTTCTGTGACCACGGTTCCTGTAAAGGGGCCGAAACGTCAGATAAAAATGTAAAATAAAAGCGAAGTGTATCCGTAAACGTAGTTTACATTCAAAAATATTTAGGTTAACATTTAAAACATACAATTTTAATTACGGTAAAACAAATATCATCATCAGTCAGCCGTAAGACGTCTACTGCTGAACATAGGCCTCCCTCATTGATCTTTACTTGGAGATCGAAACATATATCAAATCTTGAAAATTCTTTCCCAATAAGTATTAAAATTTCGAAATCTTGTAAGTCATTTTTAAAATGTACTACTTATAACGCATAGCACTTTTTCATCCCGTGACCACGAGTAGTGTAATCCACTCGAAACGTCGGGTACTTAAGTATTTTGACACAATTTAGTTTAAACGTATAGTCTTGCTTTGTTTATTATAAAATATAACGCACTTGTAGCAACGCAATATAAATGCAGCTTAATATTTTATATTTAAGTACTTAGTTTATTCATTGTATTTTCTTTTACTTACTAACACAGTCGGGTGGTCTCATATAACGTTAAACCGTCAATTTCATGCTTCGTAAAGCGCGGTAAATAAGAACTACACGCTGCCATAGACAAACATCTGACGATCGGTAAAGAATAGACGTTATCTTAATGATGAGAGTCTTTTCAGATTGAATCGCTTTTCATTGTAACTGTCCTTAGGGCGTTGCTTCAGCTTACGATCACGCCCCAGTAAACGTTAACGTTGTCAGTATGAACAGACGTAAGAAAATGGAAAATCGTGACTTTCTATTGGCCGGCCGAATATCTTTAACAGACTGTCTCTTTTAAGTTCTGAAACAACGCTTTGTATTTTAATAGCGTAAAAAAGTATTTGCTTCAAATAGGTCTAGGAACACTATTAAATGGTTTTTAAAGTTTATAAGTTTAATTAAAATTCTGAAGTAAAATATTGAGTTAAAAAATTACCTTACCAAAAAGTTTTAAAATTCACCAAACAGTTTTCATGCCCCGCCAATCAACCAAAGAGTTTCCTACCTTTAACACTCAACCTAACTAAAACCTTCTTGTTCCAGCCTCATTTCCAATCACAAGACGGATCGGCCACCCGTACCAGAACAGGACGCCTCCAAAACGCAAGAAACCTCGAACCTCCTTTACAAGACTTCAAATAGCAGAACTAGAGAAAAGATTTCACAAACAAAAGTACTTAGCATCAGCTGAAAGAGCCTCGTTAGCGAAGACGCTAAAAATGACAGACGCACAAGTGAAGACGTGGTTTCAAAATAGAAGGACCAAGTGGAGGTGAGTCTGAACTTTTCTGTCGACTATGTTTCAAAAAACATGTTTCCTACTTTTCAAACATGGCTCGTATGAGTTCGCCAACCCGCATTTGGCAAGCGTGGTGATTACGCATAATCTTCCTCACTGTACTGATCTTCAGTGAGATGAGAGGCCTTTGCTCAGCAGTGAGACATTACAGTTTTCTTTCTGTCTTTCTGTATCTGTAAAATAAAATGGTGGTTTTGTCGGCTAGAAAGGAAGGTACAATTTTACATTTGTTCACATACAAAATGTCAAAACTTAAGCTGCAAATACACGATGAATATTCGAGATCAGATTGAAGATTTACCTGAAAGTTACCTATTTCAGTATTTCATGAATATTTTAAATTGTAGTGACTGGGAAAATAATAATCAATTTGATATTAATAAACCAAGAAGTAGGTATTGTTCAAACACCATCTGTTTAATACATTGAAGAAAAGCTATTTGCAAAGCTATTTGACCAACCGTGAGATTTATAAATACTTTTGAATATCGAACTTTCTTTTGTTTTCAAATTCTGACAGAAATATAATATGACCATAGAGGTAATAACCATAAACGTAATTCACGTCCGTGAATCGGACTAAAAACTCATTTGTTAAATTAAACTCGGTAACACGTGTTCCAAAACGATTTAAATAGATAAATTGAGCTTTTAAAACTGACCGAATAGCTGCATTTATAAATAGATTTAAATAAATTATGCGACAAAGACTTGTTGATTTATATTTGATAAATAAATATTATTTAATGTTCGTTTTATGTAAAAATACTAATGATAATGATCTCTTTAGTAACTGTTTAGAGGTTTACTTTAATAGTTTTGCAATATCATTTAAAAACTTGCATTTAAAAAAGATAACAAATAAGCACAAGAAATAAAAGATCATCTATTGCTTTTAGAGTTCTGTTGCATTATTTCATCTGTGGATTTAATAAAAAAATTGATTTTACCAAATTGTATGTAGGGTAAAAAATAACCTATAACCTTTATGATTTTTACAAATCCGATATTTCCAGATTAATGCGTTGAAATAAAGCAAAAATTTACAATTTCTTCAACTTTATATTACATTGTTTAGATAAAGAAATTGGATTATTTATTTCATATATTTTTAACATACAGACAGACATAAAAACAAAGTGTTACGGCCAATATACTTAACTCTATAGTCTCTGTCCTTTTTGTTTTATCATAAGTATCTAATTTAAATTGTGTCGTGAGCTTTGCGAATAATATTTTTACCGGCGGCATTTTAAAAACGTCAATAAATCTTTTTGTTCTTAAACTACTAAACATTTTTATCAATACAATAGTTTTCTGGAGTAAAACATATTTTAAGTTTAATTTTGTATTTTTTATTGCTACATGACAATAATGCCAAAATGGCATTCCTACATTTTTAACGGACTAGGCGGATTATTGATGACAGTAATTTCAAAAATAATTCGAAATTCGAAGTTACAAAAACATAGACTATCCATACTCTACCTTCAACTCTAGCCAATAACCTTTTGTTCAACATTCTACATTCAAAAACAAGCACAGACAATACAAAAACGGCGAACAGTATACGGTATAGGTGGCTTCACTCGATTACACTCTAATGGACAACCGTTGTTTGTATCCAAGGAGATAACACCATCGATACGCGAGGCGCCATGCGGCATGCGCTATGCCACTGATTTTATTGTTAAAAAAAAGAATCCTTTTCGAATGTAGAACATTGCGTTTTTAAATAAGTAATGTTTTGTTTACATTGGTAGTTCACATTTTATAAAAAGAACGGATAGAGAAAGCAATATAACTGTAAGTGTAACTGAACTTAAAGATTGTAATTACCTACCTATTATTTTACACAACTAGAGTTCAATCCGTTGATGCCCTTCTGCTAACTAAATACTGGACCGGAAAAAATAATGTCCATTGACACGATAGATGAAGAAGAAGAATGGTAGGGTTGGTAGGAAGACAAAGACTTTCTAAGGAGGTGCCATTATGTACCGACCGCGCTGACTTTTTTTAAAGAACACAAACCCAAAATGTACCAGCCAATCAAATGCTAATATTCTTTTTTCAAAAAGATTCAACTCTACCTACCATACAAAGAAAAGAAAAGCAAATTGGCAGAATATCGTAAGATGATTAGTCACTAAAATATAAATCCCGCCTTATGTTAAAAACTTAAAAACATAAAAAAACACGCTAAACTAGATTGTCTATGGTACTTTTATACTTTTTCTTGGCGCCAAAAGAATATGTTTTCATTGTTCTAATCTCCGCCGGCGACCAATATAGATAACAGCGTAAATTAAATTAAAACTCTTTTATCTATGACAAATGAGGTTAGCTTTATCATTAATGTGTCTATGGTCCATATTGAGATGAAAAGTATAAGGATGCTTCTGTAAGAACATTTCTTTTATTTTTATTTCTACACGGACTAATATAATAGTGCGGAAGAATTTGTCTGTTTGTTTTGTTAATGTCTGAACCAGACGGATTTAAAATATGTAATTGTCATATTTTTTCATAAATTAAATATCAAATCACTCATTTCTACTTAGGAAGCATTTGACGCCTCTGAGTACGGGCGTTAGTCATATTTCTATCTGAGCGCTATCGTCCTTAAGGAAAGAAGTTTTGTGCATTGAAGGTCTTTTAAGAGTCACTCTCGGTTGTTTTGATCATTAGTCCATGTCGGAGGCCTTTAGGCGGTCAAAAATGTTTAACACCAAGATTGGCCACTAACCTACACAAAAATTTGATTTCCTATTAAACGACATCAGCTGAGTACAACATTATTAGTGCATTACATATCAAATTACTTTTCGATAGCGAAGTGACATAACAATAATAACATCAAGTGGAATCAATCTATTGATGTTTAATCGAATCAATTGTTCTATTTCAATTACGATTCGTTATTATCTGGCACAATGTATGAATGGATTACTTTCTATATAATAATAGTTTTATATCGCAACTAAAACTAAGCCTTTTCTTAGTGTGGGTTAGATTGATTTGATCAGTTCGATGGTATAAAACAAAGTCGCTTAGATCTTTAAAACTACGCAACGGATTTTAATGCGGTTTCTTTTAAAAGATAGAGTGATTCAAGAGGAATGTTTGTAAGTATAATAATTCCGAAATTCTTACGGGAACGGGCTCAACGAGGGTGAAACCGGCGCTGCTAGAACAATACAAACTGAAACTTACGAGTACGAAAACTTATGAGTATGCGTTCAAATCCAAACAAATTCACCACCTCCGTCACCACCATTTAAATATAAAAATAGGAGTACATAAGCTAAACAACCCTATGTAAGGCATCGTCGACTCCGTAACAAGGGGGAGCGTGGGCATAAATAATATATCAGGAACACAACTCGGCAGTTTCATTCATCTAATATTAACGAACGGTAGAAAATGGCCCACCATACTTTTTACATGTATTGTCTTTATAGGTTGTATTGTGTGACTTTAATGTGCGTTTTCAGCTATTTTATGTGGCACGGATGAGAATTTCAATGGTTTCATTATTTTGGTTGGGTTTCAGAGTTCCTTGAAGATGTTTAGGTAGGGTTTAGGTTTTTGTTGGGTTAAAGATATTAGGCATTGCAATGTCAAGTGTTGATGAAACGATTATATTCTGGTTTTTGTATTTTCTATTAAAACGCCTCGGTAGTCTAGTGGTATGTGCACACGCCTGCGAAGACTAAGGTCCCGGGTTCAATTCCCGGGTCGAGCGAAAATATATAAATAACCCGCATTTGGCAAGCGTGGTGATTCCTAACCTTCACTGTACTGATATAACCTCTAAATGCCTAATCTTCACTGTACTGATATCTTCAGTGTGATGTGAAGCTTTTGCTGAACAGTAGGACATTACAGGCCTTACTTCTATTAAAATAAGGTGAAACCATATCAGGATATAAGAACATAATAGGTATACCTACCTAATGAAAACTTTTATAATTTTCTTAAGATATGTTGTGGTCTGAAAATATTTCCTATTTGCGGTACATTCTCTTCAAAACACTTGCCCATTTAACTTATCATTGACTTGCTTTCTTTATGACGTTTCAGAACAATCATAATTGCCAAAAAACTATACAATACTGAATCCAATACGTGAAACTATTGATCTCGTCAGCTCAAACACCTAATCCTTTAATTTCATGAAAACCACCCTAAAGCAACACAAACCTAATACCAAGAACACCCCCGATCAATTGACGAACTATTTACACATTCTAAATGTTGCCTAAATGTCGAACGGTTTCCGGAAATACGTCACTAATTCGACATTCGAAACAAATCGAATTTTTCCGCGTAATTTTACGAACATGGCGTCTAAGCTGCTTGGTTTATTTATTTATTCGTCTATTCTCTAATTCCATTCCCTTGGATGTGAATATTAAAACCTATGCTTCTTTTATCATAGGAAAACCTCCCTTATTGGTTTGGGTTAAAGTTTATATTTGGTTACAGTGTGTAGGGATTTAATTTTTTCATTTGTTTCAGTATGTAATGTGTCTTATTCCATTGGGTTTTGGTCGGGAATCGCTTGTGTATTTCAGCGTCTTAAGATGTGCTTGATATAATTGTATGTTTGTAGGTTGTCTCGTGTAGAATTAGGAAGCAAATCGTCAGTTGATTGATACAAGAGGGTGACTCGAGGGTGGTTGGCAGTTAATTTTTATTGCACGTCGTTTTTCTAAGTTACAGGGGATGTTTCTTTTCGTGTCAATTGATTAGTTAACTTGGTTTTAGTAAAGTCTTTGTGAGGTTTGACTAGAGACAATACTATTTTATCCTTTTGATGTTCAAATTAGAGAAAATACTGCTTTCTCACCTTTTGAAGTTCAATTTCTGTATTGCAAAGCGTATTCGTAGGCATATACTTAACTAGCAGCGCCCCACGGTTTTGCCCGCGTTGTTTGTTTCCGTATGAATTTCGGGAATTTTTATAAATATAAACCTTCCGGAAGAATCATTCTATCGATTGGTGAAAACCGCGTCAAAATCCGTTTATCGCGAACAGACAGACAGACGCGGCCGGGGACTTTGTTTTATAATATGTAGGTATATTGTTATGATAGAACTGAAAAGATTTAAGAATGAAGCTTGACTGCTTTAATTTTTGGTCTTTGGTTTACTACCAGCTACAGCAACTACTACAGCAACGAGCGCAAAAATCGAAAACCTTCTGTATTTACCTATAAGTGGAAAAAACATACATATTCCAACCATGAATCTTTTCAGCGGTAAAAGATATTTCAATCAAACTCTGAAGCTGCTCATTAAACTGTTTTATTATCTGTAAACTTGAGAGTGTTGCCGTTTCATTCTTACATCTATTATTTACAAAGTTTTTACGGCTGGCAACACTGCGGACCGACTTCAGGTTTATTTCGCTGTTTTGATAAATGTTAAGATGGAATGGCTGCTGAGTTATATGAACCTTTACGTGAAATAAACTATAGAATACTGCCGCCCGTACTGAGAGACTTCAGATGCTTCCTTAGTAGAGATTTAATGAGTGATTTTGACATATTGTAATGTATGAAAACTTACGTCAAATACTTAAGTGTCTATATAATGGACGCCTTAAGTACGAACTCCACAAAAATTGAACTCTCGTAGTTGTAAATATCAATGATTCTTAAAAGATATTTGGTCGAAATTATATAGATATAGTAGTTAACTAAATTCAGCTAACGAAAGCAGTCGCTCTTTCGTCTTACGCGGTCACCGAACTTACAGACTGTGCACCGGTTGAACTAATTAGTGGTCAACTGCAGTCGTTCGCCGAATGCAGCCGATTGCCGGATTCTCTACATTGTAGCGGTCACCGCATGACGCATGCAGCATTGTGCACTTTAGCAGTCATCGCATGACGTAGCAGCAAACTGCACTGCCGCGAAGCAGTCACCGCATGATACATGCATCAAACTGCACTGCCGCATAACGCATGCAGCGAACGACTCATTCTATTATCCCGCCTTACATTGAGTACATTAGCGTACATAACCGCCGATCCTTTTCTAAATAAAAGCTATGTATTACTCGTGCATGTAATTTCGGTATAATCAGCATGAAATTGGTAATTGCCTCCGTTTGGCTTATTTAAGGAAAGTTTAATTGTGCTCACTTTATCTAATTATAAAGACTCGGCATTAACTCCGACTCGCGGTGATGTGAATAGGGATGGGGTAAAAGAATATCGACGTCGGTATACAAATCTATACTAATATTATAAAGCTGCAGAGTTTGTTTGTTTGAACGCGCTGAACTCAGAAACCACCAATACAATTTGAGTAATTATTTTCAAATGCTTGCTTTTGGGCTTCGCCACAGTCAGGTTAAACTAATGTTAACAAACTGTGTTAAAGAATTATACTAACAGTGCCCCATGGCCTCACCCGCGTTGTGCTAGTTTCCGTAAGAATTTCGGGATGAAAAATAGCCTATAACCTTCCCGTTGAATGAGGCTGTACATTACAAAAAGAATTATTCAAATCGACAGTTTCCGGTCGCATTCAAACAAACAGAAAAACAAAATATCAAGCTCTACTGCTTTGTTCGGGTATAGATAGTCTTAAATACGGTGAATGACAGTTTAACGTGTTCAAGTGCCCTCACTATGTAATGTATGAAAGTCCTCTTCTTCATCGAGTGGATGGTCAACCTGACCAATCCTGGTGTAAGAGTTATAGAGCCGCCAAAGGCCTCTGACATGGCTCATGTAACGACTACTATCCATAGAAAGTAATCAGGACCGAACGGCTTAACGTGCCCTCCGAAGCACGGAATCATCTTACTTTTCGAGCAATCAGGTGATTCAGCCTGCAATGCCCTAACCAAACTGAGGAAAGTCTCACAAAGAGATTTTTGTGAGATATCTCCACCAGGAATCGAACCCGGTATCTCCGGGTCGTGAGCCGGGCGCTCAAACCACAGACCACGGAGGCTGTTAAAGTCAAATCCATCGATAATATTTCCCCCTTTGCCCATCCCTAAAGCCCATTAAACATTCTAATAAAGTTCTTGCAAAGTTATAATAGACTTAACGCTATGTTCAATCATTCATTAGGCTAACACGGACCAATTTAACAAGACCTCCCTCCCTACCCTTAGTGATTAGAAATTTCATTAAAATATTAAGAGATGGGGCTCTCAGTTAATTTGTCGGTTAGCAGGCTTTTGCGGCCGTCATATATCACAAACTTTGAATTGAAATGAATTAAGTTTGAATTTCATACAAATGTCGGGTGTAATTAAATGTGAGTTATAACTTTGTTTATAAGTAACAGTTATTTTATTTTATTACTAGCAGCGCTCTGCGGGTTTACTTGCATTGTAGAAAAAAGTAACTTTCCTCTTGAATGAAGCTATCTAATGCAAAAATAACCGTGAGTCTAATTAACCGTGAGTGAATTTGTCCGGGTAGATTTATTTATCTATACTAATATTATAAAGCTGAAGAGTTTGTTTTGTTTGTTTGTTTGTTTGTTTGTTTGTTTGTTTGTTTGTTTGTTTGTTTGTTTGTTTGTTTGTTTGTTTGTTTGTTTGTTTGTTTGTTTGTTTGTTTAAACGCGCTAATCTCAGAAACTACTGAACCGATTTGAATAATTCTTTCACTGTTAGATAGTCTATTTATCGAGGAAGGCTATAGGCTACATTTTATCCCGGATTTCCTACGGGAACGGGCACAACGCGGGTAAAACCGCGGGGCACTGCTAGTTTATTTATATACCGTCTCCTTTAAGCGGTCTAAAAAGTCCCACACCAGGGTTGGCCACTAACCTGCTCGAACTTACTTACTTACTTAATTGTTTAAGTAAGTCTCAATTGTTACATATTAATGAGGAGTTAAGTTCAAGTTAAGTGACAGACAAGATAGTCAACGACCATGGAACGGAATTAAAATATTCAAAACTCGATTAGGGATTGGGTTATTTTTTATCGATAGTGTATACAATCACTACATAGTATAAAACAAAGTCTCTTTCCGCTGTCTGTATGTATGCTTAGGTCTTTAAAACTACGCAACGGATTTTGATGCAGCTTTTTTAATAGATAGAGTGGTTCAAGAGGAAGGTTTTTAAGGATAAAAATTCCTGAAATTCCCACGGGAACGGGCACAACGCGGGCAAAACTGCGAGACGCTGCTAGTATTGTATAAAGTGAAGACCCACCAACTAAATCCTATTAATCTTACAAATATTATATTTGCGGAAGTTTGTGAGGATGTATGTATGTATGTATTACGCATATTAAGTCTATAGACTAGAGTAAGTCTGCCAGGCTCTTACATATTCCACATACATGAAATATATCGACAATAACCATTTCCCATCACTAAACCGCAACTAAACATATCGATATCGATAAAATACAACCCTCTGTTAATCCATATCAATAAATTCAATGCAAATTGTACTCTATAGCGTAAGCATTAAAGTTTATCTTCGAAGTAGTTTGTTTAAATGAATGTTAAATGAACCACTTAGAGGTTCCGATATCTTAATTAGTTGAAACAAGGTGCTGATTGGTTATACAGGGTGATCGGCTTGTGGTTATACAGGGTGACTCGATGTTTTTTATAGTCTCTACATATTATAAAACAAAGTCCCTGGCCGCGTCTATCACTGTCTGTCTGTCTGTTCGCGATAAACTCAAATACTACTGCACGGATTTTGACGTGGTTTTTTTAATTGATAAAGTGATTCAAGAGGGAGGTTTATAAGTATAAATATTCCCGAAATTCCCACGGGAACGGGCTCATGTCTCATTTGCTTTGCACAAGTTGACCTATACTTGCTTAACAATTATTATTAAAAACAGATCTCGAAATGAGAACCATCCCTTTTGAAGTCCAGTTCAAAAGCATCAAAAAGCATTTAAAATCCTTATAAAAGTAACGGTTTCTTTAATAAGAGTAACCGTTACTTTAACGTAACTTAAAACGAACCGGTATTTTAATAACGTTACTGAAAACTGTTTCATAAATATTTTAAACAGGTAAGTATCGTTTCAGGGTAATGCGTCTCACCCCTTTTAAGTAAAGTTGTGTAAGGGCGCGATGTTACCGAGAATATCATACTTTAAGTAGAATACTAAATATTATACTGAAGAGAATGTGGTATAAAATTATGGACGAAATTTGGTCGATTTGTTTGCAAAATAGTTCGTAGATTAGTTCGATAGATACAATGGTATACGAGATACAACGGTATAACGCGTATTAAAAACATTTTATCAATCAAATGGTTTGTCACTTTCTGACATATGCAATTTTTCGAAGAGCAAAAGAGACAAAACACAGTGTTTTAGTTACACCGAGATTATTAATAAGCCGGGAAAGTTTCGGATGCATAACATAAAGTACCTTAAATAGTACCTAAATATGTTTAAGAAACTAAAGCTGTTCGTTCAAAATTTTATTTTATGTTGCACGAAATAGAACACTATTTAAAACGAACGTCATTTGTTTATTTAACATATTTAGGCGCTAACTCTTCTTCTTCTTCATCGAGTGGATGGTCAACCTGACCAATCCTGGTGTCAGAGTTATTGAGCCGTCAAAGGCCTTTGACATGGCTCATGTAACGACTACTATCCGTAGAAAGTAACCGGGACCGACGGGTTAACGTGACCTCCGAAGCACGCTAGATAAAATTAGGAATGCTTGTACACCCGCCTCTATCTTCCTTTTTCTCTTCCCTGAAGTTCTTCTCTCTCTCTCTGTTTCATGTGAAAAAAGGAAAGTATTAAAGATAGAAGAGGTAAGGCTAAAGTAGTCCCTACTATTATACTTACTATTGCCACAAAATGTCTATTTCGTGCTATTGTTTAAGTAACTTCGACTTGGTTATTTGCCAACAGTGGAGTATGAGACGCGACCTCTAATTCGCTTTGAAATCGCTCCAATCAATACTTAGTCACCAAACAAATCTCCCAACAAGTCGACCAACAAATCCACAAGTCAAGCGATTAGTCGACGAACAAATTGCGCATAAATAATGCAAAATATGCTTGTACCAAGTTCAGTTTATGCGACGGAGTTGACATAAGTTCAAGTATCTCTTAAGAAGCAAGTCGTTATCTTAAATATTATGTCGAAATATGAGTTTACAGAATATTGCCAGCTGCCTCGATTACCAAGTTGTTTTACTTTAACCCGACGGAGCAAAAGGGGGTTATAAGTGTTATATGTACTTGTGAAGTTGATCTTCGGAACGAATGAACCGATTACTTTTTTTTTTACTTAGTTTTTAAATGGTTAATTATTTAACACCGAACTATAAGTATTTCTATAGTGTTTGCTTCAATCACGGACTTATTAAGCGGATCTATTAAATATTATATTCCTCCATCTAAAGCGCGATCGCTGATCATCTGTACTAATATAATAAAGCTGAAGAGTGTGTTTGTTTTAACGCGCTAATCTCAGAAATTACTAATTCGATTCAAATAATTATTTTTGTAATGGATAGCCACTTTCAACGGAAAGGTCAAAGGCTATTTTCCACCCCGAAATTCCTACGGGAACGGACACAAAGGAGGTAAAACCATAGGATGCTGCTAGTCGTCTATAACCGTCATCTATAATCGAAAATGATTCGTGTGATCGATGATCGTGTGAACGCTTGTACGATGATCGTGACGATCACAGATCGGCGTAGCGATCATCGGCGATAGTCAAGACGATACCATTTACTATACAAAAACTTATATATACTTACTACATTACTTATAATATAATGATAAGTCGTATCTAAAATTAATCCACTGAGTAAACCTTCACTACACATATTAAATAAAGTACAGTCAGGGTAAAAACTACAACCTCATTTGTCAGTCAGACTGACAGCTCATGTCATAGACACAAAATTACGGCCATAATTTGTAAGTGTCAGAATAATTGATGTCTGTTCGCTATTTCAGCCGAATTCATCCGATTTAATTGACTATACCGTCAGCACATAGGGCGGTGAATAAATAATGTGACATCTAACCTGTAGTTAGTATATGGGTATAATGGCGTCGAAACTAGTGACTAATGTGTTTAGTTTGTAGGGTAAACAGAAAAATACATTAAGGTAGGTATATGCTTTTGATAATTTCAAGTTTTACCTACTATGTCGATTATATACCTTTAAAATAAACACCATTGTATTTTTCATTATTATTTTAACTGTAGTATTTACATTTTGTAGACTTTTAAATGTTTTCTTTGCGTAAGTGATTTCTTCCGTGAAACCCTGTGTAGAGTAGTGGTCAAACTAAAATTGTAATCTAGAGTGCATAGGAGTATTTCCACTAGAGATAATATATTTCTATGATACGTTGTTCGTGCCATATTAGTCGCCATAAACACTTCTTTACCCTATCACGTCACAATCAATCTTCAAACAAACTGAAACGTCATTTGGTACTGAAACATTTTTCCTTGACTGTACTAATAGCCGAAAATACTCCGATAAGTTATTCATTTAATTAACGTGTACGGCGGTTGTTTACACGTGATCACGGTTCATTATTAACTGAGATATTTCTGGATGCTTATTAACACACATTAAAATACAATTAGGCTTCCATTCTAGTGGTTTTAACTGTTTAATGTTTGCTCAAACTACTTGTTTATTTTATAGTACGAGTTGACGGTTTTTTGAGGGTGTCACTTATCCTTTAGGAAATTTGGGATAAAAAATACCGCTTGGTGGTCAACTGGGCCCGCAGAGCACTGAGCTCGCAGGTTCAGTTACCCACTCCGTTTTCACTAACTGTGATGCCTAAACATTGCCATCATGTTATGAGCAAATTTTGTCATGTCATTTGAAAATCGAATCTGTTGTGTTCTACGGCCGATCCTATAATGACCTAATACCTATATCAAATGAAAATAAAAGAAATAATCATAAGAATTTATAGGGGTTCGGATTGCGTTTTAATTCGGTTCCATCACTAATCACACTATCGATTAAGGGCGGGTTGTGTCAGCTTACGCTAACGCACCAGTAAACGTTAATACAAAATGTCAGCCTCAACAGACGTAAGACAATTAAAAATCGTGGCTTTCTACTGGCCATCCGAATAAATTTTCAGACTAAAATAAAACTTTAATATACTTAAAAAACACGTAGGTAATTTATTTAACGAACGTATGTAACAATCAATTGAAGCAATCCAAATCTCACAAAGCCATCATAATCATCATTTCCATTGAAATTCCCTTTAACGATTCCATCAGCGATACACCGTTTAACCTTAAACAAAACTAACCTCAAACTCCTTTGTTACAGACGTCAAACGGCCGAAGAGCGAGAGGCTGAACGGCAAGCAGCCAACCGTCTGATGCTCTCACTCCAAGCCGAAGCTCTCAGCAAAGGATACATGCCCGAACCCCCTTCAGGAGCCCAGATGTCTGCTCTGCACTATCAGAACCCTGCCGCGCCATCCCAACCCGGGAATACAGCGTTAAGTGCGCTACAGAACTTGCAACCCTGGGCAGGGAATCCACAAGGGTTTATGAACACACAGGCACCACCTTCAGCACACCCTCCGCAAGTAGCGTCACCTATATGTTAGGTGATGTGTAGAATTGAATTGTAAAAATGTATTGTAAATGGAATCTCTATGGTTTTATTGTTCTTGGAGGGTGTGGAATAATTGTGTAGATCTTGTTGTCTATGGAGAGCGATTTAAACGTTTTTTTAAATGTTATTGGTTTGAAATTGAGTTGAATAAAATATTGTAAATTATGAAGTCTCCATAGATTTTTAGGCTTTGCTAACTTTGGGCACTGAAGTGAGAAATAGTAACTATTGTGATTTTTCAAGTTTTTTACCATCGGGCTTTTGCAGTTTTGGGAAATAGCAAATTCAAAATATAATAAATTTGCAACCTCTAGAAATTTTCAAAAGCTTCGCACTATGGTACTTAAGAAACTAATCTGTAAATATTAAAACCAGACATCAACAGTATTATTTTAATTGTATATATATATATTAACATTTTTGAGGCATAAATAATTAGATTTTAAGCTACAATATTATAAAAAAAACTCATAGAAATAGCGTTCTAATAATGCCTTTTAGAAGTAGATTTTATTATATTTTAGTTAAGACTGTATTAAATTTAAATATATAATTTTGTAAATATTTTTTATACATACGGAATCTCCACAGATTTTCTGTTCCGTTAATAGTTTGGCGGTAGAAAATGCTTTTAACTTTAAAATTATGCATCTTCTTGAATCGCCCTACGGATTTACTCGTATTGTACGCGTTCTTGGTAATATCAGAGTGAAAATTAAATGATTACCTTCCTCTTGAAAATAGCTTTCATATTCAAAAATAATGTGTCAACTACGACTAATACTTTTTGACTATAGCGCCATTAAAAACACAAAAATACAAAATCTTCAGCTATATTAACATATAGATACCTATTAGAGTTACTTCCTGTAAATAATATAATTATAATCATATTTTTGTAATATAAAAATAGTTTTAATTAGAAGAAATTGTACTTAAAAATTACTTATATTTATAATACATGATGTGTTTTGTGTTGCGGTACTGTCATGACAAATGTCATATTATAATCTTAAATTAATTCTCTGCAGTACATAACGAGCCATACAATGGAAACCAACATGGCTGATCTCCAACAAAAGACAATTCATTCTATAGAGAAAAAGTTTAGTTTTGTCAAAAGACCATTACTTTACTGAAGGTTTGGTTGGAAAGCGACTTTATTATTGACTAGCTGTGCCCCGCGGTTTCACACGCAGCTCACCCGTTCCCGTGGGAATTTAGGGATTTGTAATACTTATTATCCTATTCCTGACTAAATAAATAAAATAAAAAAATATCATTAAAATCGGTCCAGCTGTTCCAGACTTTTAAATGGTATAACTAACACGACTTTGTTTTATCTTTCTAATATATAGAATTCTCGTGTCACGGGGTGCGTGGTTGAACTCCTCTGAAACGGCTCGACCGATTCTCATGAAATTTTGTGTGCATATCGGGTAGGTCTGAGAATCGGACAACATCTATTTTTCATCCCGAAATTCCCGCGGGCACGGGTACAACGCGGGTGAAACCGCGGAGCGCAGCTAGTATTATACAGAATTCTATGGACTTGAGAGAAGTAATAAAATCTGTAATATAGCTACGGTACAGCTTATAGGGACAGAGAACACCTATCGCAATATGAAACATACATCATGTAGTTTGATCTCAATCAAACATTCCTTAGCGAATAAAGCTTTGTAAATATTTTTAGTAAATAACCTAAATTAAAATAAGTAGTATTAGGTGATTAGGTACCTAACCTGCGTTATACCAATATTTGATAGAAAACGTAAATGAATGAAAAAAAATATCAACAATTGCTAATTTCAAGCAAAACCTAAGAATTTACTTTTGGTTGCCATCGTTTCTAATCTAGCTTTTCTTTATGTCGACGACTTAAACTAAAGTTAGCTTCCTCCAAGACAGAAACTGACGTACCCATGTTTTCACCGTACGTATTGAGAGTACCGTTCAACAAATATGTATAAATTAATAATATGAAATAGTTTAAGCAGCGGCGTACTTAAATTATAATAAATACGAAATAAAATACAGAATTGTCAATAGATTTCATTGTTTTACTTATTTCACCCTTTACTAATGTACCTAAGTACTCACTATCAGAGCAATGCTGAGCAGTCGGTCTTGGTTGGTTCATCGTTAGACCATATCCGAGGCCTTGAGGCGGTCTAAAACTCAGACAGGTACCGTCGAGGCGTCAACGCCAAAGACCTTTCAACAAAACGTACCATCGGCAAAACGAACCTTCGAAGTAACACCCTATCGACAAAACTTACGTACGAGATAACGTACCATTGACGAAATGTACTTTCGAGGTAACGACCCACCGACAAAACGTACCATCGAGGTAGTGACGTCGAGATTAATTTAATATCTAATATTAATTAATTTAATATTTAATACAAACATCGAGATTAAGATCCTCAGCGTTTTATATTGTAAAGTATCAATTTAATGTACATCTAAACAGTAAGTAAGTAAGTGGACGTCTCAGAGTGAGGCAGTTAGATATTAAATTATTTTCCTAAATAAACAAAACATTCAGAGATAAATCTCTACTATGTGACTCTGACTAAACTCTCTTCTACACTAATATTATAAAGAGGAAAACTTTGTTTGTTTGGTTGTAATGAATAGGCTCAAAAACTACTGGACAGTTTTGAAAAATTCTTTCACCATTCGAAAGCTACATTATCCACGAGTAATATACGCTATTATTCACCCCGAAATTCCCACAGGAATGGACACAACGTGGGTAAAACCGCGGGGCGCTGCTAGTATGTGATATAGACCATCAGTTCTACCCGACCAGACGCAAATCGTACCGTGTGTGTACCTCCAATCTGACTTTAAGGTAAGCTCTCGTCAGTCGGTTTATTCCATACTTAGTTTACCTGGTTGATGTGCGTGCACCCGCGTCAATAAAGTTAACGCAGTCAGATTGTTCAACTCGGATTCTGTTACCAAGGTAACATAACTTAGCATAGGTAGGTACTTAATATCAAATAGCCAAAAAAAACATTACGTGATTAATTAGTTTATGGACTTCAGTATCGGGATAAAATGTAATTAAATAACTTAACCTTTTTCCTCTTCAGAAGGAATTGTCTTCTGCTGGAAAATTGACAACATGAGCCCACATTTTAACTCTCATAAGTAACAATATTGTGGATCCGATCAGAGATACTCAGAGACGTCAAATGTTTTATGAGTAGATATTCTATGACTGGTAACACTGACACTGGTGTACTGACATGTAATGTATTTAAATTACTCCAATTAGTTAAGTATTGATTTAATGAACTATAACGTATTTTAAAATTGACTAAAGCCTACCTACAGGTTCAGTAGGGTAAAAATAAAAATAAGGTTAATCTTGAACAATTTAATTAACAAGGGAATTTAAAGTTAAACACGTTAATAGAAAGAAATGTATGAATGAAACTTTTGAAAAAAGAAGGAACTCAGGGTCGCGAACAAAAGGCACAGGCAGTCTCCCGGGAAATAAAGGGGAGACTTAGCTTTTTAGGTTATTCGGAAAAGCGTGGTGTGGTGGCTCGCTGGCGATCCGCCGTCGCTGCGCCCAGCAGTGGGAGTCCGGCCTGGGCCAACAAGGTTAACCGCACATGCGGTTATACCGATGACCCCAAACAGGAACTCCACTAGCGCAGCCCGTCGGATGAACAATGTGCAACCCGCTGGCGGTCCGTCGTGGCTGCGCCGGGCAATGTGAGGCCGACTTGGGTCAACAAGGCTAACCGCACATGCGGTTAATACCGATGACCCCAAGCGGAACGCTCACTTGGCGCAGCCCGCCGGAGGAAGCCCGCCGGTGGAAACCCACCGGTGGAACCCAGTAAAGGCTGGGTTCCAAAAAAGAGAGAAATCTGAGCTTGCGTGCCCTTTTATATAGATTTTTGCTTCAACCAACTTAATTAGCAATCAATAACAAACTGACATTACAACTGTCAAGTAACTGACGTTTTTATAACTGAAACAGATTGTGTTAATATCGACTAAATAATTATCGATTGATCGATAAATGACTGACAAACTAAGAAGGAAACGTCAAAGTCATAATTATATTACTTGTCAGCTGTTAATTGTCAAACATGTTTACAATTTTTACAAATTGTTTATACAACATACATTATTGAATGTTTTTAAATACAATTTATAGAGAATTTCACTGAGATATGGTGTTTGTGAGCCAAGGAAGATATGCCAGCAATGAAATTGCTACATATCTCCCTTCGCAGACAAGAATTTTACCTCAGTAAAATTCTTTACAGAAAGTAGAAAAATAGCAAAAAAAAAAAATAAGTATAAGTTTAAAATACTTTGAACTAGGATAAAAACAAGTTATTACTACTAACTGTTCCCATGTACAAGGGAAAACAGTACTTAATAACAAAATGAAAGTACAATCTTAAAAAATAGAAATATAGTTGTACAAATACAAATATTTATAAAAAAATTAATGAAAATCTTCAACATAATGACATTATTATTTATTTAAAACGGGAACTTACGTACGACGGAGACTACTGTCGAGAGTTCCTCGACACGTTTCGGCCACATACGGTAGCCTTCATCAGGAGGTGGGTGAAGCGCTCGCGACAGCGTCTCTCCCCGCACTGCCGGCCGCCGCGGCTCGCGCCTCGCGCGCCGCCGCGCGGAGCGCGCGCGCAGAGAGCTGCTGTTGTGGTTGTTGATGTTGAGGTGGGGGTGGCGCACGAGTGGGCTCGCGCTGTATAGGCGAGAGAGAGCCTTCACGGGAGTTGTCCGTGCTCCCGGAGTCCGTTACATGTAGAGGCCGAACGCAGAACGAACTCACGGTGTCTTCACTAACCCCGTTTGTGACTCTCTCCGAACATAACTGAAGACATGGCTTCCAGGCCGCAGGCAGCATCCATCCACTATCTCGATTAAAGTTCGGACAACGACTTATTTCAATGGCCTCGCGAATCTTTCGGGTGACGTACCGTTTTTCCCGGGCTAAGATCCTCGTCTGGTCAAACCTAATGAAATGAGTCGTGTCCGAAGCTATAGCGTGTTCCGCCACCGCTGACCGGTTGATGTCAACATTCCTCAGCGCTCGAATGTGTTCAGTAAGCCTCGTAGCCACATTCCGCTTTGTCTCACCTATATAGCACTTCCCACAATCGCAGGGTATCTTGTAAACCCCGGGGACCCCCAACGGTTCCCTATCCTTCGGCGAACGAAGTAGCTGCCTTAACTGAGTAGCCGGACGAAAGATGGTCTTGATGTCGAATTTCCGCCGCATCATATGTCCGATTTTGTCAGTGACACCCTTTATGTAAGGCAGGTACATCAGCGCCCTATCTGCTGTGGGCTCCCGGGTGCGGCACGACGTATTTGCAATCCGTAGACTGTGTCTCCAGCTGTAACCGTTTCTCTCTAGCACTCCCCGCACATGAGAGAGCTCGGCGTCCACGTATTCGGGATCACATAATCTCAGGGCTCTGTTGATTAGTGTCCTTGGAACCGATGCGGTGTGCGAGGGGTGGTGGTGGGAATCAGCCCTCAAATATCTATCCGTATGTGTTGTCTTGCGGTATACAGTGTGTGATAGTCTTCCATTCGTCCCTCGCTTGACTAACACATCCAGAAAAGGTAATTCCCCATCCCGTTCTGTCTCCACGGTGAACGATATCTTGGGATGTTTACCATTGAGAGTGTCTAATAGCTCTGTTACGGAATCTCTGTGAACTATTGCAAATACGTCGTCCACGTATCTCCACCAGTGTCTCGGCCTGCACGGGATCGACTCCAACGTAGTGCGCTCAAACCATTCCATGAAAATATTAGCGACTACGGGTGCTATAGGTGATCCCATGGCTACCCCATCCTTTTGAATATAAAAATCCCCCCGCCACATGAAATACCCATTTCTTAAGGTATAGTCCACCAGATGTACGTACTCGATAGGTGTAGAATTTGTTAACAAAAGTTCCGTAATAATTGTGATGGTGTCCTCTATCGGTACGTTAGTGAACAGAGAAGTGACGTCAAAACTCACCATTAGTTCCTGTTCGCCAAGGACTAACCCGTCCAGTAGCTGCGTGAAGTGTGTCGAGTCCTTGACGAAACTGGTGGTCTTGCCTATGAATTGCTGCAAAAGATCCGACAAGAAGCGCGCCGTCCTGTAAGTCGGTGAGTCAATTTGACTCACTATAGGTCGCAGTGGCCAATCCTGTTTGTGAATCTTTGGCAATCCATATATCTTGGGCGGTGTTGGATTTGGCGGTCGGAGGGATTTACCCACGTTATCAGGCAACAGTGATAACAGCTTATTAAGCCGGTTAGTGACTCTCGCGGTTGGGTTGTATTTAACTCTCGTGTATGTTGTCGTGTCACTCACTAAGTCACTAACCTTCCGCTCATAATCCGCAGTGTTAACGATCACTGTTGCGTTGCCCTTATCCGCGGGTAATATCAATAGGTCCGGGTTTCTCTTCAGGCTTTTTAATGCCACAAGTTCAGAGTTTGTGATGTTCGGCTTCGGTAATCTACTACCCCTTAACATCACGGACACATCCTGCCGCAAACATTCCGCATCCCTACTGGGAATGCCATTTCTAATGACGGCGTCCTCCACTCCCGTGATGATATCTTCCACTGGGATCATGCGCGGTGTCGGAGCAAAGTTCAGACCTCTGGATAACGCTTGCTTCGCTGCCTCCGAGATGTCCACCGACGACAAGTTCACCACACTCCTTTCAATCATCACGGAGCAATCCGCACGACCGTTACCTTGTAGCGACTTTTTTGTAAGGCGTCTAAATTTCGCATCATGTCTGTTAATTGTGTGATTTCGAACAGACTCCGCTCTGTTAAACGTCATGGCGTCATAGGTGTCCCATAACTCCAAGTCTAAGGCATGAGACAGCTCCAAGTTGAGATGGTACAACTCCCTATTTACATGATCCAAGTTCACATAATAATCGCGAAGTACCCTCCCCAACACTTTGTCACTCATCGATTTGAAAAACTGTTCGTGATTCTTAAAACACGGAATGGGCTTAATTCTTACGAACTTTGGTGTTATCTCACTGTCACGACACTTTTTTATAAACACTAAACCGCACTCCAGTTTCACACGTTTGGTTTTCAAATACGCGAACCTTTTCACTTTCTTTAGCCATACCTCCCCGTAGAGGTTAGCTATTTTACTATTAATTGAAACGTACGTTAATGTCATTATTATTTATTTAAAACGGGAACTTACGTACGACGGAGACTACTGTCGAGAGTTCCTCGACACGTTTCGGCCACATACGGTAGCCTTCATCAGGAGGTGGGTGAAGCGCTCGCGACAGCGTCTCTCCCCGCACTGCCGGCCGCCGCGGCTCGCGCCTCGCGCGCCGCCGCGCGGAGCGCGCGCGCAGAGAGCTGCTGTTGTGGTTGTTGATGTTGAGGTGGGGGTGGCGCACGAGTGGGCTCGCGCTGTATAGGCGAGAGAGAGCCTTCACGGGAGTTGTCCGTGCTCCCGGAGTCCGTTACATGTAGAGGCCGAACGCAGAACGAACTCACGGTGTCTTCACTAACCCCGTTTGTGACTCTCTCCGAACATAACTGAAGACATGGCTTCCAGGCCGCAGGCAGCATCCATCCACTATCTCGATTAAAGTTCGGACAACGACTTATTTCAATGGCCTCGCGAATCTTTCGGGTGACGTACCGTTTTTCCCGGGCTAAGATCCTCGTCTGGTCAAACCTAATGAAATGAGTCGTGTCCGAAGCTATAGCGTGTTCCGCCACCGCTGACCGGTTGATGTCAACATTCCTCAGCGCTCGAATGTGTTCAGTAAGCCTCGTAGCCACATTCCGCTTTGTCTCACCTATATAGCACTTCCCACAATCGCAGGGTATCTTGTAAACCCCGGGGACCCCCAACGGTTCCCTATCCTTCGGCGAACGAAGTAGCTGCCTTAACTGAGTAGCCGGACGAAAGATGGTCTTGATGTCGAATTTCCGCCGCATCATATGTCCGATTTTGTCAGTGACACCCTTTATGTAAGGCAGGTACATCAGCGCCCTATCTGCTGTGGGCTCCCGGGTGCGGCACGACGTATTTGCAATCCGTAGACTGTGTCTCCAGCTGTAACCGTTTCTCTCTAGCACTCCCCGCACATGAGAGAGCTCGGCGTCCACGTATTCGGGATCACATAATCTCAGGGCTCTGTTGATTAGTGTCCTTGGAACCGATGCGGTGTGCGAGGGGTGGTGGTGGGAATCAGCCCTCAAATATCTATCCGTATGTGTTGTCTTGCGGTATACAGTGTGTGATAGTCTTCCATTCGTCCCTCGCTTGACTAACACATCCAGAAAAGGTAATTCCCCATCCCGTTCTGTCTCCACGGTGAACGATATCTTGGGATGTTTACCATTGAGAGTGTCTAATAGCTCTGTTACGGAATCTCTGTGAACTATTGCAAATACGTCGTCCACGTATCTCCACCAGTGTCTCGGCCTGCACGGGATCGACTCCAACGTAGTGCGCTCAAACCATTCCATGAAAATATTAGCGACTACGGGTGCTATAGGTGATCCCATGGCTACCCCATCCTTTTGAATATAAAAATCCCCCCGCCACATGAAATACCCATTTCTTAAGGTATAGTCCACCAGATGTACGTACTCGATAGGTGTAGAATTTGTTAACAAAAGTTCCGTAATAATTGTGATGGTGTCCTCTATCGGTACGTTAGTGAACAGAGAAGTGACGTCAAAACTCACCATTAGTTCCTGTTCGCCAAGGACTAACCCGTCCAGTAGCTGCGTGAAGTGTGTCGAGTCCTTGACGAAACTGGTGGTCTTGCCTATGAATTGCTGCAAAAGATCCGACAAGAAGCGCGCCGTCCTGTAAGTCGGTGAGTCAATTTGACTCACTATAGGTCGCAGTGGCCAATCCTGTTTGTGAATCTTTGGCAATCCATATATCTTGGGCGGTGTTGGATTTGGCGGTCGGAGGGATTTACCCACGTTATCAGGCAACAGTGATAACAGCTTATTAAGCCGGTTAGTGACTCTCGCGGTTGGGTTGTATTTAACTCTCGTGTATGTTGTCGTGTCACTCACTAAGTCACTAACCTTCCGCTCATAATCCGCAGTGTTAACGATCACTGTTGCGTTGCCCTTATCCGCGGGTAATATCAATAGGTCCGGGTTTCTCTTCAGGCTTTTTAATGCCACAAGTTCAGAGTTTGTGATGTTCGGCTTCGGTAATCTACTACCCCTTAACATCACGGACACATCCTGCCGCAAACATTCCGCATCCCTACTGGGAATGCCATTTCTAATGACGGCGTCCTCCACTCCCGTGATGATATCTTCCACTGGGATCATGCGCGGTGTCGGAGCAAAGTTCAGACCTCTGGATAACGCTTGCTTCGCTGCCTCCGAGATGTCCACCGACGACAAGTTCACCACACTCCTTTCAATCATCACGGAGCAATCCGCACGACCGTTACCTTGTAGCGACTTTTTTGTAAGGCGTCTAAATTTCGCATCATGTCTGTTAATTGTGTGATTTCGTGAAAGGTAACGGTCGTGCGGATTGCTCCGTGATGATTGAAAGGAGTGTGGTGAACTTGTCGTCGGTGGACATCTCGGAGGCAGCGAAGCAAGCGTTATCCAGAGGTCTGAACTTTGCTCCGACACCGCGCATGATCCCAGTGGAAGATATCATCACGGGAGTGGAGGACGCCGTCATTAGAAATGGCATTCCCAGTAGGGATGCGGAATGTTTGCGGCAGGATGTGTCCGTGATGTTAAGGGGTAGTAGATTACCGAAGCCGAACATCACAAACTCTGAACTTGTGGCATTAAAAAGCCTGAAGAGAAACCCGGACCTATTGATATTACCCGCGGATAAGGGCAACGCAACAGTGATCGTTAACACTGCGGATTATGAGCGGAAGGTTAGTGACTTAGTGAGTGACACGACAACATACACGAGAGTTAAATACAACCCAACCGCGAGAGTCACTAACCGGCTTAATAAGCTGTTATCACTGTTGCCTGATAACGTGGGTAAATCCCTCCGACCGCCAAATCCAACACCGCCCAAGATATATGGATTGCCAAAGATTCACAAACAGGATTGGCCACTGCGACCTATAGTGAGTCAAATTGACTCACCGACTTACAGGACGGCGCGCTTCTTGTCGGATCTTTTGCAGCAATTCATAGGCAAGACCACCAGTTTCGTCAAGGACTCGACACACTTCACGCAGCTACTGGACGGGTTAGTCCTTGGCGAACAGGAACTAATGGTGAGTTTTGACGTCACTTCTCTGTTCACTAACGTACCGATAGAGGACACCATCACAATTATTACGGAACTTTTGTTAACAAATTCTACACCTATCGAGTACGTACATCTGGTGGACTATACCTTAAGAAATGGGTATTTCATGTGGCGGGGGGATTTTTATATTCAAAAGGATGGGGTAGCCATGGGATCACCTATAGCACCCGTAGTCGCTAATATTTTCATGGAATGGTTTGAGCGCACTACGTTGGAGTCGATCCCGTGCAGGCCGAGACACTGGTGGAGATACGTGGACGACGTATTTGCAATAGTTTGTAGCAATTTCATTGCTGGCATATCTTCCTTGGCTCACAAACACCATATCTCAGTGAAATTCTCTATAAATTGTATTTAAAAACATTCAATAATGAATGTTGTATAAACAATTTGTAAAAATTGTAAACATGTTTGACAATTGACAGCTGACAAGTAATATAACTAGGACTTTGACGTTTCCTTCTTAGTTTGTCAGCCATTGATCGATCAATCGATAATTATTTAGTCGATATTAACACAATCTGTTTGTTATAAAAACGTCAAAGTTGCTTGACAGCTGTAATGTCAGTTTGCAAGTATATAAGGAGAAAACGCATGTCATTCCCTCCCTTTTTGTTACTCGTTCGCCTTTAATTCGTGTTGTCTGCACGAGCTTCGGAACCCAGTAGAACTGGTAAGAGTTGTGTCGTTTTCGCCCCTTTAGATTCTTTAAACTAATCAGTGCTGTGAATTTATTTAGTGTTTCAGTGCCATTTATCAATCCATCTTGTGCCTATTCTGGATGTGAGGTGAATTGCGGGACCACGCCGGGTAACCACACGTGTGTGTGCCGCGTGTGCGAATCATGGTTCCTTTACAGGACGCTTAGGCCTTTATACTCACTTCATCCATCACCTGCTAGCCTTTGCACAATGCACTAAACCTAAGCCCTTGCATTAAACCTAATTATTTGCAGTTTTAATATTTTTATAACCTCGTGTCCTTTTGGTGTTCTCGCTTAGGTGATCACGTCTCCATTTATTACCCCATGCCTGGTTTATTTTGCAATATTTAGCTTGGCTTTATCACATTCCAGGGTTCATCCGACGGGCTGCGCTAGTGGAGTTCCTGTTTGGGGTCATCGGTATAACCGCATGTGCGGTTAACCTTGTTGGCCCAAGCCGGACTCCCACTGCTGGGCGCAGCGACGGCGGATCGCCAGCGAGCCACCACACCACGCTTTTTGAATAACCTAAAAAGCTAAGTCTCCCCTTTTATTTCCCGGGAGACTGCCTGTGCCTTTTGTTCACGACCCTGAGTTCCTTCTCTTTTCATTCATATCTCATTCTAGTAACGTGTTCACTGTAAATTCCTTTTTTTTATTAAATTGTTAATGACTAACCCTTTTTTATTTTTTACCCTACTGAACCTGTAGGTAGGCTTTAGACCATTTTAAAACACGTTATAGTGGCGCCCTTCCCTTTACGAACTCAAAAGGCCAGACAGTCCTCCTTATTTTATAATTCTTATTGTTTTTTTTGTGTTGTGTGTGTGTGAAAAAATAGTGTCAGTATTTGTGTTCTACGGTGGGAGATCCTTTGGTGCGAGGCTCGAACGGGGTAGTACCACCCTCCTGTCAGGTTGAGCCTTAAGCTCTTTAGCCTAAGGTAGTCAGGAGAGCCGTCTCATAGTACATAGCACCCGGAGCGCTCAACAACTTGCTGCTCCACCAGTATATCTATTTTTCCCAAGGGGTTTTTTTTTGATAATACTGGTTAATTTACCTTTATTAACATTTTGTTACTTAACTTTTGAAACTTAATTTAAAATATTTATCATTTTGGAAACTTAATTTTTGAATCTTAACTTTTGAAACTAAAATATTTTTTCTCTTTCATTTAATTTTTCTTGGATACTCAATCGTCACTCGGTTTGGACGGTGCCTGTCTTTGTACAATTTCTACAATTTGCATTGTAGAGATTGTACTGAGGTAGGTGGCGTGTGGGTTGAGTGGGGGTTGGATATTCGGGCTTATTATTGTCAATTGTTTATAAATTGGCAATTGTTAACTACATTTTTTACCTCACACACACACACTTTGTATTTGTTTGGGTGACTTACTGTTAAGTTATTTAATCCTAAGCGAGAACTATAATTTATTTACGGTACAACTCTTATCAGTACGCTCGTTGGTAGTTTTTTTTTTCTTTATTTACTTCCTGTTAATAATGGCTTTTTCCATTAACTATTTATGCCTTAATAAGGCAGAACTAGAATATGAAGTGGCACTTCGTGGTTCAACACCGGCTGACACGGTGTTTGAACTTAGAAAACAAATAGTAAAACTTATTAAAGAATTTCCTGCTGATGAAATTTCAGTTTCTCATTTAGATTCTGCCACGGATCTTAAATTAATAGACATTGCCATATCTAGGTGTGCAGACAACATATTTAGCTTAATTTCTCATTATGAAAGAAAACTTTATACCCGAACTGAGGCTTTATGTCATCATATTCATCATCGATTAGGTCGAATTGAAGTTGATGATGAAATCAAATCCTCCTATGATGATACAGTTAAGAACTTTCAGTCCACTCATAGGGAATTATTAGTAATAAAACTCAAAAACGAACCTTTGGACAGTGGAACAGCGAGTACTGGCCCTGTACCTCAGGTCAATGTAACTTGTGAAAGGAGTATTGCCTCAGATATAGGGAAGCTTAAGTTTAACGGAAAGACCTGTGTACGGGCGTTTATCCAGCAAGTGGAGGAATTCATTGAGTCGCGTGATGTCTCGTTCGACAAGATCTTGTCTAACGCGTGCGACATCTTTAACGGTGATGCCCTTCATTGGTGGAGATCCGTTAAAGGTGACGTATCGTCGTGGGCAGATCTTGTCCGAATGCTGAAGACCGATTTTAGCATCTCCGATTATGATTACCGAGTCATGCAGGAGATACGCGCCCGCACACAAGGCCCTACCGAAAATATAGCTATATATTTGTCAATTATGCACGGTATGTTTTCTAAGCTAAATAGGCCTGTAACAGAGGAGGATAAGTTGGAAATTTTGTTGCACAATGTTAGACCTAGCTATGCTAATATTATTAGTACTTCTAATGTCACAACCATTGGGGAACTGAAGTCGGCATGCAAGACCTTCGAGACGATGCAAGCCAGGATAGAAGGATTCCAGGAACCGCCATCTCCGGTTCAGCATGTTTATACTGCGGAGTTTGCTTACAAGTCGAGTCAAGCCGTTAAGTCTCCCAGAGTTAATGTAGCTGCTGTAGCCGTTGAAAAGCAAAAAAATCCGTTGAAGTCGTACTGTCCTAGGTGTCGTAATAACTCACATAGCCTGAGCCAGTGTAAATCTCGCGAAATAGTTTGTTTTCGATGTGGTAACCCAGGTTTTCGTATAGTTGAGTGTCCGGCGTGTAATAAAACATCAGGGATGTCAAAAAACGCGTAAGGGAGAGTTGGAGAACGAAACAGCTTCGTTTTTCTAATGAAAACGAATCTGACTGGAAAAATTGGCTCAAATTCGTTCATAAATTCCACACCAATTCTGTTTCTTCAACTCTCCATAAAGAACAAAATACTTCACGCCCTCATGTGAATGTTGACATACTTGGGTCTAGGCTTTGTGGTTTGCTAGATTCTGGTTCTTGTGTATCTATTTTAGGGAATGGTTCTCATATCCCCTTATTAAACAAGGGTCATTTGGTCCAATGTGATCCTATTTGTTTATCTGCCGCTGGAGGGCAGAAATTTATAGTTAAGGAGGCATTAGATGTCCCCTTAAATTTCTTAGAACAGAATAAAACTGTTCGATTATTTATTGTACCAGAAATAAATAATAAATTAATTTTAGGAATAGATTTCTGGCATTCGTTTAATTTGTTTCCTAAGTGTCTTGAAGGTGTCGTATCATACTCTAATGATGATGGCTGCCTGTCTGGGATCACGATCGGAGACCATCAACAGTCGATGTGCCCATACAGTCAGTTATCATCAAAACAAAGAGAAGTAGCTGATGGTGTGATACGACAGTTTCACGACATTTCATATGAGAAGTGTGGGTTAGGTAGAACATCTTTGATCTCTCATTCTATCGATACAGGCGATGCCGTTCCAATAAGGCAGAGATACTATCGCATGTCACCAGAAAAACAACGTATATTGTGTGAACAGCTTGATGAAATGTTACGTGAAGATGTGGTAGAGTCTTGTGAAAGTCCTTGGTCGTCTCCGGTTTTATTAACGCCAAAGAAAAACGGCGAATATAGGTTGTGTTTGGATAGTAGGAAACTTAATTCTATTACTCGCAAAGATGCTTATAGTCTACCTTACATCTCTGAAATATTGGATAACTTAAAGGATGCCAAATTTATATCCTCTATCGACTTGTCTAAGTCCTTCTGGCAAATATTAATTAGAGAATTAGACAGATGTAAGACTGCTTTTTATGTACCCTCACGAGGAACGTTTCAATTTAAGTCGATGCCGTTCGGGTTGACTAATGGTCCAGCCACACAGCAAAGACTGGTGGATTTTTTGTTTGGTGGACCAGAATTTGAAAATAGAGTCTTTGCTTATATAGATGACATCATAGTAGTGACTGATTCTTTTGAACAGCATATATACCTACTTGAAAAAGTTTTAGAAAAACTCAGGTGGGCTAATTTAACAATAAATTTTGAAAAATGTCAGTTCTTTAGGGACAAATTAAAATATTTGGGCTATGTTGTGGACGCAAATGGTCTACAAGCCGATCCCGAGAAGGTAGAGGCAATAACTAAGTACCCTACACCGAAAAACCGTAAGGAAGTCCGGCGTTTTATTGGTACAGCTTCTTGGTACCGTCGTTTCATCCCAAATTTTAGCTCATTAGCAGCTCCACTTAATAAATTAACCTCACAGGGTAAAAAGGCCCCACCATTCTCATGGTCTGTGGAAGCGGAGACCGCTTTTTCAAAACTCAAAGAGCTTCTTACATCTTCGCCTATACTTTCTTGTCCCGATTACTCGCAACCTTTCCAAATTCACACCGACGCTAGTGATTTCGGGATTGGTGCTGTCTTGACGCAAATGCTCAACGGCGAAGAGAGGGTTATTGCCTATATGAGCAAGTCACTGTCAGCCCAAGAACGAAATTACAGCGCTACGGAGCGAGAGGCTCTTGCGGTAATTGTAGCAGCAGAACACTGGAGGTGTTATCTCGACAATGGGCAGCGTTTTACGGTTTTCACAGACCACTCCTCATTAAGGTGGTTCCTTAATTTGAACAACCCTACAGGTCGTCTTGCTAGATGGGGAATACGCCTATCAGCTTTCAATTTTGATATACAGCATAGACGGGGTAAAGACAACGTCGTCCCCGATTCTCTGTCCCGCTCAGTACCCGTTGCCGTTATCAATAACCTAGTATCCCCATCTGTCAGTACCACTGATTCCTGGTATCTTAATATATTTCAGGGTTGTCAAACTTCTCCTTCTCGTTTTGTTAATTATAAAATTGAAAGTACTAAACTCTATCGTTATATTAAATCATTAAATTCATTAACCCGAGAGTTTGAGTGGAAGGAGGTTGTTCCTAGTGAGTCTCGACAAAACGTTATCGAGGAAAACCACTCAGTACCAACCTCCGGCCATCTCGGCATTTTTAAAACTTATAAAAGACTTTCTCTGCGTTATTTTTGGCCTAAAATGTTAAAAGATGTTACTAACTTTGTTAACAATTGTGATTCTTGCATTGCTCATAAACATGCTAATCATCCTACTCTAGGTTTCATGGGTCGGCCTAAGGAGTGTTCCAGACGGTTCCAGATGATTAGTATGGATTTGGTTGGACCTTTACCGTCTAGTAAGAAACAAAATACTATGCTTCTGGTTGTAACATGTTGTTTCTCTAAATATACTCTTTTGTTTCCTATTCGTAGAGCAACTGCAGACATTATTTCTCGTTTGGTGGAGGAAAATGTATTTTTAGTTCACGGTATTCCCAGTACCATTATAATGGATAATGGAAAACAGTTCATTAGTCAAACTTTACAAAACTTGTTCTCTCAATATAAGATACCGAATGTGCGCTTCACGCCTAAATACACACCTCAGGTTAATTCTGTTGAGAGGTACAATAAGACCATCATGACTGCTGTTTCCTCATTCATTGATAATGATCACAAATTGTGGGATGTGAATCTCCCTAAAATTCAGTTTGCTCTGAACTCTTCGGTGAGTGAAGTCACGGGTTTCACCTCTTCATTTTTAGTATTTGGCCGGGAATTAGTTCCATGTGGGTCTCATTATACGGATGTCGATCAGTCTGAAAACTTGATTTTTGCTCCTAGAGACGAGTATGCTGAAAATTTAGGAAAACTCAGAAAAATATTCGATCAAGTTCAAGCTTCGCTCATTAAAAGTCATTCTAGGAATGTTACTCCTTATAATCTTCGTCGTAAGCAGGCGGAGTTTAACGTCGGTGATTTAGTCTGGAGAAAAACCTATTATCAAAGTGATAAGGACAAGTTTTTCTCTAAAAAACTTGCTCCTAAATTTATAAAATGTAGAATTAAAGCTAAATTGTCACCTCTTGTTTATGAATTAGTTGATATGCAAAACAAGCCGATTGGATCTTGGCATATTAAGGACTTTAAGCAGACTCCGTATTATAAACCCTGATTCACAATCTTTGTTATTTATTATATTTAATGTCTAATGCTACTAACTGTACCATTACTTATCTTATTGTTATTTTAGTCTTAAGATCTTTTTTCTACTTTCTTTTAAGATGTAACCATACTTACTTAAAAAAAAAAAAAAAAAAAAACAAAAAATATATATTTATACCTAACTAAAAACAAAAAAAAAAACTACTTACCCTTAAAAAAAAAAAAAAAAAAAAAAAAAATTAATTAAAAAAAAAAAAATAAAAAAAAAAATTAATTAAAAAAAAAAAAAAAAAAAAAAAATATTACTATACTTACCTTAAAAAAAAAAAAAAAAAAAAAAAAAAAAAAAACTAGCTTTAAGTTATGATAATCTTTCATACTCTTTGATTCTATGACTGTACTATCCATCAAGATTTTCACATTGTACTTCTAATTCTATTCTATTATATACTTCTATTTCTATACTTATACTTCTATTCTACTATACTTATACTTCTATTTCTATACTATTTCTATTCTATTTGACTGGAAACATGTGTGAGAAAGGAAAAGAATAATTTAAAATATTATTTATTACTTTGCTTAGCTTGAGGTGATAGACATAGTGTAATGGAGATTGGCAGAAGGCTATTATGGCAAATCGTGGTGTTTGTAAACCACGTCAGGTGTTTTAAATGGTTTTTATTAAACCAATGTGTTTGGACTACGGCGTTTATTCTGCCTGTAGTGAACTGTGACGGAACCCTCGGTTTTATATTTGGTCTTTGCCATATATTTTATCTTTTCTTTGTCATTAATGACATTGAACCGTATGGGCTAGTTGCAGAGTTGTTTTTTTTAATTTCGCCTGTTTGCTGTGGTCGACGCCTAATCCTAACTGTTGTCTTCCCCAGGCTTAGGGCATTATTTGTCCTGTTTTCATTGCCATAACCATTTTTGGTCATTACCATTTCTTTTTTCCCTTTGTCATTATGTGAAAGAGTTACATTACATTTTTTTTTTTTATATAATTCTTTGTACTTGTACAATTATTCATTTTTAATTACTTTTAATTTTTAAGATGGTACTTCAGTTTCAGTATTAATTTTTTTTATTATTAAGTACTTAACTTGTTATGCTTTTACATTGGAACAGTTGGTAGTAATAGTTTGTTTTTTTTTCCTAGTTCAAAGTATGTTAATATACTTTTATATATCCTAGTTCAAATAATTCAATATACTTTTATATTTTTTTTATTATTGCTCTTTTTTCTACTTTCTTTAGAGAATTTTACTGAGGTAAAATTCTTGTCTGCGAAGGGAGATATGTAGCAATTTCATTGCTGGCATATCTTCCTTGGCTCACAAACACCATATCTCAGTGAAATTCTCTATAAATTGTATTTAAAAACATTCAATAATGAATGTTGTATAAACAATTTGTAAAAATTGTAAACATGTTTGACAATTGACAGCTGACAAGTAATATAACTAGGACTTTGACGTTTCCTTCTTAGTTTGTCAGCCATTGATCGATCAATCGATAATTATTTAGTCGATATTAACACAATCTGTTTGTTATAAAAACGTCAAAGTTGCTTGACAGCTGTAATGTCAGTTTGCAAGTATATAAGGAGAAAACGCATGTCATTCCCTCCCTTTTTGTTACTCGTTCGCCTTTAATTCGTGTTGTCTGCACGAGCTTCGGAACCCAGTAGAACTGGTAAGAGTTGTGTCGTTTTCGCCCCTTTAGATTCTTTAAACTAATCAGTGCTGTGAATTTATTTAGTGTTTCAGTGCCATTTATCAATCCATCTTGTGCCTATTCTGGATGTGAGGTGAATTGCGGGACCACGCCGGGTAACCACACGTGTGTGTGCCGCGTGTGCGAATCATGGTTCCTTTACAGGACGCTTAGGCCTTTATACTCACTTCATCCATCACCTGCTAGCCTTTGCACAATGCACTAAACCTAAGCCCTTGCATTAAACCTAATTATTTGCAGTTTTAATATTTTTATAACCTCGTGTCCTTTTGGTGTTCTCGCTTAGGTGATCACGTCTCCATTTATTACCCCATGCCTGGTTTATTTTGCAATATTTAGCTTGGCTTTATCACATTCCAGGGTTCATCCGACGGGCTGCGCTAGTGGAGTTCCTGTTTGGGGTCATCGGTATAACCGCATGTGCGGTTAACCTTGTTGGCCCAAGCCGGACTCCCACTGCTGGGCGCAGCGACGGCGGATCGCCAGCGAGCCACCACACCACGCTTTTTGAATAACCTAAAAAGCTAAGTCTCCCCTTTTATTTCCCGGGAGACTGCCTGTGCCTTTTGTTCACGACCCTGAGTTCCTTCTCTTTTCATTCATATCTCATTCTAGTAACGTGTTCACTGTAAATTCCTTTTTTTTATTAAATTGTTAATGACTAACCCTTTTTTATTTTTTACCCTACTGAACCTGTAGGTAGGCTTTAGACCATTTTAAAACACGTTATAAGTTCACAGAGATTCCGTAACAGAGCTATTAGACACTCTCAATGGTAAACATCCCAAGATATCGTTCACCGTGGAGACAGAACGGGATGGGGAATTACCTTTTCTGGATGTGTTAGTCAAGCGAGGGACGAATGGAAGACTATCACACACTGTATACCGCAAGACAACACATACGGATAGATATTTGAGGGCTGATTCCCACCACCACCCCTCGCACACCGCATCGGTTCCAAGGACACTAATCAACAGAGCCCTGAGATTATGTGATCCCGAATACGTGGACGCCGAGCTCTCTCATGTGCGGGGAGTGCTAGAGAGAAACGGTTACAGCTGGAGACACAGTCTACGGATTGCAAATACGTCGTGCCGCACCCGGGAGCCCACAGCAGATAGGGCGCTGATGTACCTGCCTTACATAAAGGGTGTCACTGACAAAATCGGACATATGATGCGGCGGAAATTCGACATCAAGACCATCTTTCGTCCGGCTACTCAGTTAAGGCAGCTACTTCGTTCGCCGAAGGATAGGGAACCGTTGGGGGTCCCCGGGGTTTACAAGATACCCTGCGATTGTGGGAAGTGCTATATAGGTGAGACAAAGCGGAATGTGGCTACGAGGCTTACTGAACACATTCGAGCGCTGAGGAATGTTGACATCAACCGGTCAGCGGTGGCGGAACACGCTATAGCTTCGGACACGACTCATTTCATTAGGTTTGACCAGACGAGGATCTTAGCCCGGGAAAAACGGTACGTCACCCGAAAGATTCGCGAGGCCATTGAAATAAGTCGTTGTCCGAACTTTAATCGAGATAGTGGATGGATGCTGCCTGCGGCCTGGAAGCCATGTCTTCAGTTATGTTCGGAGAGAGTCACAAACGGGGTTAGTGAAGACACCGTGAGTTCGTTCTGCGTTCGGCCTCTACATGTAACGGACTCCGGGAGCACGGACAACTCCCGTGAAGGCTCTCTCTCGCCTATACAGCGCGAGCCCACTCGTGCGCCACCCCCACCTCAACATCAACAACCACAACAGCAGCTCTCTGCGCGCGCGCTCCGCGCGGCGGCGCGCGAGGCGCGAGCCGCGGCGGCCGGCAGTGCGGGGAGAGACGCTGTCGCGAGCGCTTCACCCACCTCCTGATGAAGGCTACCGTATGTGGCCGAAACGTGTCGAGGAACTCTCGACAGTAGTCTCCGTCGTACGTAAGTTCCCGTTTTAAATAAATAATAATGACATTAACGTACGTTTCAATTAATAGTAAAATAATGACATTATGACAAAAGAAAAAAAATAAAAAATGGTAATAACCAGAAATGGTTATGGCAATGTAAACAGGACAAATAATGCCCTAAGCCTGGGGAAGACAACAGTAAGGATTAGGCGTCGACCACAGCAAACAGGCAAAATTAAAATAAAAAAAAACTCTGCAACTAGCCCATACGGTTCAATGTCATTAATGACAAAGAAAAAAGCCGACTTGGGTCAACTAGGCTAACCGCACATGCGGTTAATACCGATGACACCAAGCGGAAGATATGGCAAAGACCAAATAAAATACCGAGGGTTCCGTCACAGTTCACTACAGCAGAATAAACGCCGTAGTCCAAACACATTGGTTTAATAAAAACCATTTAAAACACCTGACGTGGTTTACAAACACCACGATTTGCCATAATAGCCTTCTGCCAATCTCCATTACACTATGTCTATCACCTCAAGCTAAGCAAAGTAATAAATAATATTTGAAATTATTCCTTTCCTTTTTCACACATGTATCCAGTCAAATAGATTATCTTTAGAAACACATAAATGCTACTTCTCATAACATTACTTAAAGTAAAATAATTACTTTAACAATAAGAAAAATAAACGAGTCACATACGTTTTTGCAAGTAAATTAATTACTTTTTACAATGAAAAAATAAAAAATTCACACACCATATCAGCTGGTGTTGAACCACAAGGGCTAATTCATATATACTAGCTCAGCCTTATTAAGGCATAAATAATTAATTAGTTAATGCAAAAACCACTAACAATAAGTAAATAAAGAATGCAAAAAAAACTACCAACTATTTAAAAGTTAAGTAAAAAAACTACTAACGAGCGTACTGATAAGAGTTGTACCATAAATTATAGTTCTCGCTTAGGATTAAATAACTTAACAGTAAGTCACCCAAACAAATACAAAATGTGTGTGTGTGAAGTAAAAAAAAAAAACAAAATAGTTGATAATTGCCAATTATAAAGGCCGAATATCAAAAAAAAGTAAAAAAAATAGTAAAAATTAAGTTTAGAAAAACTTAAAATTCCAAAAGTAAGTTTCAAAAAAGAATTTAAATTAAGTTTCAAAAATTAAGTAACAAAATGTTAATAAAGGTAAATTAACCAGTAATATCAGAAAAACCCCTTGGGAAAAATAGATATACTGGTGGAGCAGCAAGTTGTTGAGCGCTCCGGGTGCTATGTACTATGAGACGGCTCTCCTGACTACCTTAGGCTAAAGAGCTTAAGGCTCAACCTGACAGGAGGGTGGTACTACCCCGTTCGAGCCTCGCACCAAAGGATCTCCCACCGTAGACACAAATACTGACACTATTTTTTCACACACACACAACACAAAAAAAACAATAAGAATTATAAAATAAGGAGGACTGTCTGGCCTTTTGAGTTCGTAAAGGGAAGGGCGCCACTATAACGTATTTTAAAATTGACTAAAGCCTACCTACAGGTTCAGTAGGGTAAAAATAAAAATAAGGTTAATCTTGAACAATTTAATTAACAAGGGAATTTAAAGTTAAACACGTTAATAGAAAGAAATGTATGAATGAAACTTTTGAAAAAAGAAGGAACTCAGGGTCGCGAACAAAAGGCACAGGCAGTCTCCCGGGAAATAAAGGGGAGACTTAGCTTTTTAGGTTATTCGGAAAAGCGTGGTGTGGTGGCTCGCTGGCGATCCGCCGTCGCTGCGCCCAGCAGTGGGAGTCCGGCCTGGGCCAACAAGGTTAACCGCACATGCGGTTATACCGATGACCCCAAACAGGAACTCCACTAGCGCAGCCCGTCGGATGAACAATGTGCAACCCGCTGGCGGTCCGTCGTGGCTGCGCCGGGCAATGTGAGGCCGACTTGGGTCAACAAGGCTAACCGCACATGCGGTTAATACCGATGACCCCAAGCGGAACGCTCACTTGGCGCAGCCCGCCGGAGGAAGCCCGCCGGTGGAAACCCACCGGTGGAACCCAGTAAAGGCTGGGTTCCAAAAAAGAGAGAAATCTGAGCTTGCGTGCCCTTTTATATAGATTTTTGCTTCAACCAACTTAATTAGCAATCAATAACAAACTGACATTACAACTGTCAAGTAACTGACGTTTTTATAACTGAAACAGATTGTGTTAATATCGACTAAATAATTATCGATTGATCGATAAATGACTGACAAACTAAGAAGGAAACGTCAAAGTCATAATTATATTACTTGTCAGCTGTTAATTGTCAAACATGTTTACAATTTTTACAAATTGTTTATACAACATACATTATTGAATGTTTTTAAATACAATTTATAGAGAATTTCACTGAGATATGGTGTTTGTGAGCCAAGGAAGATATGCCAGCAATGAAATTGCTACAGAACGTTTCTAAGTGCGGCAGTCACTTAAACTATTCAATAGCATTCGCGTTTTAACATCTATCAATACAAAGCTTCAACAAACACATCCCTACACATATGAACATAATACTTAATCGAAAACAAATGGTTACCTTTAATATTTAACTTTGAAACCCATTTGACCTTAATAACCCAAAAATCCTCAAAAAAAACTTTCCACTCTAAAAACAATTACGACAAAAACTTAAACCGAAATCGATTTTGAAAACGTATATTTCCGTTCCGAAAAACGGTCGATTTGACGACAATTATGTCCGTTTAAGAGTACATTTTGATAGTCTAATATTATTTTAATGTTCTTTTGGGAGTACGTGACTTCTGTTCGGCCATTAGGCTGTGTTTTGTTTTATGGAGCGTCACAAAAAGTTGATTTTTTCCCGCCCTAATTGGAGGATAGGGTAGAGAGCTTGGACAAAGTCGATTTGTGGTCAAACTCGAATGACACCACGGAAACAGGAAAACACTTTAATTTAATACTTAAAGCTGTCTTGCCATCAGAGCAAGGCATTGCTAAGCTACGTTGGTAACCATTAATCATATCAAAAATAGCATATCATCACTCGAACGAAATGCAAATTCGAAAACCAAACCCTAATTGATCAAATTCGTAAGATTAATAGAAGCTGTTTCAGTAACGGATAAGTATTTGGTAAAAAATATATATTTTAAAACTAGTATTGTAATAATAAGGATCTCAATGTGATTTCTTTAAACTTTTTTAAATTAATAAATGTGTTTAAGTTAAGTTATGTAAGTACAAACTAACAATTTACTTATCTTAATAATGCTCGTAGCACAAACTTAGATTCGTAATAACTTCTCAGAAACTTTGAACTGCATTCCAAAATATGAAACTCAACTCAATAAAAACTTCTTTTAAACTGTCAAATTATCCACACGCCAAATTCAAAAATAGAAATAACAATCTCAACTGTCATTTACTTAATTATTTGACAGATCGCGTGACAATTTGTTCAAAATTAGTTTCGAATTTCGAATCGGGAATCGTCATTGATTTCTTGTCATGACTGACATTTCATTTTTTATTTGTCATGCAATCTTTACGCCACTTATTTTTAAGTTGACTGGAATTCTTTTTTTAAATCCAAATATTTTTAACATATTGTGTGTGTCGGTCAGGGACTAAGTTACGGGTGGCACATTTAATTGACAGACCCAGTTGTTTTAATCGTCAGACCATATTGGAGGCCTTGATCAGGGTTAGCCTACATGACCTTACTTACTTTCGATCTTGAGGTCGACTATGCCATAGGATAATGCATTTTTATTTAACGAACGATTAAGTATAAACGCCCCAATAACTAATTACAGAATAGTTAAGTAACAAGGTCAAAAGGAGACAATATTTTCGTGTTCGGATCGCGTGACCCTAATGTTTCGAGTTTTTGACAATTCCCTGTTTATAATTAACGGACATGCTCGTTTTGGGACAAATACCCGGCCTTTATAATAGACTTCATTTAAAATGATTTTGAAATACTTAAACAGTGTAGCTTGTAATGTTTGCCTGCAGGGCAAAGGCCTCTACGCTCAAAGAAGATATGAGTACACTGAGGAAGATTTATTCATGGGTAATCTCCGATTTTTTTAAAGCAATTTTGACAAACCCGTTGGCACGGTGACATGTAAGAGCGCTTACTGTGTCGGGGTTGCGGGTTCAATTTCCGCCGTGATTCAACAATATAATAAGTAGGTATGTGCAGACATAGTTAGCACCAACACGTCTGGGTGTCAATTATACATTCGGCGATGATGTTAACTACATTACATCCAACTTATTTTCCGTCAACTTTGCGCCAAACCAGAGCTAGTTTTTAATCCATTTTCCGGTTAAAAGAAGCTAAAAGACAAAAACTAGATCGAAAAATCGAATCTAGACCACTATTAGAACTCTTTAACTTCTCAATATTAAAATGACAACAACAATTTAACATAAACAATAGAATAATAACAATATAAACGGAATGCTGAGCTGGAATTGATAGTTTCCATTTTGTCTGTTAACGGGCGTGGCTGGTGCTAGCTTGCGGGCAGCTAATGAGTTCAATGCAACATGCCACATCTCTGCAGAGCTAGTGCAGTGGGTAGAACTGCCCAGAAATATTAAAATAACTAACGGCTACTCTCGCTTCGATTCGGGCGAAAGGGCCATCCCCTGATAGGGGTTGAATTTCGCAAAATCTTTTATAATTGATCACTAATTACAAAACCTCTGGTAGTTTCGGCTGTGCGTTGATATATATAAGTCAGTAAGTCAGTCAGTCAGGTTTGCCCTTTATATAAATAGATATTATGCTAATCATAAACTTTAAAAGACAGCTCTCTTGGAATGTTCACTCGCCTGCCAAGACTGAGATCCCGGGTTCAATTCCCAGGTCGAGCGAAAACATGTTTTATACTTTTCAAACATGTCTCAGCGAGGTGATTACGCATAATCCTCCTCACTGTACTTCTATTTTCGAAATGAAATGAGAGTCCTTTGCCCAGCAGTGGGACATTACAGGCTAATACTTGGTATGATTTTTCCGCGCCTACTCTACCACCCCCTAGCTCTACCCTACCCACCCTCAAATTGCCTCCATTCCCGGATTATATTTGATGCAGCTCTAATCAACCTAACTTCAGCGCTAATTGCTTTCACACCGGTACCTTATACCTACAACTATTGCTTATAGTTTAATAGACCCCTGTGTTCTACGCCGTTTAGTTTATAACGCAGTTCAAGTTAAGCTGGTTTTCAGGTATTGCAGTTAAATGAGTTTCGATTTTCCTTGATAGTGGATAGTTTGTTGTTATAATAGCGTATTTATTTAACTGAGTATTTTGATTTTGAGCTTTTGAGGTTGCGGGTTTGATTCCTGTCCGCAGCCAATCTTCTTCCTCTTCAACGAGTGGATGGTCAACCTGACCAATCCTGGTGTCAGAGTTATTGAGCCGACAAAGGCCTTTGACATGTCTGACATGGCTGACGCAGCCAATAATATAAGTACATACATACCTAATCTCTACTTACTCTACTTAACTCTACTTACCTATAATACTAACTGTTATTTCATATATGTATATTTATTATATAGTAGCTGTGCCCCGCGGTTTCACCTGCAGCGCCCCCGTTCCCGTGGGAATTTTGAGATTTTTATTCCCTATAATCCTCACGGAGCCCGAGACCTTTCCAACGAATGCAAAACCGTGGAAATCGGTCCAGCCATTCACGCATGATGTTTTGACCAAGGAAAACGGGTTTCATTTTTATATAATATAGATTTCTAAAGCAAAACATAAAAAAGTCCCCTTCCATAACTCGAAAAGGGTCCAAAAATCTAGACCTCATAACGAAATCGAACACAATTATTAATTCAAAACCGAACTTTGGACCTTCCCCTATTATTTCTGCTGATCAAAACTTGATAATGCTTTTACCATTTACACTTCCCTATAGAAAGAAAACAAAAAATTTAAAGTTGAAATTGACATATGATATAAATGACCCCTGAATGTGTCATTAAAAATGCATTGCCCTTCAGAGGATAATGGAGTTAGGTATTTACTTTTTATGCTATTTCGACTTACCCTTTTGTGCTAGCAATTAAGATGCCCTGCGTTAGGGTGTGTTTTCATTGAAGCCGATCTATCTAAGATATCAGTATAGTGATGAGGATATCGTAGTCACCGCGCTTGCTTAATTTGGGTCGGTGATCTCAAACCCGAGCTATGTTTGAGCTATGAATATTGGACACTCGAATAGTTCCAATCACATTTAATCTTCTTATCTATAATATTAAATAATCTTTCGATCTATTTCTGTAAACCGAGAACACAGTCATCATACATTTAACCCCAACACTGATCATAGAACGACAACCCAGATGGGATCAAACGATATTCGTGCGAATAAGTGCCGTAAAATCGACCAACATTACTTGACCTATCACATCGAACAACCCTCCTATAACACGATCAACATAACTCACATTTAAACCTTCTTTAACGGTTTATCCTTTAGGAAATTTGGGATACATTTTATACCATTTTATTCATCGTTTTTTAAGGTAAACTTTGTAAATTTTCGTGAAATTCCTCTCACAATTGTAGTCTTACGGACGTTATAAACAGGCAGAAGTTTTAGTAATATTTCGTAATGATATGAAGGGATGGAGAGGTCTTTTAAAACTGGTGAGTTTGATAAGCTTTGGAGGTCTCAAGAGACAAATCACATTATATTTAGATGAAACTTCACACGAGACTCTCCCACGCTTTCTGTTTAAATGGATGGAAAGTAATTACCAAGTCTTGAACTAAAAATAATTCAGCAATTACATACATTGTAAGGAACTTGTAATGATGTAAGTATTATAATTATTGAGGTATGCTAAAATTATGATAGTTATATTATGAGCACTTATCGTGAAGTTGTTTTTGACCATTCATTCAATTTGAGTAAGTTAGTTTCAAGTTTTTAGACCGCCTAAAGGCCTCCGACATGATGTAACGATTGACGACCGATTTAACAACAATTCAACGTGTCCTCCGAAGCACGGTAGCGCTCAGATAGAAATGCCACTAACAGCCACCCATCCAAGTAGGGGCCGAGCTGCACGGGCTTAACAACCGCAATGAACTAACATCGCTTGGTAAAACTACTTCACGAGATATTTTACTCCACAAGATATTTCATTACTTTTCATATAGAAACAAACAGCCTCAACGAGACTTGACCAGTTACAGCATGTTTTTAGTCGCATTTCTAATTCAGCTTACTCTCACTTCGGAGGATACGTCACATTATCAGTCCTGGCTTTTTTAAATTCTAATAAATTACTGATACATCATGTAATACCTTTTCCTATAGCAATATAAACCCTGACACTAGGGTAGGTCACCAACCTCTTACGTGCAAATTTTTCTTACTTAATTAAAATTATAGTTACTGACTTATATGAATATGATGGTCAACCTGACCAATCCTGGTGTCAGAGTTATAGAGCCGCCAAAGGCCTCTGACATGGCTCATGTAACGACTACTATCCGTAGAAAGTAACCGGGACCGATGGCTTAACGTGCCCTCCGAAGCACGGAATCATCTTACTTTTCGAGCAATCAGGTGATTCAGCCTGCAATGCCCTTACCAAACTGAGGGCAGTCTCACAAAGAGATTTTTGTGAGACATTGTCCCCACCGGGAATCGAACCTGAAACCTCCGGATCGTGAGCCGAGCGCTCAAACAGCAAGACCACGGAGATTGTCACTTGCCTACTTACTTCCTTACTTATTCCCAAAACATCATGGAGTCGTCCATTATTGATTCCATAATTATGAAACCCTATTAAAGCAAGCCAACACTGATACAGAGCAGACACTAAGCATTAAATATAATAGATGTGCCAGTAAAACAAACCGTAGTTAAGCACATCTCGATAAAGACACCCCTTGACTGCTACCCCTGGCCGGCAAACAATTAACTTATTGCAACACTTAGGGAGGGCATAGAGTAGGGAATAGTACAGAAGGATTAATGGAAAAAATTAAAGATAGGTTATTAAGATAGATAGATAGATGATAGACAGAAGTGTGGATATCCTACTAATATTATAAATGCGAAAGTTTGAGGATGGATGTATGTTTGTTACTCTTTCACGACAAAACTACTAGACGGACTTTGATGAAACTGTACAGTAATATAGGTTAAACAGCTAAATAACACATGGAAAACATTTTATCCCTAAATTCCCGCGGGATCGGGTACAAGGCAAGTAACGCCGCTGGCGTGGATAGTAAAAAAAAGTATTAGCCTGTAATGTCCCAATGCGTGGCAAAGGCTTCTCATCTCACTGAAGATATGTACAGGTACAGGGAGGAGGATGTCGTATTCACCACGGTTGGTAACTGCTGGTTGGTGTTCTCAACCCGAGCCATGTTTAAAAAATTAGTGTCTCTTCTGTACCAAATTATGATTATTCTATGACAACACACTACTCAATACAACTCAATAGAGTTTTAACGCGATTTTGAGGGCTCAGTAATGTGTCCAACATAACTTGGACCCTACCAACCCTTTGATTTAAACAGTATTATAAAGAGATAGGGCTCTTCATACAGTGGTTTTGCGGTAAATAAATTTTGTATTGCAATTGGATTAGGCTGAGATACAATTGCGATAAACATTATAATTTATAATTAAATTATTTTACATTGTAATTTATTAACTTACTGAACCTAATTTCACAGATTAGATAATAGTTACTATATAACAGCTGCAATTGCATTAAATTTTATCATACAAGTAAAAAGTATATACTTAATTAAATGGCAGGTCGGCAAGCTACAGAAAAGAAAGACCGAAGCCATGTACGTACTTACATCTATACTAATATTATAAAGCTGAAGAGTTTGTTTTGTTTGTTTGTTTGTTTGTTTAACACGGTTGCTGCGGGGGCTAAAAACTTGTTCTTAATTCAAGTGCGTTACGGGAAATAATGTGCCCCGTAATGATCTACTCCATTGTGCGTTACGGATATAAAAGTGCCCCGTAGACCTATGTTGCTTTAAACCTCTATAACTTACTGAAATTTAACTTTTTCAATTATTTTTTTTTATCAATCGAAAGATTACAAAATTTACTATCCAGCACTCTTTTCGCCTGTAGATTGAGCAAAAACTCAAGTAATTATAAAGAAATTAAATTTTCGGGGTGTTCTTGTCCCCGTAACGCACTACAAATGATGAAATACGGGGTTTTAAGTTCCCCGTAGCGCCCACAATTAGTTTTTGTCGATGAAATGATAGTGATGGGAATGAAACAAAACGATAATTTTAATTCGATGAAAACAAGTAGAAGCCTTTGGTTCACATGGGTGTTACACACACTTATAATTGAATGAAAAGTATTTTAATTTTAATTATATTTATATAAGCATATAAAAGGATAAAAAACTATCTTTGACAAATCCACTTATGATAAAGAAACTATTTAAAATTGCCACATAAAAACTAAAAAAAAATGAAACTCTATGTCCTATTATTAAGTAAATTTAAAAAATTAAACAAAGTTTCACTTCGTTTTTGAAAGATAAGGCCAACATACGTCGCGATAGCTTCATTTTCAATAAAATATCGATACGTCGTTTGTTACTAGACATCTCTAATGTAAATGAGGTCAAAACCCCGTACGGGCAAGTAATTATTTCTACGGGGTTTTTTGAACCCCGTATCGCACTTAAATAGATTTTTTACTATCTGGTCGGAACGGGGTTCATAAAACCCCGTATATTTTTTTAACAAATATGAATTCTATATTCGACAAAACACACAAATATATAGTTATCTCAGTCATGCAGTCATAAATGCCTGAGATAGAGCTCCCGCACCAGCGGATAGACAGCACTTTTTTGCCCCGCACTGAATGAAAGTAACGCACGGGGTTGAAAAGTCCCCGTAACGCAGTGAACGTGTTAAACGCGCTAATCTCAGAAACTACTGAACCGATTTGAAAAATTATTTTTGTAATGGATAGCCACATTCAACGGGAAGGTTATAGGCTACTTTTCATTCCGAAATTCCCACGGGAACGGGAACAACGCGGGTAATACCGCGGGGCGCTGCTAGTCTACTCATAAACAAAGAAGTAAAATTTTAAAAAGTCCTACGAACAAACGGCTAAACCCATTTTTACCAAACATACCTAAGAACCATCGGAAGGAAACTGGCTTTCATACACGGCACGCCTACTTTCAATTGGTTCAATTCATTAAACCCCCGACGTAAAAAGTTATAAGTTACCGTGTATGTAGTACCGCAGCTAATAAACGGTCGAACCGATTTGGATGTGTGTTTTTTAGGGTTCCGTAGCCAAATGGCAAAAACGGAACCCTTATAGATTCGTCATGTCTGTCTGTCTGTCCGTCCGTCTGTCCGTCTGTCTGTCCGTATGTCACAGCCTTTTTTCTCCGAAACTATAAGAGCTATGTTGTTGAAACTTAGTGTGTAGATGTATTCTGTGAACCGCATTAATATTTTCACACTAAAATAGAAAAAAAATAAAATTTTAGGGGGGTCTCCCATACATAGAAATGAAAAAATTTTTTTTTTTTTCATCAAACCCATACGTGTGGGGTATCTATGGGTAGGTCTTCAAAAATGGTATTGAGGTTTCTAATATCATTTTTTTCTAAACTGAATAGTTTGCGCGAGAGACTCTTCCAAAGTGGTAAAATGTGTGTCCCCCCCCCTGTAACTTCTAAAATAAGAGAATGATAAAACTAAAAAAAATATATGATGTACATAACAATGTAATCTAACACCGAAAATTGGTTTGAACGAGGTCTAGTTAGTAGTTTTTTTTTTACGACATAAATCGTAAACCGCAAAAAAATACTGATTATTCATTCAATAACTCAAATGTAAATAAAAAAACATTTATTTCAAGAACTTCTTTATTATGTTACTCGCTGCTACGGAACCCTTCATGGGCGAGTCCGACTCGCACTTGGCCGCTTTTCTTATTTCTACTAACTCTTCTTGCAATACCACAGACAAGAGTTAGCATAGAGATTTACTATGTCAATGTTCGATACAAGATGAAAATATCGACGGTATTTCAAGACTATACCATACCATAGAGCTAAGACCAACGAGAACGTTTATTATTTTTATGGTCCGTACAGTCACCCCCAAAAATATTAAACACAATTCACAGATAACCTTGTACACTTGTACTATAAATACATTATTATTTTATTTTTACCCAGTCTTCTATTAACAATATTAACATGTCCAAAATTTTCCGCTCAATAGAATCCTTATCAAACCAGTTAAAACACAATTATCAACAAAGGATTCACTCGCATGTAATATCCGCGTCATTGAACAAAAGAAAATAAAACAATCTGTTACAATAACAAGCGCAACACTTGTCTGTTTGTCTGTCATTGTCATTTTGACATTGAGTTTAGGGGTGTCACGTGCTACAAAATGGGTCACAGTCTCGAAATAAGGCAAGGGAGGTTACAAAAATAAATCAATTGCTTTTTTGTGACGGATAGGTACCTACTTATTTTACGAAAAGTCTAGCCAAAAAGTAACTCATTAGATACTGTGTTAGTTTGATTATTTGGTTTGGTAAGTCACAACTATCCCAAGGACAATTAATCAATCATCTAAATGATGGCATTATTAAGTGGTACAAAAGTACAAAGATAAAATATCCTTAGTATACATATCTCTCCAACCAGAATGTTTATTTTAACACTAGCAGCGCCCTACTATTTTACCCGCGTTCCGCCGTTCCCGTTGAAATTTCGGGATCAAAAATAGCCTGTAACCTTTCCCTTGAATGGGCCTAATCTTTCCAAAAAGAATGATTTATATCGGATTTATAGTTTTTGAGATAAGCGTGTTGAAATAAACAAAAAAAATCACCTTTATTAATTAGTACCTATAGATATCCAAAGGTCCTCTCTATAGCAATATTTTACGTGCATACTTTAATAACCTTCATATAATAAACTTCCTAACAGACACCCCTAACGTTAACCATAGCACACATCGACGGAACAATAAAACGGGCGCGCGTATCTTATTGAATTATAATATAATTGTAACGCCGAGGGAGTGTGCACCCGCCCTTACAAGTACGTTGTTAATATTATATTGATTACGATGTGCACTTAGCTTATGATTATGGGGTTAGTACCGCGGAATAGTATAGAGATATAATGAGCTTTGCAAAAGCTTACTATGTAGTTATGTATGGTCAGTTTTAGTCTTTAACTATGTAATAAGCAAGGTGGCATATTCAAACTTCTATCTACACTAATATTATAAAGAGGAAAACTTTGTTTGTTTGTTTGTAATGAATAGGCTCAAGAACTACTGGACCGTTTTAAAAAATTCTTTCACCATTCGGAAGCTACATTATCCACGAGTAACAAAGTAATTTTTCATCCCGAAATTCCCACAGGAATGGACACAACGCGGGTAAAACCGCGGGGCGCTGCTAGTTAAAGATAACTGTGTCTTTATTATCGATCCAATGTGGTTATTACTTACTTGTGGTTATTATTCACGTGGACAGCGTTTGTTATTTGACAATGTCGGAACAATAACTTATATTTCTACAAAAACTTTTGAACAACAAAAAAATCTATAATATTATATATTGCAGTCTGATTATGTCTCTTGACTCAAAAACCAAGCGTTGCGATATGTGTCCGGACCAGAATAAGGCCATCTCTATTGTCTACCACACTCAGAGATAGTATATTAACTAAAACATGGCATTAAAAGGTTCCTACAAATCTCTATGACATTGGCACTGCCTTCTGTGGTCGCTGCATGCCACGGCTGCAGACAAAGATAATATAATCAGAATAACTATGGCTGCAGACTGCAGTGTCGCGACACTAGCAATCAGTTTTATAGAGAATCATAGAGCAGTCATAGAAAATCATAGAGTCATAAAAAATCATAGAGCAGTCATAGCATCATAGAGTAGTATGATATACTGCTCTGTAAGACCTTAAAAACATAATATATCGATGCAATTAAAAATTAATACAACATACATATACCTAAAGCTTATTTTCCAATGCACATGCTAATTGAACACCTAATAAAAATATAATATCAGATGTGACAAGGTTTTGCCCAGACAATTTTCAACTTTATGCCTTGAATGATAAGGATTATTATTGTGTATTCTTTTGTTTCATCCCTTGAGACTCTAAAATGGGGTCTGAGAGTCAAAAAACCAGGGTTTATAAAGCACTTGCCTCAGACCAAATAAAGAATAAAGTTTGAGCACACGAAACAAAATCGTGAAGCATGTAAATTACACCATATATCGTGTGCATACAGAATCATATTTACAGTAAATTACACCTCATTTTAATTACTTTGACTTAGATAAGACATCTCTAACAGAATTAAGAAAATTTCGGCATTAGCGCGTTTCAAAATGAACTAACGTAGCTAACCTAACATAGGTTTTATAGATGAGAAAGAGAGAAGAAAGATCTTAGATCTTAATATTGGATCTACGATCCAATATTATGCCGCTGATTGTGTATATGGTCCAAAAAGAATCGTCTAGTATAGATCTCCCTATAAAATGATGAAAATCTGTTTGGTGTAAAATTTAAAACTGGCTTCACTTCTCTGTTCACAGCGCTATGCCTTCAGTTTTTGTTTGGTCAGAGGCACTCAGGAAGGGAATTAAAAAAGTTGTATAGGGGATGTCAGAGGGCAGCACGAGTTAATAAAATGTGAATTTGAATCCTCTGCGGTGCTTCAAACGGGATTGCATAAATACTTTATTGAGATTAATCGCTTTTTTTTCATGGACAATTAAATAGCAAGCATAGCTTATTATTTCTTTGACAGATATGAAATTTAGAGCTATCATCAAATAAATTCGCAACAAATTCCTCTTTAAAGATTCTAAGTGACTTTTAACATTTGTAATGTAGGTATGTAAATGTCATCAATAAGTTACTTGTCGATTTGATTAACGTATCTAAAGTAAGTATTAACCTGTAATGTCCCACTGCTGGGAAAAAGCCTCTCATCTCACTGAAGATATCAGTACAGTGAGGAGTTTGTCGTATCTGAGTATAAGCGGTAAAAACTTACGTTAATAATTACCTTAGTATTGAACATTTTAAATGATAACCCAAAAATATTACACACACCACAATTATATCTTCTCAATAACTCTGACACCAGGATTGGTCAGGTTGGCCATCCACTTGATGAAGAAGAAGAAGAAGAAGAAGATATCTTCTCACACTCAATTTTCAAATCATAACTCATCATAACTTGTATACCAAAATCATGCTCAATATCTACGAACTATTGCAAACAATCAATACAAATTGATTACCAGATCAACACAGATAAGCGGTACAAAGCGGGAAGCTCATAAAAGCTGGTGGATGTTCAAAAGCGCCCCTTTTTAATTCGTCACCGTAAGCTCGAACACGAGCTTGTTCTATGATAACCGGATTACTGGAGATGACCTTTGTTGTCGATTTCAGACTTATATCTAATCTTAAATATATACATTTTACACCTATATACACCCAGTATAAATATCTGTAGGCGTTTTCGTTGAAGCGGAGTTGTGCGGAGCTCAACTGACCAATCACAATGCATTACGAAAAGATTTTGACAATGTCAATGCGCTGTTTGACAATTACAATGCGTTGTGATTGGTTCATTGAGCTCCGCACAGCTCCGCTTCGCTTGAATGAAAACGTACCCTTAGATTGCGTTTGAAGCGTCGCAATCTAATATTATGATTTTATTCCATTCCTACCCCATCACTGAATGCTATTCTTCAATAGAAGAAGACGTCTTTGGTTGAAAAATCAGTCGTGATGGCTTGACTCTTAACTGTCGTAAGAATGTTTGAATTGATACTACGTTTACGGAAACACTTCGCTTTTATTTTACATTAGCTGCGCCCCGCGGTTTTACCCGCGTTGTTCCCGTTCCCGTGGGAATTTCAGGAAGAAAAGTAGCCTATAACCTTGCCGTTGAATGTGGCTATCCATTACAAAAATATTTTTTCAAATCGGACCAGTAGTTCCTTAATTAGCGCGTCAAACTCTGCAGCTATATATTATTAGTATAGATGTTCTTCTAACCCAAAATAGCTGTAACTAATTAAATCAACCCAACATACTGGAGTTAGTCAATTAATCTATTCCTAGGTACGAGACCAAGTTTAGGAATCCTAGATTAGTTAGGGCCTATTTAGAGATACCTATTTATAAACATCGATACCTACATACAATCTATTTATTCTTACAAGACCTTGTAGCGCTTTGAAGTTTGATTAAGTGATGTTAGTTCATTGCGATTGTTAAGCAACGTGCAGCTCGGTTTCTACTTGGATGGGTGGCCGATAGTGGCATTTCTATCTGAGCGCTACCGTGCTTCGAAGGGCCCGTTAAGCTGTCGGTACAGGATGTTTCAATCGTTAGACCACGTCCACATTCAATCGTTTGACGAGGGCTTGCTTTCAGGCGATCTAAAATCTACGAAAAAAAAATAGAGTATACACATTTCCTACTAGCAGCGCCCCGCGGTTTTACCCGCGTTGTGCCCGTTCCCGTGGGAATTTCGGGATAAAATGTAGCCTATAGCCTTCCTCGATAAATAGACTATCTAACAGTGAAAGAATTATTCAAATCGGTTCAGTAGTTTCTGAGATTAGCGCGTTTAAACAAACAAACAAACAAACAAACAAAACAAACTCTTCAGCTTTATAATATTAGTATAGATTTTGTAAACCTAATAATGCTGTACCAAATCCGATATACTTCGACATATTTACTGCCTTTCCGATTCAATGGGAATGCGCCAGAAATATTCGATTAACTGTGTCATAAAGAAGGCGAGTTGTGTTGCTCGGGTCGTAGTCCACGCACGATCGGACGGCCGCTTATTGATGTGGCTGTGATTCCTACCCGTATTGCAGTAGGGTGCTAGGGGTAGTGTGGACTGTTTTATTTTCGTGTAAGTACTTACCTGATTTTTTTATCAATATTCAATTATGACTTAAATATTGATCTATTTATTTATTTATTTATTTATTTATTTATTTATTTGGTGACACAACAGATTACAATCAAAGCCTTACATACTAATTACAATTAAAGTTAATTTTCTGGATTGTAATCCTAAAACGTGTTCACACTACATGTACATAAAAAATACACTCATGAGAGAGCTATAAAAATATGGAAAAGGTAAAAGTTATAAACTTAGTAGAAGTGCGAAAAATTGCAAGCAATAAAAGTATACCTATTACAAAATAAATTAAAGTAAAAATAAAAATAAAACATAATTACAACATAAAAGGCAAAACAATGTTCTAGGCACCTAGATATGGAGATATTTGTAAAATTTACGATATTGACAGAGGCGGAGTTTTGAGAAAATAATCTTATATGTAAAATCTATATTTAAAAAAAAAACTATATTAAAAAAAAAACTATATGCATGGCAAAGTTTTAATTTGATGTTTATAGGTCCAAAAGGAAGATACATATATATCAAGAGCTGGTAGTTCATTAGTGGCAGGATAACCCCCAGTAGAGAGCTCGTTATATAGTCTACACATGCGAACGATGGGATTGAAGTAAGACGTGTTGTTTTTATACACACTGAGTTGAAATGGTCTATTACGTCGGTACCTGTAATTAGTATTAAAGTTAATTGTTTTTAATAATGATGGGGTGTCCAGCTTAGCGTGTACAATCTTGTATAGAATTAAAAGATCTTGTTGTTTTCGTCTTACTTCTAGCGATTCAACTTTGAAAGTCTTCAGTCTGTCAGAATAAGACGCGAGTTTACGACCATAGCCAAACCTATACGACATAATCTTGAGGCAACGCCTCTGGACTCTTTCAATGTTACGAGTGTGTACTGCATAACACGGAGACCAAATCACTGAGCCATACTCGACTATACTTCTAACCAAGCTATAAAACAGAGCAAGAAAAGTCTCGGGCTTTTTAAATTGTTTAGTATTTCTAGTAACAAATCCTAGTAGCTGGAAAGATCTTTTGGATATATATTCATAATGTGGTCTAAAACTAAGATTTGAGTCGAAAAGTACGCCTAAATCTTTAACAACACTTTTACGCTGAAGAATTTGATTATGAATGGTATAATCGTGTGTGATTTTATTTATTTTCTTTGTAAAAGTTGTAACAAAACATTTTTTGACATTTAAGTACATTTTATTATTTTCGCACCAGGTTGCTATTTTATTGAGATCATCTTGTAGGACGGTACAGTCATTTTCACTTCTGATAGATCTAAAAATCTTTAGGTCATCTGCGTATAGAAGACAGGGGCTAGATAGGTCCTTTGTAAGGTCATTAATGAAGATTATAAAAAATAAGGGCCCTAAGTGGGAGCCCTGCGGCACTCCAGAGGTAATATGACGCGGACCTGATGTATATCCCTTCAGTGCTACTAGCTGGCTCCTATTTTCTAAATATGATTGAATCCACCTTAAAAGATTTCCATGGATTCCGTAGCAAGACAATTTTTTGATCAATATACTGTGAATGACTTTGTCAAAGGCCTTCTGAAAATCTGTGTATATACTGTCAACCTGTCCATTACAAGCAAAAATGTTGCATAGGTAATTTTTGTATTCGAGCAAATTACTCACAGTACTCCTGCCACGAACAAATCCATGTTGGTTGTCGGATATGAAAGGTTTGATGTGGGAATATATATGGTCAAATATTACCGCTTCAAAAAGTTTTGCCATACAAGAAAGAATGCTTATAGGCCTATAATTTTCACAGAGTGAATTATCCCCGGATTTATGGATTGGTATAATAAAAGCAGTTTTCCATAGAGAGGGGAATTTGCCTGTATCTAGTGATCTATTAAATATTATTAACAATGGGCCTGTGAGTTCATTCACACACGCCTTAATTATTTTGGGGGGTATTCCATCTGGTCCGCTTCCTTTATGATCGTCTAGTTCAAGTATTTTGCGTTTGATTTCATCGTAGGTTAATGTTATTTTTGACAATGTATATGGAGACATATCTTTAAGGGGTGGTTGACGGGGAGATGAATTATCTTCGTACACAGATGCAAAATAATTGGAAAAAAGCTCGCAGATTCCTTTACCATCTGAGCTAGACTGATTTCCAAGTTTCATGGTATGAGGGACTGATCGTGATTGCTTCTTTTTGTTTATAAAAGACCAGAAAACTCTGACATTACCAGGTAAGGCTTGTTCAGTACTCGATATAAACGACTCATAACACGAATCTATTAACCTTTTGACTCTGGCACGGTGGAAATCGTAACTGATCAAAAAAGGGACTCAAAAAAGCGGTAATTTTCTTAATACATTTTGATATAAGTTTATTTATGAATAGTTCATTTGTTCAATAATAGAAGTAATAGAAAATCTCCATCATTACTAAGTACAAGTAAGATATCTGATTCTATCTGAACTAGCTCGCTAGTTTTGTTAGTTCATTAGTTGCGCTCGCAATTTCAAGTAGGTTAGTGGCCTGCCTTGTAGTCGGTAGTTTTAGACCACCTAAACGCCTCCGACACGACCTAACGAACGATAAAACAACCAGGACCGACAATTTAACGTGCGCTCAGAAATGCCACTATCGGCCAACCATCCAAGTAAGGCCGAGCTACATGTTTAACAATCGCGACGATTCAATGTCGCTTAGTAAAACTACACCACGACCGCTAAACAGATAGAAGTAACGTAACCATACATCCAACAAGCAATCCGGTAGTAAATAAACCGTATTTACGAAGCCAATGTTAAACCGTACATGTAAACATAAGGCGGGATGAACGTAAGGAATGTTTTGCCGCAAAGTCGTAAATGTCCTGAACAAATTACATAACAATAACAGGCCGAGTGAGCTCGGCGACTGTTTGCAATCGGGTCACGTATAGGCTGGATACGGGGTGGAACGACTCGAGTTGATACTTGAGGGTGTAAATTTTTTTCTTTAAGGAGTTGAGATCTTGATTTCAACTGCAAATCGAAGTAAGTATAAGAATCACTACATAGTATAAAACAAAGTTGCTTTCCGCTGAATGGCTGTCCCTATGTATGCCTGGATCTTTAAAACTACGCAACGGATTTTGATGCCGTTCTTTTTAATAGATAGAGTGTTTCAAGAGAAAGGTTTAAAAGAAGAAAATTCCCGAAATTCCCACGGGAACCACCGCAAGGCGCTGCTAGTTAAAGTATATATTGAGTCACACTGCCTTATTCATAAACGCTCGATCTTTAACTGAAACACTGTTATAAAGTGTTTTGTCTCTTTTGCTCCTTAGAAAATAGCGTATATCGGAAAGGGACAAACAACGTGACACGTAATTTTTATATGTAAAGATTAGTCCTGAACTAACTTTGTGCAAACAAAAACCACCAATTATACTAAACTAGCAGCGCCCCGCGGTTTTACCCGCATTGTGCCCGTTCCCGTGGGAATTTCGGGATAAAATGTAGCCTATAGCCTTCCTCGATAAATAGACTATCTAACAGTGAAAGAATTATTCAAATCGGTTCAGTAGTTTCTGAGATTAGCGCGTTTAAACAAACAAACAAACAAACAAACAAACAAAACAAACTCTTCAGCTTTATAATATTAGTATAGATGAAACGGGTCTGTATCGCGTTAGAAAATGTAACGTATTTTACTAAAATACGTACCCGAACGTTTCGAGCGAATTACACCGCTCTTGGTGTGGTGTGGTCGCTCGTTTCATTTAGTATAATGAGTGCAAATCGTGTGAGTTTAAAAAGTAAAAACCACCAAATATCAAAACGCGTCAATCCTCATACAGGATCTCCGTGCTCATAAAAATTATATCTGAGTAGGCTTGTGTAGTCGTATTGACTCGAAATGTAGGCATTTGCAACAATGGCAGCGTCTTGTAATCCGCTGTAATATTTGATGAAATTATGATATAGCCTGAAGAGCATTTAGAAGGAGATTGTCTTATGAGTATTCATATGGTAAAGTGGTATTGAGATAAGTGGCTAAACTGTCCAGCTGATTCAGTAATTTAACAGCCTCCGTGGTCTTGTGGTTTGAGCGCTCGGCTCACGATCCGGAGGTTCCGGGTTCAATTCCCGGTGGGGACAATATCTCACAAAAATCTCTTCGTGCCCTCAGTTTAGTTAGGGCATTGCAGGCTGAATCACCTGATTGCCCAAAAAGTAAGACGATTCCGTGCTTCGGAGGGCACGTTAAGCCGGCGGTCCCGGTTACTTTCTACGGATAGTAGTCGTTACATGAGCCATGTCAGAGGCCTTTGGCGGCTCAATAACTCTGACACCAGGATTGGTCAGGTTGACCATCCACTCGATGAAGAAGATTAATTTAATTTCCAAAACATAGGGTGAGTTGTTACAAACGGTCGATTATCGTAACTAACGATCGTTAAAAAGACGCCTTATTTATAACCGCGTGTGTTCATGTTCAGGTGTCTTGTAATGTTGGATGTGTTTATCAACTTTTGTAATTGACTGTACATTTATTGTTTTGTATTTTGAGTTTTTATATAAAACGCCCATTACTAGTGACATGTACACTCGTCTTCACAACTGAGGTCTCAATTTCTATTCTCAGATCGGGCAAAGCGATGACATTTAATTTTCAAACACAACTCGGATGTAAGATCTTCAACCCACGAGGACGTGGTGATATCGACACCATACTTACTGTACTGATATCTTCAGTGAGATAAGAAGCCTTTGCCCAACAGTGGGACATTACGGGCTAATACATTAAACACCCACGCGTTGAGAAAGCATCTTAATTCGCTTTTTATCACACGCTTTTTTATGTATAAGAGCAAACTTTCATAAAAAAACGTTTTAAAAACATATAAAAAATATTATAACATATAAGTAATGGCGTGTATTTAATATAAACAATTAATTATATGTTTTATAACTGTGTTATCGAGACTCGGTTCTTACCTAAAAGGTTTTAAAAACATTCAATATGAGAAACTAATATCACAAATCACCCGAGAGGTATTTAAAGTGATAATGTTTTTTGACAATTCACTGTTTGGTTCCGTATATAATTATTACTAGCAGCGCCCCGCGGTTTTACCCGCGTTGTGCCCGTTCCCGTGGGAATTTCGGGATTTTTTTTACATAAAAACCTTCCTCTTGAATCACTCTACCTATTACAAAAAACCGCATCAAAATCCGTTGCGTAATTTTAAAGATTTAAGCATACAGACAAACAGACGCGACTTTGTTTTATACTATGTAGTGATAATGATTAGTGACCATCACAATTACTTTATTATTATAGTTAAGCGTTGTTTAAATGGAACTTGCTTTGAAGTTGCTCAACTTAAACCAAGCCTAGAAGACGTTTTTGCACACAATAAACCTGTCAGTTCTTCTTTATATCATTGAACTAGCAGCGCCCCGCGGTTTTACGCGTTGTGTCCATTCCTGTGGGAATTTCTGGATGAAAAATAGCCTATGTTACTCGTGGATAATGTAGCTTTCGAATGGTGAAAGAATTTCTAAAAACGGTCCAGTAGTTTTTGAGCCTATTCATTACAACCGAACAAACAAAGATTTCCTCTTTATAATATTAGTGTAGATAGAGAACTGATCTGTATAAATCCTTATTGGTAGATTGGTATATTGAGCTCCACACAGCTCCGCTACGCTACAATGGAAGCACACCCTTAAACATCAAAATCCCAGAAAAATGTCACATTCACTGACAGAAATGTCAAAATAAAACTGTCAATGTTTTGCTCTTAATCAATATGGCGTCAAGACTTTTTAAAAAGGTTGCATTGTCCACGGACCCCAAAAAAGGTTTAAAGTCAAAAAGCAAAAAATAAAGAGACAGAGGTAAACACTGGACACGTATTACTAAATATAAATGTCCGCGCCGAACGTTAAGATAGCGCGAGGAATGTTAAAAGCTATTTAATATTATGTTCGTTCAAACTTTATTACTGAACGCACGGCTCAGGTGGGAAGAAGTTGTCACTTGTGTTGTGGTAAATTTTAAATAAATATAAATAAATAAATATACCTGAAAAAATTCACACATGGTTAATTAGCCCTGAACTAAGCTCTAAGCTTGTATTATAGGATCTACTAACTGATACTACCACATAATGCACTAATACTTTATCTTATACTAGCCGCGCCCCGTGGTGTAGCCCGCGTTGTAGCCGTTCCCGTGGGAATTTCAGGATGAAAAGTAGCCTTGAACCTTTCCGTTGAATGGGGTACGTATCTATTACAAATCAGACCTCTAATTCCTGAGATTAGCGCGTTCAAACAAACTCTGCAGCTTATAATATTAGTATAGATTTAACTATCTACCGTTAGTCTAGTCCATTTATTTTCCATTAATCGTCAAACCTTTCTAAACTAATTAAGCTTTGACAGCACGGATATTCACTAACATCCTCAAACTCACTCATCACTCACTCATCCTCAAATTCCCGACCGACTTTCTTCCCACCTATACCCATCTCTACTTACAAGACGAAGGCATTTAAATGAAAGCGCGATAACCAACACGACATAGTATTAATGAATGTGATCTTATTGTCTGTCCGTCTGTCTGTTTATACTTACAATGTAGACTGGTTGTGTTAGACTTTGTATACTAATTTTTTTTTGATTGGCACAAAATGTGGACCTATGTCGTCAATTTTCCAGCCGAAGACGATTGCTCCTGAAGAGGAAAAAGGTTTAGTGATTTTATTTCATTCTTACCCTATCTCTGAACCTTTTTCCTCTTCAGAAGCAATCGTCTTCGGCTGGAAAATTGACGACATTTAGTCCACATTTTGTGGCAATCCAAAAAAACAGATTATTAGATGCCTGTTGTTGCTGCCATTTTGAGAAGAAAAATAATCTGAGAACTATTTTTGGATCTTGCTTACAGAAACAAAAATGTTTGATCAAGTTCGACATTCAACAATTCATAACACCCCAGTCTTCTGTGACCACGGTTCCTGTAAAGGGGCCGAAACGTCAGATAAAAATGTAAAATAAAAGCGAACTGTATCCGTAAACGTAGTTTACATTCAAAATTCAATTAATTTCAGAGGTTAGCGAGTTCATTTTTGTTTCTTTTTCAGATTTTGAAATTGGCATATTTTTATATACACATCAAAGTAGGGTTCGCGCTGCACGTTGTTTAACAATCGCAATGAACTAACATCGCTAAGTCAAACTACGAAACGAGCGCAAACCTCTTTCACGTAACGGCCGGTTCACACATGTCTCCGTTTTACTGTTCCGTTTTATCGTGTACGTTTTTTTTTCGTCGATGGCGTATGTAGTTGTATGAGCGACTTCACACATGGCACAGTATTCCGTATACATTAAATAATATAAAACTACATACACGATAAAACGGAACAGTAAAACGGAGACATGTGTGAACCGGCCGTTACTGGGCATTGTTTTCCATACTCTTCAAGCCTACATCTCTCAGTCAATAAAACCGACACACAATCTAATCAGTGTATAGTTTATATTACGTACACTGGCTGTAAAACTATACTCGAGCACAATTTATTTGATCCAGATAATGCTTGCCTTGAACTTGCTTGGATATAGATGTTCTGTATAAGGGCTGTGGTCTATCTTAGATGCTATGATGTGAGATGACATTAGTTTTAACATATTTTAGGTTTTTTTGATGTAAGCATGAACCTCCTAACGCCTCGGTGCTGTGGTTTAGTATAATGTGCACTCGCCTACCAAGACTGAAGTCCCGAGTTCAATTCCCGGGTCGAGCGAAAACATGTTTGCTACTTTTCAAACATGGCTTGGGTTTAGATCGTCAACCCGCTTCGGCAAGCGTGGTGGATATGCCTAATCCTCCTCACTGTACTGATATCTTCAGTGAGATGAGAGGCCTTTGCAGTGGGACATTACCGGCTAATACTTACTTACTTATTACTTACGGACTAATTAACTAATTAAATTCTAAGGGTTGTTGATAAAGCAAGGACAAGCTGTGTGCGAATACTGGCTAGCGAGTTCATTACGATGCGAGTAATATTCAACTCGCTGACTCGCATCTGGTAGTCGCTCAACTATGGTTTAATTTTACCGTTGCAACCGAAGTCGGCCAGTTCAGCGTAATCCAAGTTCACGAGTTAAACAGCGATCAAAACCTCAAAATTGATTCACGAAAACTGAGTTTAGTTGACCCTGGTTCGAGATAGAATCAGTGGACCTTAGTAAGAATCTTTAGAGTGCCCCTTTGGTTTGGATTCTTTTTGTTTTCACTTGTTAGGAGTCGTGGGTTCGTTTCCCGCTGTTGTCGCTATGCAGTGAAAAACTCGTTAACTAGTTTATCGCTAACGCTATTAAGTGTACTCTCAACACTTAATATAAGTTGCTCTACAGAACAATTAGTAACATTTCAATATCCTCCATCGCTTATCTTCCGCACTGGAGCACTGCCCTACAAAGTAAGTCGTATAGCAATCGCTAAAGTCGTGGGCAGAGTCGATACGATGCGATAGCGTGACGACTTTATTCTGAAACGACCCCCCGATTTATTGGTCCGATATCTTAGAGTATTGTTATGTTATAATACAATGTCTATTTTGAAAGGGGTATGTCTTATACAATTATTTGTAAGGGTAAACACACTGTAGAGAATACTAGTTGTATTGGTTCCCGCGGGAATTTTGGGATAAATGTATCCCATGCGTTATTCTGATGTATAGCCTATATTACTGTAAAGTTTCATCCAAATCCGTCCAGTAGTTTTTTTCGGAAAGAGCGACAAACATACATGCATACATGCATACATTCATAAATACATCCATCCTCACAAACATTCGCATTTATAACATTAGTAGGATAGGATAGGAAGTAGGATAGGATAGTAGGATAGGATTTTCTATGAAAGCCAGTGTCACCAAACTGAGCGCGTGAACTTTAACATTAACAACCAGTTAAATTACACCACGAACACAAGAGGTTATCGATTTCATTGACCTTCTAATTTGAATGTGAAATAAATCGCGGTCCACCCACACAGAACAATGCAACAATCGAAAGTATTCACAAATAAAGGAATCAGCGATTTTGATATAAAAATGCAAGGTCAAAAGTTTAAAAAAAACGTATTATCCTGTAATGTGACACTGCTGGTCATAGGCCTCTCATCACACTGAAGATGTCATTACGTGAGGAGGACTAGGCATAATCACCACGCTAGCCAAATGCAGATTGGTGATCTCAAACCCGAGCCATGTTTGAAAAGTAAGAAACATGTTTTCGCTCGACCTGGGAATCGAACCCGGAACCTCAGTCTTGGCAGGCGAGTGCACATATCACTAGACCACCGAGGCAATTTTTTTTGTGCTATGCGATTCTCTTCCACACCACAACTAATGTCATAGTTTGACTAATCGATGTTAGTTCATTGCGGTTGTTAAGCAACGTGCAGCTCGCCCCCTACTTGGATGGGTGGCCGATTGTGGCATTTCTATCTTAACGCTACAGTGCTTTGGAGAGTACATAACATTGTCGGTCCTCGTAATTTCATTCTATAGACTAAGTTAGGCTGTCTAAAAATTCCGACACCAGACGACACTCGAATTTAGTTTGTCACATCACTGATGTGTTCAAAGCTAGCCTGTCAGTCAGCCGTTGTATCAGTGCTACAAAACTTCAAGTAAGTTTATTAAAGCTTAGCAGATGTAGTTTATATAAAACCCAAAACTAGTAATGAGCATTGTAATAACGGCTTCATACTTAAATTGGTATCTTACTGTAGGTATCTTACTTCATACCTATAATGGTGTCTATGTAGGTACTTTACATATATGCCGGTACTTCACTACATAGTATAAAACAAAGTCGCTATTTTTGTCTGTTTGTTTGTCTGTATGCTTAAATCTTAAAAATTACGCAACGGATTTTAATGCGTTTTTTGTAATAGGTAGAGTGATTCAAGAGGAAGGTTTTTATGTAAAAAAAATCCCGAAATTCCCACGGGAACGGGCACAACGCGGGTAAACCCGCGGGGCGCTGCTAGTCATCTATAAATCGTATTAAACCTGAAAATAGGTAGGTATACAAAGTAAAATGGATACCTATTTACATTGAACAACGATATAAATTCCACTCCGAACGATGGAAATCAATTTCCCTAAATTATTGGACGGACATCCGCACACAGGCAACATTCTATAAATAACAAAAAAATCATAATTTAAATTCGAAAATAGAGCACGAAATCAAAAGCCATTAATGTCCAATAAGTTAAAAAGTTAAGCGATGCATATAATAAATCATTTTTTATTTCATCTCTCTACCAATTTTTCTCAGTCTTTTTTCATCAATTTAACGCGAGCAAAAAGTGGCACTCAATTGTAAGGTTTACGCGGCGATATTATTTTTTTTTGTTATGGGCAACTCGTTTAATATTTTTAGCCAATCAGAGTGGAGCTTTGGTAGTCGCGCGCCGCCCTACTTGTCTGCGATTGGTTGGTCGTTGATACAGATTGTGCGATGGCGGGAAACGGATTTAAGTCTATGGTATCTCATTCTTACAATCGGTAGTGTTGGGATAAGTATATTGTCGATGAAGTTAATCTAAAAACGAGTACCCGAAAAGAGATAAATCGTTCTGCTGAACTAATTGTAGCAAGAATGTCAAAATAACTGTGCCCTTAGTTTTTAGATTTCTAAATAATTTTGTCATTAAATGTAAAAATTAACAATTAATTTTATAAGTACACTAGCAGCGCCCCGCGGTTTTACCCGCGTTGTGCCCGTTCCCGTGGGAATTTCGGGATAAAATGTAGCCTATAGCCTTCCTCGATAAATAGACTATCTAACAGTGAAAGAATTATTCAAATCGGTTCAGTAGTTTCTGAGATTAGCGCGTTTAAACAAACAAACAAACAAAACAAACTCTTCAGCTTTATAATATTAGTATAGATACAACAATTTTCCCAAAATAGTCAATACATTTCCAGTAGTTTACTTATTAAAATTATAGTCTTTAAAGTTCTCCAAAAGGCTTCTAGGAGTTGGATATTTAGCCCACGCAATTTAGTGTAACTACAAGAAACGAAATATAATAAATCAATTACATTAAATCAATTTATGCTTATTTTGAATTAACCAAGGAAGATCGAAGCACTTACTGGTTACACAATTTCGATTGAAACTACGTTTACGGATACACTTCGCTTTTATTTTACATTTTTATCTGACGTTGGTCTTCTGTAACTACGGTTCCTGGGACCGAAACGTCATTTAAAAATATTAAATAAAAACGAATTGTATCCGTAAAAATGGTTTCAATTCAAAATACTACTACGGATAGTAGTCGTTACATGAGCCATGTCAGAGGCCTTTGGCGGCTCTATAACTCTGACACCAGGATTGGTCAGGTTGACCATCCACTCGATGAAGAAGAATTCAAAATAAGTAGTGTTCGCTTAAACTTGAGAATCCAGCAATTATGCCTAGTTGTTTTAAAGTAGTTAGTTCTGTCAGTGCCCATTACTTGTTAATGTTAATTTGCACAGGTAGAGCAACAATATTCCTCAATCAACCTCTAAATCATACAAGAATTTATTTCACATTATAACGAAGTTTTTTCGAACACAAAATCATCGACACCTTACCGGTATTTTCCCCGACTCTTTCCCATCCCTAGAGCAGCTAATTGAGACGAAACCCGACGAAGTTAAACGGGCGGCGAGACCTCATCTTTATCGAATACCAATTTCATCAAAGCTTGAACGTTTTCCTCACTCTGCACACCCTTATTCCTTTACTCATAAGGTTGTTTTTTCAGTGAATAATGCTAGTATCTCGGTAGGTGGTATCATTGCTGGCTCATTTAAGATGTGATTACTGTTTGGTACCAATGAGCTAAGTTATTTTGAATGCTTTTGAAATTACTTTGCAATATAAGTTGGATTTTTTAAGTAGACTTTGATAATTATTTATGTTACTATGTAATAGATTGTGATTACTTAAATAGGGTGCCCTTGGGGTACTAAGGGTGTGTTGTTTCGAACAGTTGGTTAACGTAACATACGTTCGTTAAACAGTTCACGATTTTTAGACTGTTAAATGTCTGTTAAGTATAAAGTGTTATTTCATAACTTTATAGACAGTCTGTTGATATTAATCGGACTGCAAGTAAAAAACATTTGTGTTCACGATAACTGGGGTGTGAGCGTAAGCTGAAGCCCTGTGTATTATAATATTGTTATTAAGGTAGAGTTCTTTCATTTTATAATTTTTTTTATTTAATAGTTAAGTACTAGACCTTTGCCCAGCTGTGGGACGATATAGGTTAAGAAAAAAAAGAGGAAAAAGTTAAGTATGTACTTTACGTCAGTACTTAATTTAATTGCCTTTATTAATTAATTTAGCAGTGCGCCGCGGTTTAACTCGCGATATACCCATACCGTGTGAATTTGGGAAAATAATATTAATGTAATAAATACTTACTTATCTTACATTTACCTAAATCTATACTTTACTCAAATAAAAAATATACCCGGACAAATTCAATCACGATTAATTAGATGCAAATTAAGCTCTAAGCTTGTTATAAACTATTTGTATAGTGTAGTAGTATCAGTTATTTTAGAATCTAACTAAATACTGATACTACTACTACTATATATAATATTATCAACTTTATTTTTAAAAAAATGTACGCAGTAATAGTTTATCGAATTGAACAGTTTATTAACTTAGGCAGTACAGCGACATCTAGCAGTGAGTAGCATAACTATTAGAGAAAAACTTTTTACTTGTTAGTACGGCTATTCGCCGCTAGATGTCAGCATCTTCACTTTGTATTAGTTTTAAAGTCTCCTCATAGATGGCAGTAATTTTATCTCCAGCTTATATGTGGTTGCTGTGCTAACTTAACCTTCGACAAAAAGGCGTATTATAAGTTTGACCTGTATTTGTGTATGTATGTATGTTTAAGTGTATGCGTAAGTGTGTTTTGGTGTTTTATGTGTGAGAATTAGACGTTATGCTTGCCTCTGTGGTTGGTGATCTCAAATCAAAACCGAGCGAAACACGAAAAGTTAATAATAAATGTTTTCACTTAGCTCGGGGATTGAACCCGGGACTTTGGCATACAGATACCACTATACTACCGAATCGTTGATGCCTTTAAATGTTTTAAAAATCTTTGTATTGGTAAAATCCATATAGTTGCTAATAAATAATTGAAAATGTTAGCCAATTTGTCTAATTATGATTTCACAGCTTAACTAAACCAATTTTGATGAAATTTGGCAAGGAGTATAAAGAAAGTATAAAGTTCACATAAAGCATGCCTACTTTGTACCCCTTAATTACCATGAGAAGGGGAGTAACTCACTAATGAATAAAACAAACCAAAGGGTACATTTTAGAACAATGCATTTTATTTTATACTTTACAATAATGTTGTCAACATTTGAATATCAATTTTAAAACATAATTTTCTTTATTATTAGGTAAATACAGTTTATGACTAGACGCATAATAATCATTTATATTACTATCAAATTATTTAATAGGTACGTATAATAAACATACATTATACATAATAAAATGCATAAAAGTCCACTATTACTTTTAAACCTCACTATTTTGAACTAGAAAAACAATTAGATGATATTTTAAATTATCACTTAAGAAATAATTTCCGCCTGAACTTGACAAAACATTTATAAAGAGTAGGTATGTGTAAGTACCTAATTAAAAATAACGCCCGTACCTACTCGGATACGTCAAATGCTTCCGAAATAGAGATTTAATGAGTGATTTTCACTTGTATGAAAAATTACTTCACTTAGTTAAGTGTTGATTTAATGGACGTATCTGAGAGCGGCAGTTTGTAATGAAAAAATCCAGCCAATTTTTTCATTACCTAGGTATACATAAGTTTTGGGCTAAAAGATGTTCTCAATTTATTCTGCATTGAATGCAAAGAGTGATTCAAGAGGAAGGTTTTTATGTAAAAAAAATCCCGAAATTCCCACGGGAACGGGCACAACGCGGGTAAAACCGCGGGGCGCTGCTAGTATTCTTATAAGGAATTTACGTATGTACTCGAATATGTAGTAGTATCAGTTAGTTGGATTCCTACAAGCTTAGAGCTTTGTTTATATCTTATACAAATAAAGTTGGCATTTGTCCGGGTATATATCTATTTTATTTGAGTACTAGCTGTGCCCCGCGGTTTCACCCGCAGCGCCCCCGTTCCCGTGGGAATTTTGCGATTTTTATTCCTTATTTTTCTTATATAAAAACCTTGTCCTGACAATAAGGAACATATTAAAAAAAGAATCATTCAATTTGTTGAAGTTATGCGCTTACCAACACATTTTGCGATTCATTTTTATGTTATAGATTCATATAGAAAACAGTTTATTAATTACATCTTTCTATGAGCACTGTGCGGCACAACTAACCATCTTTCCAACAGTTTAATTACGACATTACACAAATAACAAACTATAGTCCTCATTATACTGTTAGCGATGTAAGTGACAAGCTATTAATTGCCCCAACAATGGCTTCAACCAACGGTTTACTTAAGAAATTGAGTCGGGTAGTATTCATATTGGTTAAAACACTTTTTGTGAATTATTGGAAAATTTAAAAGGGTATTGGTGTTGTGACAAGGTTCTCAATTTTCTTCCACTGTACTGATATTATCAGTGAGATGAGATGAAGGCTAATATTTTTTTTTTAGTTTCACTTGTGTCTATCTGTCAGTTACCAATCTTGTTAACTTGTTCCCATTTTATCTTTATATTTCATTTATTATTCTCATTCTTATGAACTTCTCCTTAACTCTTCATTAATAAGAGAGAGTATCGTAGGGACACTGCAGTGGAAACTAATAGACAAATAACAAAATACAAAATGAGAACATCTTTTATCAAGTAAGGTAGAACATAACTTAGATTACTTAAAGATGCTTAAGGCCTATACACATCAAACCCGTCTGCCCGTTGGTACCGGCGAGTTAAGTTAGGTTGACGAATAGTGTCCGGTGGCCTAAACCCAGTAGGCAAAACCGGTGGGCAGGCTTTGTTTGGTATGTAAAGGTCTTAAGTTGTAGCAACGGCGACAATTAAAAAAATACTTAAGTGAAAGTGAAAAGCTTTTGGTCAATGTTCTTTGTTCACTATCGCCATTGTCGTCGCTTGTGCCGTGGCAACCCAGAATGATATTGATAATACAATTTGAGATTATTTCCAAACAGTGAGTAATAAAAGCTTTTTTGGGACGAACTTACTTAAAAAGGTTCTTAATTATTGGAAGGCGTCGAATAATGGTTCCAGGTTCGGTTCGGTTTTGTACCTTTTTGGGTTTTCCGTGTCGTCGTCTATGTAGTCACAGGGGGTGAATACCTGGGGAGAAGTTTATGGTTTTTGAAAAGGAAGTAAGTAATTATAAAAAAATTCAATTCAAGAGCGAAACATGTTTCCTACATTTCAAACATGACTTGAGTTTGAGATCACCAACCCGCATTTGGCAAGCGTGGTGATTACGACATCCTCCTCACTGTACTGATAACTTCAGTGAGATGAGAGGCCTTTGCCTTTGGATATTACAGGCTAGATAATACTTTAATTTACTTTATAAATTTTATTAATAATTGTTGTTTTGTTCAGTTATGGCTAACTGCTGCCACACAGAGACGTTATTCGACAAATAAGTAATTGACGTAACTTTTGACGTAACATTATACATACGTCAAAATCACGGCGAGTACAATAGAATGCTAGTTTTAAACTAGCCAAATCCCAGCTTGTAAAATCGCTCAATCTAAACACGCCTCACTACTTCACATGGTGTAGTTTGACTAAGCAATGTTAGTTAATTGCGACTATTAATCTTGAATGGGTGGCTGATAGTGGGACATCTATCTGAACGCTATCCGTGCTTCAGAGGGCACGTTCAATTGTTGCTCTTGGTTGTTTCAATCGTTAGACCATGTCGGAGGCCTTTAAGCGGCCTAAACTGTCCAGTGTTGGCCACTAACCTAGTCGAACTTACTTTACTACTTAACATACCCGATCATTAAGGCTCTTCCCTTCCAACAGATACTTGAGCCGGCTCATCTGACAAGGACTCAGAATCTTCTCCAAATTGGACGTGATCTCCTTGTCTCTGGACCTGTGTCCATCTCGCTTCCCATTGGTCCATCCTCGGGAGTACTGGAATGTCTGCGCCGTCACGGATGCCAGGGTCACGAAGATGAGGAGCAGGGTTGTGTTGGTCACCATGATTAGCTGGTGGCAGAAATTAAGGTCAGTTTCCGTGAAGTAAAGACGATTCCGTGGTTCGGAGTGCACGTTAAGCCGTAGGTCCCGGTTACTTTCTACAGATAGTAGTCGTTACATGAGCCATGTCAGAGGCCTTTGGCGGCTCAATAACTCTGACACCAGGATTGGTCAGGTTGACCATCCACTCGATGGAGAAGAAGACTAAGGTATAATGTTTTCACCCGACTCTTAAGTATTAAACTCATAAACGCTTATTTTACTTATCAAATGGTTTGTCCCTTTCCGACATACGCTATTTTCCAAAGAGCAAAAGAGACAAAACACTTTTTAACAGTGTGTTAGTTAAATAGCGTTTATGACTAAGGTGGTTAGTGCTCTTTTTGATTGAAGAGTTATTAGTCGTCCGGCTACGCTCAACAGTAGAAGCAGTATACTCTATTTCTTTTGGATTGGCATAAAATGTGGACCAATGTCGTCAATTTTCCAGCCGAAGACGATTGCTCCTGAAGAGGAAAAAGGTTTAGCGATTTTATTTCATTCTTACCCTATCTCTAAACCTTTTTCCTCTTCAGAAGCAATCGTCTTCGGCTGGAAAATTGACGACATTTAGTCCACATTTTGTGCCAATCCAAAAAAATAGATTATAGATGTCCTTTGTTTTTCTTACAATACGCACGAGGCAGGTCGACTAAAAATAACTATAAGAGATGATTTTTAGTCAAAAACACTCAAGTCGTATTTTCATTAAAAAACTGAGTGAAATTCGTTGAACCACTAGGGAATACAGTGCCACAGACAAAATATACCTGTTCAATAAACACGTCAAAGTTTTATAATTCCCTTTCATCCGTAGAGAATAGAAATTTCAAAATTAACGTGTTTAGGCACCGCTTAGATTGGGCGAGTTTGCAAGCTGCGAGCTGGCGAGTTCCATAGCATGCAAGCGATTACGTAAACGCTTTCTTTTTAACTAGCCAACTCGTAACTTCTAAAATAAACAAGAAAGCGTCGGTTAATGTCCACCATTGTGTCTTTAAATCAAATAAGTAAGTTCGAGTAGTTAGTGTCGGAATGCCAACCCTGGTGTCGGAATTTTAGACCGCCTAAAGGCCTCCGACATGGTCTGACGATTGAAACAACCGGGACCGACAATTTAACGTGACTTCCGAGGCACGGTAGCGCTCAGAAAGAAAAGCCACTATCGGCCACCCCATCTAAGTGGTGGCCGACCTGGGCGTTGCTTAACAATCTTCTATGAGTTAACATCGCTAAGCCAAACTACGCCACGAGCGAACGCTACAAGTAAAAAGAACTATAAAATATTACAAGCAGCACCCCGCGGTTTTACCCGCGTTGTGCCCGTTCCTGTGGTAATTACAAGAATTTTTATACATATAAACCTTCCTCTTGAATCACTCTATCTATTAAAAAATACGCGTCAAAATCCGTGCAGGACTATATGAGTTTATCGCGAACAGACAGACAGAATGACAGACGCGGCCGGGACTTTGATTTTATAATATGTATAGTGATTTTTCCTTGCACCAGCAAATGCACAGGAATCGTAATTGCATTTGGTTCTTTATGATATGATCTGAGTCCTTTATATTACGATAGGTATAATTACTTTACGACTAAGATATAATTACTCTTACCAGTTCAAGTACTACTTAAACGTGGTTAACTTTTTTTATGAGTGAATTGACACTTAGGCGGACGTATACTCTCATGCACAAGGATTCCTTAATTGATTAAGCGCCTAAATATATTAAAAAAATTAATGACGATTGTTTTAAATTATTTTCTATTTGGTAGATGATAAAGTATAATTTTTAATGAACATATTTTCTTTCTTAAACCTGTCTAGGTACTAACCTAAACTATTTTTAGTATACACGTACTTTCGTTCCTAAAAATAGATTTAACAGTTTTTGTGCAATCCACCCCTCATTTTATGAAGTGTCTAATTATGTTTAAAAACCCACTGATAAACATTTTATAATGTGTTCTATTGGCTGCAAAATAAAAAAGGTTTTTGAACGAACCAATTTTCATAAACATAATATAGGTATAATATAAAAATGAATCGCTGAATCTGTTGCTAAGCGCATAACTTCAGCACGACTGCACCAAATTGGATGATTTTTTTTTAATGTGTTCCTTATTGTCAGGACAAGGTTTTTATATAAGAAAAATAAGGAATAAAAATCTCAAAATTCCCACGAGAACGGGGGCGCTGCGGGTGAAACCGCGGGGCACAGCTAGTTCTAAATAGATCGAAGAATTTTTGAGCATGTTTCTAAAAAATATTGACTTAAATTATTTAGTGATTTAGTTGCATTAGTTCAGTCATTACCAGTATGGACTTAGCTAAGTATCTAACTAATAAAATAAGCTTCAAATCCAATCAAAGATTGTTTCGTAAGTAGGTACGTGACGATGTCTTGAAGTAACTTTTCTTAACAAAGTTATGCTTAATAATAACTTGAGTTCAAAATATAACATAGGTACTAGCAGCGCTCGGCGGTGTTTCATGCGTTGTACCTGTTCCCGTGGGAATTTTGGGATAAAAATTACATACTTATATCCTTTCGGTTGAATGTGGCTATCTATTACAAAAATAATTATTGATATCGGATTTGCGGTTTCAGAGATAAACCCGAACATAGAAACGATTTTTTTTTAAATACCTTTTTTATAATATTAGTATAGAAGACTAGCGACTGCCCCTCGCTTCACATTGCTTATTAAAGAATCCTTTTGGTGAATTCGGGAAAAAAATACTCAAAAACTATTGTCTTGATAACTCCGTCTATTGGTGAAAACCGCACGAAATTTAGTTCAATAATATTTGAGTTTATAGTGAATATGCAGCGGATACAGGAATGGGTCTTATTAAGTACCTACTTACTATCCTAATTTTATTTAAATGTTGAAAGTTTGTGAAGATATTATTAAAAAATCGTATCGAATTGGACAAGGTGACAACTGAACCACAAATTGAACTACGACGGGCCTGCACTTTTATTTTCACTATATTTTTTTAAACGTTTAAATTTGAAACTTCTTCGTATTTCAGAAGTCGTTTAAAAATGAGGTTTGTTTCTATTGTATTTTGTCTGTATGCATGTAAGCCAACCCTTTTTTTTTCAGATTAACTTACAGGAAAATTTTAGGCTTTCACATTTTAGGCTAACTTTTAGTTTATTAAATTATTTCTACCTATATGGAAAGAAGTGACTAAAAATTAATTAAAAAGTCTAAGACTTACCAATTTGAAAAAAAGATTCCAAAACAAAATCACAATACAAACTCTTTACTTTAAAACCAAAGAGGTTTTGTATTTAAAATCAAATTATGCTAGACGTGTTCTACCATGGAGGTTTGAATGTTGACTGTGAAGGAATGGTCCTGGAGGTTGCTTTTATACCAGTGAGGTGTTCGGGAGTGAACTGAATGAAATGTGGGCGAAATTATAAGGCTTGATATACATAGGGCTGTGTTAGTAATTAGTGGGTTAATTAGGTAATTATTGATGTAGTTTTGATTTAGTTAGAGAGTACTAACTATTAAGTACCTACAACTATGTAGGTGACTTAGATAGTGATAACCTATGTACTTAGATACCAAAAGGTTATATCTAACCACATATCTTTTGGTTAGATAGACTTTTAGATGGATGAACAGATTTTTATAATTCTTTTGTCGAACGAGATTTATTAATATATAACTAGCTAGAAAGCGTAAAGGATTTTATAATTGATAATCTTTTTAAATTATGACAGTCATTCATTCAAATTTATCATAAAATCCTACAACACGTCTCAACCCGCGGGGCGCCACTATAACAGACCGCGCAAAACGCACCTACAGATATTTGTACTAGAATATTTTCACCATTTCAACTTTATTACAACCCGTACATGATATTAAGGGTGAAACAAAGGTTTTCGTGAATAAACTCCCTCCAATAACAAGGCAGGTACATCCCTCACGTATTACTTAGCGAACTAATATAATACACTGGCAACACAGAGGTTGGTATTGGCGTTATTAAACATTAAATGGAAATATAAATAATGCTTGCTACCTCTTTTCCGAATTATCTAGTGCATTTTGGATTTAGTTAACTTTTTCTGGTGTAAGGAGGTTGATTTAAATCGCCCTACTTTAAACGTCCTTTAACTAAAACACTGTTTTTTTAACATCATTGAACACTAGCAGCCCGCGGTTTTATCAGCGTTGTGCCCGTTCCCGTAGGAATTTCGGGAATTTTCATACATACCAAATATGTATGAAAAAAACATACAAACCTTCCTCTTGAATCACTCTATCTATTTAAAAAACCGCGTCAAAATCCGTGCAGTAGTATTTGAGTTTATCGCGAACAGACAGACAGACGTTGATTTATAATATGTAGTGTAGTGATACATCTAGTCAAATTTAGTTTGTACTATTCTCTAGTTATATTTGTCATTTCATGCAACACCAATGAGGACCTAATTAACGTGCTAAATTAGGTCCTCATTTCTAGCAAAACCTATAAAGTTAGGAACCCCTAGAAATATGTCAATTAGCGATGCATGTTGCAGTGTGGGTTAATTAGTTAACATTAATTAGAAACTTCTTTACGTCAGTCATACTTTAGACAAAGTTGGTGGTCAACCAATTTGTAACTAATTGCAAAGACTTGTACAAGAATTTGCAATTAAAAAAAAATATCTATGGATTAAATACTCGTAGGCTAAATTAAAATTGGTTCATTTGTTTGGTAGCAAGCAGATGCCAAATTATATAGATAAATATGTACTGAAATGCTTATATTAGGTACAGTCGGCCAAGAAAGTGGTCTACCACTTTTGACAAAAGTTTCTGCGAGATGTAACGATCGCTAAGGTTGACTTTTCTATGCACAATTATGTTATGACGTTTTGTTATCTGAGATGCATGACATTTGACATCATTGGGTGACTTAGTTGGACCTCTATTATTAAATGAAAATTGACCTTGTTGTTTCATGACGTTCAAATGAATCTCAACCGTAGGGTGGTAGACCACATTTTTGGCTGACTGTACACAATATTTCACATACTTGAATTACATGGAACTTCCCTATTTTCTGGATCTGGGGTCATCAATGGTAGAGTCAGGTGCCTTAGACATAAGGTTCTTGGAGGGTTCATGCACAAAAGTGCAGCACATTGGGAGGTCAAGCAAAGATCTTCAAGTGATATTTAAAGACTAAATTGCAAAACTAACGTACCTACCTTAAGACTTAAGATACAAGTAAGACAGCTTAAGACAACATACAAGTAGCAAAGTATAGAGCATGGTATTAGTACTGTCCCACTGCTGGGCAAAGGCCTCTCATCTCACTGAAGATATCAGTACAGTGAGGAGGATTAAGCCTAATCTTCCTCCTCCTAAGTAAGTAGTAGTATTAGAGATTATTTTGTACATATATTGTAAATGTAGATTATTTTTACATTTGTTGGTTGTCCTATTGAAGTTGGCCCAAGTGTAGAACAGTATAAAACCTACTGTCAGCTGAAACACCATGTATTGTACCATATTATTATGATAGGATAACCTTTGAATAACGCCAACCCTGTGCGTAATTCATGCCCCATAATTACAGGCAGGGGTGGTAATTCAGTTCATTATGACAATATTTAATTAATAGCTAAGTGTCTCGGCTTAATTATCAGATATAGTTGATTAATCAAGGCTGTTTTGTCAACTATAAACAGATTTTGTTATACTAGATTTTCCCGTGACTTTACGTATTTGACTGACGCAAATATAAGAGCACTAGCAGCGCCCCGCGGTTTTACCCGCGTTGTACCCGTTCCCGTAGGAATTTCGGGGTGAAAAATAGCCTATAACCTTCCCGTTGAATGCGGCTATCTATTACAAAAAGAATTATTCAAATCGGTTCAGTAGTTTCTGAGATTAGCGCGTTTAAACAAACAAAACAAACTCTTCAGCTTTATAATATTAGTATAGATTAAAATTTGAAAACCGATATAAAATATTATTAAACTGCTCTTAGTACATATACAAGTCGTGGCTTAGTTTGACTAACTAAACGATATTAGTACATTGCAATTGTTAAGCAACGTACAGCCCTGCGGATGGGTGGCCGATAGCGGCATTTCTGTCGTGCTTCGGTGGTTAACCCAAAATAATATGCCCGTTGGCACAGTGGCAGTGAGAACGTTTACTATGCAGGTTCGATTCCCGCCCGGAGTCAACAATACATATGTGCAGACATGATTGTTTGCGACGAAGTCTGGTGTCAATTATAAGATACATATAAAATTCAAAGTCCTGACTGACTGACTGATAATCAACGCACAGCCTCAACCGCTACACCTAGAAACATGAAATTTGGCAGGTAGGTTCTTCAAGTGTCGTAAGTGCACACTAAGAAAGGATTTACGAAAATTCCTACGGGAACGAGCTCACCACGGGCAAAGCCGCGGGGCGCTGCTAGTATTCTTATAAAGTACCTATTTGTGTATGGATATGTAGTAGTAACAGTGAGTTAGATCCCTTAATACAAGGTCAGAGCTTACTTTGGGTCTAATAAACCGTGTGTAAATTTATATTAAGTAAGTAACTTATATTATAATATATGCTGAATAAGGTAACTCATAAAGTACTAACCATTAGTACGTACTTATCTTTTAATTTCTTCACTTTATTTTGCTGTAAAGTAAACCTTTCAATATTTTCCGCCTTCCCTACATCGGAACAAAGTCCCCACTGTTTAACATACTTTTAACTGAGTAAATTGAGTAGGTTGTGCCTTTGAGAATACTACATTAAAGTACCTAATGGTCTCTAAATCCCTGGACAGGGCAAAGGCCTATCTAAAAATGGTACATCCACCAACGTAAAAACACGGCTGCAAACTGTAAAACACATATTAATAACTAGCAGCGCCCCGCGGTTTTACCCGCGTTGTACCCGTTCCCGTAGGAATTTCGGGATGAAAAATAGCCTATAACCTTCCCGTTGAATGTGGCTATCTATTACAAAAAGAATTATTCAAATCGGTTCAGTAGTTTCTGAGATAAGCGCGTTTAAACAAACAAACAAAACAAACTCTTCAGCTTTATAATATTAGTATAGATATACACCCGGACAAATTCACACTCGGTTAATTGGACCCAAAGTAAACTCTAAGCTTGTATTATGGAATCTAACTCACTGATACTACTACTTAAACATACACACATACTTAAAGAAACTATATATGTATAGGGGGTATAGAGGGTTCCGTTGTTGCCATTTGGTTACGAAACTCTAAAAATATGGAAGCACTTTTTCATGCCGATTTCGATCAAAGGCTTCTTTTTATGTGTGGGTAAACATCTTTACGCTGATCTAGGATTTATTTAGAGGGCAATTATTAGAAAATATTTTCATTCAGAAGTGTGGTTCTTTTCTCACTTACGCATAATAATATAATATCTGACACTGATACAAAGTCCCTACCCACTATGTGAACTTTGCTATAATAATAACGTAAGGCGTTAAGAGATTATTTCGAACTTTATGAAACTTGCGGTATCGACTAGCCTAAGCTCAAGTACAGTGACCTTACAAAATCACTCTATGGGCACCTACCTAACTAAATGTCAGCGGAATTTGCATAGAACGTCCAAAAGCTAATTCCAAATCTACAAGGGTTGAACCCTTGTACTTTACATTTCCCTAATAAAAAACGAATAATTAATTAAAGTCAAACGGAATTCAATAGAAATGATATTGAATATTGAGTTAACCTTTGAGCCAGGATAACAATAACAGTTCAAATGAGATGAGACGAAATTAAATTGGAAACGTAAAATGGATTATTCGCGCCATTTTAATCCAATATGGCGAAGATAAGTGATGGGATAAAAGAGTAGATAGGTGTATTAAAATACTACGGTAAAAATATTTGAAAAAAGAAACGAGTATTCTCCTCATCATAAAACAAAGCTGAGCTCTTGTTGAGGAAACTAATGCATGCTTTTCCATGGTTTATATTATTTTATTAGTAGGTACCTAGCATGTTCCTTCATCTGTAAAGGATATTCTCCTTAATTTGGTTCATATAATAAAATGAATCTCTACGTCTCCTTTTTCATAAAATAATTTTGTTTTCCCTTGTTATTACGTATCGTTAATGTACTTACAAATATTACAGAGTTTTGCGCAAATAAGAGTAGGTAACTAATAATTAGTTACCTATCACTAATTTCATTTGTCATAAATAGTTGTTCAGTTTAAAATTTTAATTCAGACATGCATGTATTAAACAAAAACACTAATTAGCATAATTCTAGATAGCTAGGCTCATAGTTGAGCTAAATCTGCATTCAGAGCAGGTGGGGTTAGTGCCTAATTTTAGTTTGACATAATCATTGTTTCCGTCACTTTGCATTCTCCATTTTGACCATGTAACCCTCCCAATTAACCAGATACAATACCTCCCCAAAGTCCTACACAAATCGCCCACTGAACCAAATTCAACCAGGAAAAAACATCAAAGACTAACATTCGATCTTTAAACAAACGAAATAATAATTTGAAATTGATACCGTTGGATGCACAAAGCGAAAGCAAACGATGTTTACGCCTATTATTTTAATACAATATTCTATTTTGTTTCAAACCAATGTAACATAGATATAGTTTTGCTTTGTAACTCCCGACCTAGAAAAGGAGTGTTCGGTGTTGTAATTTTGACGGGAGAACTGTGAAATTGTAGCTTACAAATAAGATAAATAAATACCTACACTGGGACAAATTCCCCTAAACCGGGACCCTAACTAAGCTTAAGCTTGTACAACTAACTCATACTATTGCCATATACCTACATACACAAATATAGCCAGTCTTATGGGTGTTAGGGGAGAGGGGAATGGACTGCCTATAAGTCAGCCTGTTTGTCTATTCGGGATAAACTCTTAACTTTACATGCCAAATTTTACCGAAGACGGAAAGGAAGATTTTTCATCTCATTCCCACGGGAAACCACACAAATACGGCATTGTACACATATGGCGGGTTAAGCCGCAGGATACTGCTAGTATAAAAATGTAATAATAAAGCGGAAAAGTTTTAATTGAACCAGCTAATGTGATGATTTAAACAACAGAAAACTCAGACAGAAGACGTAAAATATGTGTAGATATAGATAGATAGGTAGGTACTTACTTAAGTACGCAGCTAAAGGTACTAAAATTATTAAATTAATATCTGGTTCTAGTGGTAATGTACCAGATGTGTTTTCTATTTGATAGCTTTTTTATGGGTTTAGTGCATGGCACCGTGCTTAGAGATGTGAGGACAGGCGTCTTATGCTGAGGACACACGGCGACACTTGACATTAGACACTCAATGTATACATCGATCATTGAATGTCTGTGTGTGTCCACTGCCGCGACACTTAGTTGCAGTTGTTGTGGCAATGTCGGTCGGTGTCTGTGTTGCAGACGTGGAGACAGGTCGTGCGCAGTGTCCGACGCAAGTGTCGCGAATTTCGAACTTGCGCGAAATGTTTAGCTAGACCAATAACCGCTCCGTTGTTCATGGCGAGGAAATGTACCACACTGAATTGCAGTGTCTCCGTGTAGACAGCTAACCACACATAACCGGGACATTAAAATGTTTACATCGATGTCGACACAAAAAATTGCTTACCATGAGGACGCAATCTACACTAGTGTCGACATTTGTGATGAGTGTCAGTGTCGCCGTGTGTCCTCAGCATTATACAACCTAGATATGAAAGTAACTACTACATAATAATATACTTAGTACGAAAACGTTAATATAATATTCTAAAATTCAATACTTATGTGTAAAAGTAGTAAAAGTAACGTAAAAGTAGAACATTTTTTAATTTAAACTACTAAATTAAAATATATAGGTATTAAATTCCATAGAATCGATTTAGTTAATGTTTTGACGGACAAATTCGTGTCCATATTTTGCAAGTGAATAAAGCGAAAGATAAAGCTGTGCTTTCTATGGCTCGTCTTGGGATTTAAGTTAAAAAATATTTTATACTGGAAATATATGGCCGTAGGTTCAATTGGTGTAATTGACAATGAACGATTGTTCAGGAGAAGCATTTAAAGTTTTTTTTAGTACTAAATCTTACATAACTTTTGATGTATGAATCTTTTTTATGATCTGGTTTGACAAAAATGCTTAGAATTCTGCGGGCTTTCGGCTTATATAAGAATAAAGACGCTATATACCATATTTTTATAAATTAATGTCAGTAACACCAATGTGTTTCTGTCCTCTTGTTTGTTACACCCACCTATTTTACCTTAGTTTATTTGGTTGTTGGTTACATCAATTTGATGAACATTTAAAGAAATAAATAGTCAAAGTGGTGTAAGACTTGTTAAAAAATATTATTATTATCAGCCGTTTGTGTCCCAATGCTGGGCAAAGGCCTCTCCCCATTCCTTCCATGTATCCCTGTTCTGGGCCACTTCTCTCCAGTTGGTCTGGTATGCGTCGAGATCGTCCCGCCACCTGCGCCTCGGTCTGCCGCGTCGCCTGCTCGCCGGATCTGGCTGCCACTCAGTGGCTGTTCCGGCCCACAGCTCTTCTGGCATGCGGCAGACGTTAAAAAATAAAATTAACTAATTCATTCTGATGTAAAGAGCATTGTGGGCATTATTCATCGCTGTTATTTAGAGAGAAATGCCCTATGATTGTATGGATAAGACATTTTGGTGTAAGTGTAGGTTAATTTTTTTCGAGTTTTACTCTAACTTTACACCAATTTGATTGGTATATATAAGTAACATGTCACTTGCACCATAACTTTGTAGAAAATCTGAAAAGTGCACACCCAAAAAATGTGATGTATCTGTATTTTTTTTAAAGCTAGATTTATTTTGACTATACCATTCGAAAGAGCGGAAAAAACTAAGAAAACCTATATACTCAAGTCATTTCACGACTTTTGTCAGTTACACCAATTGAACCTACGGCCATCGAATATATTCTGAAAATGCATGGTGAAGATAAGAATAATGGGCAGGCACCCATTAGGTGTATTTAAGTGCCTGGTGGTGCTATTTGGATTTCGCGCCTAAATAACATGACCGCCATTTTGATGAAACACACCAATCACACATTTCTATAAAGACAGATAACGAAATACTGAGTGAAGTTTTAGGAATGAACATAGACCGATAGTGATTTTACTCCTCAAAAAATTAGTCGAGAGAAATATCGACTAGACTATATGAACAGTACAACAATAATCCAACTATTTAACTGACGATTTTAACAAGACGATTATTTAATACATCAATATCTAGATATTTTTGACCTAAATTGCATAATTTCTTACGTGTACACTTTTAAACTGGGTATTCTGGATAATGTGTAACCACTCACATATATTTTAAATCACGAAAAAATGGACTCTAAACTAATCTTCATAACATCGACTAAGGTTCGTCTATGATAATGTCCCTGCACTTCAAACGACATTCAAAATTAAGGTTCATTCTATCCGTTCATTCATTCCGTAATGTGAATGGAACGCGGATCGCGAAATCATGTCTGCCGTTTGTTATTTGACGTAAATAGTGAAAAAAATATTAAAATCCTTGTTACAGTTGTGGAATTGACGTGATTTTATTATTTTTATAATGTGTGTGTTCGTGCAGTGATCTGTTCACATGAGGCTGTTATACAAAACTGGCCCAATGGAGTCTCTCAGAAAATGGTTTTACAAACCAAAGGTACGTCAGAGGTTTTTCGACACTTTATTTTACTTTGTAAAGTTTTGTGGGTCGATAAGAACCGTTGTGTGTGCAAATACATGTATTATTTTACAGTTTTAGTTAGTTAAATGACGTGGATAATAGAATAATCATGAATAGTGTCTATTCTTTGTTGAATATTGCGATGATTCAGACAGAGTGGTTGTTGAGAGCCCCGTTTCATTTATACATTTTCCTTCTGTTCAGCTGTGTTATGCGCTACGCATTATACAATTTATTATTGTCGAGAGTCCGTCTCTTGAACGGTTTAATTATATCTTACGTCACTTGAAAATAATTACAATATATTAAGTAGTTTCTAGGTTTGTGTTATTTATGCTAATTACCTTCAGTTGTATAAATAAATAAACCAGTGGTATTAAAATAGGTGAATAATGTTTTTATGTACGTTTGAGAAACCTCTACAAACCTATTTGTAAATAAAGGTCATAGTTTGTACACAATATGAATGTTGTTATGTATATATTTTTTTTTATATTGTTTCCTCTTCTGGGCTTTTATGCATATATTAATAAGTTATAAGAACGCCTCGGTGGTCTATTGGTACCTATGTGCACTCGCCTGCCAAGACTGAGGTCCCAGGTTTAATTCCAGGTCGACCGAAAACATGTTTCCTACTTTTCAAACATGGCTTGGGTTTGAGATCACCAACCCGCATTTGGCAAGTGTGGTGATTAGATATTGATTACGACATCCTCCTCACTGTACTGATATCTTCAGTGAGATGAGAGGCCTCTGCCCAGCAGTGGGACATTACAGGCTAATACTTTTTTTTAGATACCTACTTAAGTATGAGTGAGTGAGTGACCAAAGTTTTTAGATGCATCTGTAATGAGGCAAAGAATTGAGTCAGTAATTCCTGAAGACAGAGTTCTTGAAGATAATGTCTGGATGTCAACGATGTATTCTTATAACCTACTAGCTGTGCCCTGCGGTTTCACCCGCATTAATTCAGTCAATGCTTACCGTTTAAACCTTCCCTGGACTTTCATGAATATTTCAAGACCAGAATTAGCCAAATCGGTTCAGCCGTTCTCGAGTTTTAAGCAAACTAACGAACAGCAATTCATTTTTATATATAAGATTTGTACATGTATATGTTGTAGTACTATCAGTAACTTAGATTCCATTTTAAAACTTAAGAGCTTACTTTGGGTCTAATTAACTGTGTGTGAATTTGTCCGTATGTATATTATCAACATATATATATATAATTATGCCATGCCCCACTATATGCCATGAATGTACATGATGCCAGGTAGGTATTGTATAGTTTCCTTAAGTATATAGAGTCAGATGCAGACTTCTCCAGTGTAATATTCCTCTTCAGTGCAAGTTCCTTCACATCTCTATATGACATGACAGATTAATTTAAGTACCTATAACCTACAATAAAACTTAAGTAAAACACTGGTAACCCACAGGTTATTATTATAATAATATACTACTTAATATACCTATCTGAAGATTTGTGTCTGTGTGTTCACTCTTACTAAAGTAAATTATTGATTTATACTAATATTATAAAGGGGTAAAGTTTCTAAAATTGTTTGCTTGTTTGTTTGTAGGGGCTAATCTCAAAAACTACCAGTCTCATTTGAATATGCATAATATGTAATGGATAGCCACATTCAATGGGAAGGTTATAGGCTATATTTCATCCCGAAATTCCCACGGGGACGGGCAAAACGCGGGTAAAATCGCGGGGTGCTGCTATGATATATAAAACACGGTGAAGATAGGTTAAAGGTTTCTTATATCCTGAAATTACCACTATAAATCTACTTGTAGTTTTATTATAAAACACAAATCTACATTTTTATTATGTCTCGGTTAAATGACAAGACCTAGATTCGCAAAAAGATTATAAAATAGAACAATAGGTAATTTACCTAGTTGAGTACAATGGTAGACAATACTTTGTTTTAAATAAAACATGGTAGCTGCTGTTTCAAACTTTATTATAATTTTGAAAATAGTAGCCTTGCTAACCATCCCCCCTAGATTTTACATCCACATTATATTCTGACTATAAGTAAACTTGAGCGGCTAAGTGCCCAACCCTGATATCGTAGTTTTTAGACCACCTGAGGCCTATTTGCTTAAGGCCTTTAGTCTATTTTAACTTTATTTTGTATTAGCCTGGCACAAATGTTCTACAAAAGCAAAGGCCTCTCATTTTACTGAACATAGCAGCGCCCCGCGGTTTTACCCGCGTTGTGCCCGTTCCTGTGGGAATTTCGGGATAAAATGTAGCCTATAGCCTTCCTCGATAAATAGACTATCTAACAGTGAAAGAATTATTCAAATCGGTTCAGTAGTTTCTGAGATTAGCGCGTTTAAACAAACAAACAAACAAAACAAACTCTTCAGCTTTATAATATTAGTATAGATATACAGTGAAAAAGATCTTTGGCTTGTATGTCCCACAGCTGGGCAAAGGCCTCTCATCTCCTCGATATCAGTACAGTGAGAAGGAAAAATCTAATAATTATATTTATAACTTAGTCATTAACTAAAAATCTATCTAAGTGCCAACCTAATAATTATTGCTAACTAATGTTAGTTTGTTTGCTTGGTAAACAAGATACTTTTAAGCTATAATTTGATTAAGTTACTTAGCCACCTAATTAGCCTGGCAATGATAAATAATGGAACAGTTTTTTTTGTTACATAAATGACTTAGGTAACTAAGTACTTACTCAAGTAATAGATATTCATAAATTTTATATATAAATATTAAATAGTGTAATATTATATAATTTTGTAATTGAAATTATATGGACCAAAAGATAATATCTAACTCACCTCTATATAATACTAATTGTTTAATTTGAGTATGGTATGTTATCAAAACAACCTGCCCTCGATTTGCTTCAGGTGCAAAGTCCCCCTGTAAGGGATTGAATTTCGTAAAAAGTCCTTCTAAGTAAGCACATACACTCTGAAAAGAACCCCCTTGTAAAATTTGAGGATCCTAGCACTTAGTTTCTGAGATTTAGTTAGCGAAGTTTTTTACTTGTTTAATATTAACTAATCATTTATCTGTTCACAAATATTAGTTTTAATACAGATGTCAACCTATTTTAAAATATACTACAAGCTGGTTACAATAAAAAATATAACAGGTTTAAAACAAGTATAAATTACAGTGCATTGATTTATTTGACCATTGTCTGTTCGTAAAAGAAAAAAAAGGCAAGTACCTTGTTACTGCCATCAAAATGGGTGATCATTTTGCACTTGGAGCGCAAATTAAATAAATATATTTTAAAGATTTGTAATGTTACTCAACTAAGAAGTTAAGATAGACTTACTTTTATAATATAACATAATTAATACGGTCTAATAACCAGCTGCATAAAATATACTTTAATTAATTATTTACAGTCTTATCATCACTTAATAGGTGCTGTATTTAATTGCCCTATCTCGTATCAAAAACTACGTGATTCATTCAATTTATTCATACGGATTTATCATTCAATTTTATCCCTTATCTTGGTAGTGTTAGAGTTGGCACACTGATACAGTCTTATCAATATAAATACAATGTTTTTAGGTACTATTCCGGCTATTAAACATAGTTATTGACAGCTGTTTAATCCATTTATCTGTGGTGACGTCACGTCTTATGTCCTTGTCGCGCGCTTTGTTTGGTTGTAGTGCCGTCTCGGTCGCACACTTTCACTTTTTTTTCACCACTTTCCCAATAGCGGTCCGACTTGTCGTCTTTTGCCAAATGTTGTGCGAATATTGGTATACTTGAGATCGTGTTTACAATGAATATGGTGTCTTGTGATGGACAGATTTCTTTTGAAACTGTATAGGACTTATTGTTTTGATCTATGCTGTTACGTAGCGTTTAATTAGGATGTTCTTCGATTGAGCGTTGCACTTTTGTTATCATTTAGATTTATTTACACTGTATTGTACTAACTACCTGATGCGTTGGTCAATGTCATATGTGTTTAGGCGGAACGAAAACGTTGACACCACGGCTGGCTCAATAGTAATTTATTAGCCAACCGCGGCGACGGGTTTTAGACGATTAGCAGAAGTTATTATGTCTTTTTCGCACTATTAGTTTATGGCTTCGATTAACATTTACAGTTAATAGAGAAGAGAAAAACGAACAAAACCTTTGGCTGGGCGAGCATTTATCTGCCTCCAGAATAAATAGGTTAGTTACGCACGCATGGCAAAGAGTCATATATTATAATTCCTGTATTACTTAGCAGGTGCCAAATCAATGACTTAGCCCGAATTTCCTTAAAGGATAACCTACATTGACCACCCAAAATAAGAACAGGACACAATAATCTTCAGATATGCTCGCCTACACTGCATTGTCCCTTACGTCACCACATCGCTTTTAACTCCTTAAAAGGATACAGTCCTTACATCAAAAGCCTGTATAACGAGTATTAAGACATACCCTTCTTAAATTATCTTCGCTCCATCTGCGCAATAATGAGCGAATAAAATTATAATTGGTTAGATTCTCTTACATTGTTCCGATGGCCTTTGATATGCAAAACTGAACCAGGTGGTTGATAATGCACTAAATAATATTTTTTCACAAGCATATTTTTGCTGGTTGAACTTTGTTTTAATTAAGAAAATAACACGCTACGGTCTAGCGATGGTCTACCCGTAGATAATACCTGTACGACGTGCGTGTTTGATCTATACTAATATTATAAAGCTGCAGTGTTGTTTGTTTGTTTGAACGCGGCAATCTCGCGAACTACTGGTCCGATTTGTAAAATTCTTTCAGTGTTGGATAGTCCACTTAACGAGGAAGGTTATAGGCTATTTTCATCCCGAAATTCCCATTTGGACGGGCACAACGCGGGTAAAACTGCGGCGTGCTGCTAGTATTTAATAAAGGTAAACCTATAAAGGTAAGATCAAAAATCAATTGAGGTAAGTAACTGTTTGGGTGACACCACCACCCAGCTACGTAGCGTCGCTAAAATGACTATTAATCGCCCTGGTACTACGAGTAGTTATATAATATTAAATAACACTTGAGATTTTCTCTCAGTCTCCGATAGGGTTAACCGCAACTACATTAATGATAAAATAATAATGAAATAATACACCCGAACAAATTCACGCACGGTTAACTAGACCCAAACTGAGCTCTAAGCTTTATATGACCATATATAATGGACACCCAGTCGTTGTCTCCAAAAACTATGCCTTCTCATATTGTTGACTCCAGGCGGGATTCGACCCCGCAACCCCGACACAGCAACTTAGAAACTCCAGAATCATGGGAAAGTAATAAGAATATTGTCAATTTAATTACATCACAATTCTTTTTAATTCTCTGTCTTAAAGTTTATTTATCTATACTAATATTATAAAGCTGAAGAGTTTGTTTTGTTTGTTTGTTTGTTTGTTTGTTTAAACGGGCTAATCTCAGAAACTACTGAACCGATTTGAATAATTCTTTTTGTAATAGATAGCCACATTCAACGGGAAGGTTATAGGCTATTTTTCATCCCGAAATTCCTACGGGAACGGGTACAACGCGGGTAAAACCGCGGGGCGCTGCTAGTATGAAAATAATAAGACACAAAGCACGAGCAACTAAATAATCTTACGTCCGTGAAACTGACGGTCGAGCCGTACATGGAATACACTTTCTTGTAGTAATAATAATTTATAGTCCGTGCTTTAATCAATAAACGTACGTACTCCATGTACATATCGATTAAACCTTGAAAAATTACGGAGGAAAGGTTTCTTGGGTTTATGCGATAATATAAGCGTAGGAAGAGTGAATGTCTTGCTCGTCCATCTTTGGAGGGAGTATAGTAGGTTAGTGTCAGATTTTTTGTTTATTTTTGGTTTGACTCTTTGTCACTGCGCTGCGGTAAGATTGAATAGAAAAATTAAATGAATAAAATAAATAATATTGCCTGTAATGTATTGTCCCATTGCTGGGACTCACATCTTACTGTAGATACAGTACAGTAAGGAGAACTTAAAATATTTTAATAAAGTATTCAAAAGTAAGTAAATAGGTACTTTATTCGGGTAAAGCCTTTTAATCCATGAAGTGCCGACAAGAAAATGCAATTTCCTCCCGTCTGAGAGATCAAATAAGATAACGTCAAACAGGATGATGGCGGGGTTAAAAGAATTGCTATTTAGACTAACCAGTATTTTCATATCAAAATCAAACATCTTGGCAGGTATTTTCAAAATGGCTGATGGTAGTCTTGTCTGGGTAAATAAGATGGAAGATGCCTTAATTGGCTATTTCAAACATGAAATGACATTTAAAATGCGACGTTTTAACGAAATTTCACAACTTTTTTTCTAATAGGGTTTATTTATGTGTCTGACAAAAATATTATAAACTAGCCGTACCCGGCGGTGTTAGCCGCGTTGTACCCGTTCCCGTGGGAATTTCAGGATAAAATGTATCCCATGATGTATAACCTATATTACTGTAAAGTTTCCTCCAAATCCATCCAGTAGTTTTTTCGTGAAAGAGTAACATTATTTTAGTAGGATTAAATATAAGTAGTTAACATTCCTAATCTTATTTAAGTAATTTATTTTTTAGACAACCTACACCTACACATAACATTCAGTAACAATATAAAGCAATAAATATTACTTTTTTGTATGTTATTTTCAAGATTTGCTTAATTGAACCATTTGATACGAGTTCAGAGCCCTAAAGGTTATTGAGATTTGGAATAAGTAGGTACCTAATAATTCAAGAAACTTAGCCCAAAAAGGTTAATGATCCCGCAAGTAATAATAAAGACCTTTGATAAGGTCGATAAACAAAAGCCATTAAATTATGTTATCGGTTAACGATATTTGCCAATTAAGGTTTGTTTCAATACAATTTTTGGTCACAAATGAATTGCAGAATGTAAGTTTGCCTATTAATAGCTGTTGGTGTAGAGGCCACGTTAAATTGTCGCTCCTGGTTTATTTAAATCTTTAGACCATGCTTGAGGTATTACGGTGGTCTAAAAACTCAGAAACCTGGTTGTGCCACTAACCTACTCTAACTTATTCTCTTTAATCTTGTTAGTTTAATACGCTTTCATTCATAAACCACACTTTTGATGAACCGATTTTGATGAAAGGCTATGATATTGACCACCGCTGTTAAGTCGGGAGTGAATCAACATTCTTCCTATACAAAAATTAACATATAAATAAGGATCCTGACAATCATTACTGATTTTAAAAATTCTTCCAAAAATATCAGTAAAGTCTACGGACCTTAGTCATAAACGATTACGCATTTTAGCTATCAAATGGTTTGTCCCTTTCCGACATACGCTATTTTCCAAAGAGCAAAAGAGACAAAACACTCACTAACAGTGTTTTAGTTAGAGAGCGTTTCTGAATAAGGCAGTAAATCTCGTACACTTTGTTTGGATGCAAGTGCAAATGTAATGCAACTCAATGTTAAGACTTGCGCGACAGGATGCGTTTAATTCCCTTGAATCTTCGCTAATGTCCAATCGTGGCGACGTTTCACCCTCGCACTGTACTTACTGAGATAAATTGATCAGTAGGACTCTTCTCGAACAAAGTAGATGGTCCACACATTATTGTTCTATATTTTATGGTCAGACAGTACATACTTTAGGTCTAAATGAAAGGTATATTTATTATGTTCTGATAATTATCAAATCTTACAAGAGAAAGATGTTCGCTATACAATTTGACTAACCAGCTACTTCTTGTAATGACAATTGATTAATTTAGGCGAAAATCGATTGTGTTGACTTACCTATTCAATGTGAAATTCGCCTTAATCGTATCATTCTGTCATGTTGTATTTTTATGTTGAATATGTACACGGTCATCAAGATATTTATAGTAACGCATCGGCTACTCGACAGCACCAGGACTAACTACTCCACCCTTGCTAAATGGACACTGCCCTAATAACCGTTTAACCGTGTGACCCGTGAAGATGTTTTAATGTTCTTTGTTTGATGGTGATAACCAGCACCGCCCCGCGGTTTTACCCGCTTTGTGCCGGTTCCCGTGGGAATTTCGAGAATTTTTATACATATAAACCTTCCTCTTGAATCACCCTGTGATTTTCGTCTTAGTCCCTTTTCTTCGTCATATCAATTTTAATAAAGGAATAATTTTCGTGAACTATTTGGAACTTTGACTTTTATAACTAAGTACAGTCCACGAAAATCATGAAAATAAAACTTTCTCTTAGACTTTGTGTTTGTAAAAATGATTGTTGTGATGTATAGTTTACTTAGTTATTATGCATTTGTATAACAAAGAGAGAGTACACTTCTGGCTTCTGTAATACAGGTTTCCTAACACAGAAGGCAGGTACTACAATATTTGTGTCAATAAAGATTATTTATTATGATTTGATATGCATAATGCTAGTAAGTACCTTTTATAGGTAGGTATAGTACAGATTTGGATGCAGAATTTGGAGTATGACGAAGTTCTATTAGTATCGAAATGATGATGAAACGATGTAATTTCCGGCTTATTTCGTTGTAATAATTGTGTAATACCTATTTGTAGGACGATATCTTCCATATCATAGATTGACGTATTAATTTCGAAATGGAAAGTATACTCCAATCAATAATACAATAGGGTATGGAATCTGAGAGGATATTTAGTCGGTATTGAGAGTAGGCTCGCCGGTCGAACTTTCATTCACTTTCAACGGTCTACAATTCTACATTATAATGCGTGATTTCTCTTAACATTTCAATGCCTTTATATTAATCCTGGTTATAATATATACTACTAATAAATGCGAAAGTTTGTGGGGATTGATGGATGTTTCTTACTATTACACACCACTACTGAATTAAGAGGTAAAGTTTCTTACTTTGTTTGTTTGTAAGGGCTTATTTCAGAAACTACCATATTGAATAATTCTTTTTGTAATTTATAACCACGTTCAATGGAAAGGTTATAGGTTATTTTTTTTACATCCCGAATTTTGTCGTTTCCTTCATAAAGAATTATTCAAATCGAATTGGTTGTTTCTGAGATTAGCACGTTCAAACAAACAAACAAAAACAGACTTTTCATTATATATACATATTTATGAAGGTGTAGATTCCCACAAGTTATTGAGTTCCTTAGGGCTTCTACATCTAACACATCACTACATATTATAAAACAAAGTCGCTTTCCGCTGTTTGTCTGTCTGTCCCTATGTATGCTTAAATCTTTAAAACTGCGCATCGGATTTTGACGCGGTTTTTATAAATAGATAGAGTGATTCAAAAGGAAGGTTTTTATGTATAAAAATTCCCGAAAGTCCCACGTGCTAGTCTATAATATAGTACATACTTAGATTGTCAACGGCAGAAGCTTTTGGAGTGTTGCTGACGGCTGCAATCACTGCTGCCATAACCTTACCGTGCCGATATCCTTAAAAACGTGACGCACGTGTTTGAAGTATTAACGTTGAAACATGAAAAAAGATAAGTAGATGAAAAAAGATAAGAAATGATAAGTAGATAGACCAACACAAACGAATTTAAGTCGGTTTATATCTGGTTTAGTTGTGGTTTTCAGGAAATAATATGTGAATAGTCGTCTGTAATATTTAAAGTAAAGTATTAGCCTGTAATGTCCCACTGCTGGCCAAAGGCCTCTCATCTCACTGAAGATTGATTGATTATACAGTGAGGAGGATAAAATCATTATGGATCTATAGTACACTAGCTGTGCCCCGCGGTTTCACCCGCAGCACCCCGTTCCCGTGGGAACTTTGAGATTTTTATTCCTTATTTTTCTTATATAAAAACCTAATCCTGACAATAAGGAACACATTAAAAAAAGAATCATCCAATTTGCTGCAGTCGTTCTGAAGTTATGCGCTTACCAACACATTTTGCGATAAGTTGACGGAATTATGCCTTGACTTGATAAGTTACATAAGACAATATGGTTAACTACCTATAAACTTCCGGAAGAAGGAAAACGTTCTACCTCCTTTTTTGGAGTCGGTTAAAAATTGAAAGACGAAAAATAAAAACTATTTTTAACTTTCTGTCGTTGTGTAACTTTTTATCTCGGAAAGTGTATGAATGTTAAAAGAAAGGCACAACCTCCTTTCTTAATCTAAGTTTTAATTATTATATTAATTATTGTTTATTTTTTGTTGTCTGTTATTAATTAGTTATCAGTTACCGATTAAGGGGTCCTAGTGCTGTTATCTTCGTGTTGATTTATACACTAATATTGCACTCGATATTAGTCTTTGTTGTTCTTATCAAATAGGGTTAAAATGAGACGTACTCGCTTTGAGGGTTCTGTCATTTCGTGGTTATACAATGATATGAATAGTAACTTTTTGATGTCTTTCTTGTGACACTCAAAAATCATTATTTCATAATTATCTCGGTTAAATAAGGTTTAGTTAAATTGGCAATAGTAACAGAGTTGAATTTTTCATTTAAAAATGAAAATTCTTTTGAGTTTTCGAGAATCACTTATATGTCGTTCGGACGGATTGTTCAAAATTTTAGAAAATAAATTGAGAATCAGATCTATCGCGTTAGTATTTACTAATTGAGAAAAATAATAAACGTATTAGCCTGTTATGTCCGAATGCTGGGCAGAGGCCTTTCATCTCACCGAAGATATCAGTACAGTGAGGAGGATTAGGAGTAATCATCACGTGGGAGTGTGCTTAGTCAACACTTTGCTAGTTATCTGCTTGATCTTGTAATACTAAAGTAATTATTCCAAAGGAAATATTACGCAGAGAAATTCCAAATCTATACTAATATTATAAAGCTGAAGAGTTTGTTTTGTTTGTTTGTTTGTTTGTTTGTTTGTTTGTTTAAACGCGCTAATCTCAGAAACTACTGAACCGATTTGAATAATTCTTTCACTGTTAGATAGTCTATTTATCGAGGAAGGTTATAGGCTATTTTTCATCCCGAAATTCCCACGGGAACGGGTACAACGCGGGTAAAACCGCGGGGCGCTGCTAGTTAATAATAAAATGTCATAATCATTAATTAGTTTCGAGTAGGTTAGTGGTCAACCCTGATGTCGGAGCATTTTGACCGCCTTAAGGTTGCAAAATTTTGATAATGGAACCCTAAAATGGCATAATTCCCTTGTTCTGTGACCAATGACAAGTCAATAGAACTACAAACACCAATAATATAAAATAACATGTTTATATATGAGTGTTTATTGGAATGGATTGTTAGAAAAATCTAGAACAAAAAGGGACGCTGACTCATGCACTCTAAGGGCCGGCGCTCACTGCCGGCACGGCACGGCATGGCATGGCAAAGGATTTTAATACTAATTAAGCTATTTTGAATCTTATTTCAATGAGTTTAGAAATTATGTTACTTTATTTTGATACCACGATGCCGTGACGTGCCGCAGGATGCTGCGGCATGATGCGACACGCCACAGGATGCAACGGCATGACGTGTCATGCTGTTTCATTCCACGGGATGCCCCGGCGCGCCATTGCATCCCGCGAGACGTATGGGTCACTTTGGGGTCGAGGAATTATGATTGCTAGCTAGTTGAAATAAGGTTGAAACTTATGTAGCAGGATGCTGCGGCATGATGCGACACGCCACAGGATGCCACGGCATGCCACGGAACGCCGCGGGATGCCGCAGCACGCCGCGGGATGCCGCAGCACACCGCGGGATGCCACTACACAACCTGCCGTGCCATGCCGTGCCACGCCGTCAGTGAGCGCCGGCCCTAAAGAGTTGATCACGAGGAATTCGACCGCTTTCTTGATTCAATACTCGTCGTTTCAGCTAATTATTTGTTTGGGAATTTCTGAAGACGCTGGAATGTAGCTGTCATAATATACAAAAGATTTTTCACATGCGACTGGTTTATTCGAGAGAATTTAAAACAAACTATCTCTTCGTTTTTATATATATTTTAGATTTGCGTATATTAGGAACAAAATTTACTTTTTTTGTATATTCCCAAGTTACTTTATACGAACCTTTTGAAGTGTGTCATTCATTTTGCTTTGAGTCACACATTAAATAAGGAAGGATGTAAGTTCGAGTAGTTTAGTGGACAACACATTGCCTTATCACGAAATCCAGATCTAGACAAAGAACAATCATAATTACCGATTAATATTTAGGCATCTAACCTACAATCCTGATGTTACTCATTGAAATAAAGGAAAAAATTGTGAGAATTGTTGCATCAGTCAGTTCGATCGAATAAGTAAACTGACATGTGAGACGCTCACGATATATTGCTTGTATATTCGTTCAATATAAACATCTGCGACGATAGTAAACTTTCTTATTGTAATTTGCTCTTTGTGGTGCATCACACATGCCGCCGGCTTACAGTATGCCTTGACTTGCCTGACTTTGTCGACGGCTAAACGACACAAGTATACAAAAGCCGAGCGCGCAGCACTAAACCGGCAATGGTCTTGCCGGCGGCATGTGTGGAGGGGTCATTAGTCATACAAGCTGGCTGCCCTAAAAGATTATATCCTACTTCCTATCCTATCCTATCCTATCCTACTAATATTATGGCTGGTTTTAGAGTCACGCTGACCGTCAGCGCTCATAGCTCAGCGCGTAGTTTGTCAGCGCTGAGGCTCAGCGTGGCTCGTTTTAGTATCGTACTGACCGCCTTACCGTACAGACGACTACCAAAATGCGGAGTGTATTAATTATTGCTGCTTTGTACTATCTATCCCAAAAAAATAAAAACCGGCGACGACGAAGACTCCATGTGCGTCCCTTAATTGAGCAGAGAGAGTTGTTGTTTTTCTTCTCCTGAAATATTTTCGAACAATGTGTCGACAATATCCTCCCAGGCTTTGTTTCTAGCATCTTTATTTTTGTAGAGTGGGTCGGATGCATCCCACAATTTCTTCCTCTGGCGTACCTCATCGATAACTCGACCTGTATCCACTTCGCGATTCGCCATGACTGTACGCGCTGACGACGTCCACTCCGCTCGACACTAGAACGCTCACTTAAAGCAGAGGCGCTCGCGCGATCGTCAGCGCCGACAGCTACGCGGGGTCGACGCGCGGCGCGTACGGCCGCGTAGCTATCTAGCGCTGACCACCGTGCGCGCTGATAGCTACGTGTCAATCGAAAACGCTTCCTAGAAGTTCATATATCTCGGCCATCAGCGCTGACGGTGCGCGTGCCGTCAGCGTAAGACTAAAACCAGCCTATAAATGCGAAAGTTTGTGAGGATGGATGTATGTATGGATGCATGTTTGTTGCTCTTTCACGCAAAAACTACTGAACGGCTTTGGATGAAACTCTACAGTAATATAGGTATATACATCAGAATAACACACGGGATACATTCCATCCCGAAATTCCCGCGGGAGCGGGCTCAACGCGGGTAACACCACGGGGCGCGTCTAGTATAGAATAATGATCCTTTACGGCACATGGCTAGTGCTTAATGAAGCATAAAACTATCGCAGTACTTCAAAGGGCTAATAAAAAACCCTTTACAATATCGCAGGACAAGAAAATAATTAAAATACTACGAAGTCGGCGTCGGCGATGCTCTTCAATTACTGATGTAGTTTTATCGATCGCCTTGAGAATGTTCAAGTTCACTGTTCGTTTGTGGTGCAATTTGTATTCAAAGTATTATTATTTAAATTATATTGTATTGTAGTGCTCGTGGCGTAGAATAAATGAGATTAACTCGTCGTATTTTTTTACTAACGTAGCTCGTTTGGCACAAGCAAGTAGACTTCTATCTGAGCGCTACAGTACTTGTACGGTGTTCGACCATTTCTGAGGCCTTTAAGCGGTCTAAAAACTTCGATACCAGGGTTGGCCAATAACTACTTATATGTGTACTGGGATATGCTGTTTAATTGTCGTCCCCTATGAAATTAGGTATGGAAAAAGTGGCGCAACGTCATGGTGGTATGCAATAGTTGCGACAAAAATGCAAATTTTAGTTAGGTATCTATGTACTTTTATGTTCCATATGGGTTTGGACCGTGTGTCACAGGCTTAATTTATTAGAGCTACTGTTACAGTTTTGTTATGAATATACATAACATGAATACGATATTACAAACAATTTAGATGCATGCAAATGAGAGTTTGTGGGGCAAATATTTTCGGTCGCGTTATCTCGGCAACTAAACCACAAACAATGTTGTATTAGTAATGACAAACTGACAAGCATTCTGTTGTTATCGGCTCAAGAGCTTTGCAATTGGTTGTAAATGTATCTTCGAATGTTTGAATTCTTGTATTACATGATGCTGTAGAACCTTGTCGAATCAAAGTTTGGCCTATTTCAAGACCGATTTGTATGGTTCTTTAACTTTGACTTACTTCGAAATGGTACTAAACGTTACAATGTCACAAGCAATTAAGTTATGAGGAAACGTCTTCTTTTCTTTGTTTGTGTAAGTGAATGGTGTTTTATCTAGTTTGTCCTTCAAAATGAGGTATTTAATTAAACTCTGCTCAAGTTCAACAGTTCGGTTCCTACCTGGATAGGTAGACGATAGTGGCATCACTATGTTAATGTGCTTAGTAGGAATTATGGGGCCCGTTAAATGGATGGTTCCATTTGTACACCATCAAATTCGGCAGCCTTCGGTGGTCTATCTAAATCAGCCCAATTGTGGACTACTTGATAATTATAGAAAGGAACCAACGGAACCATCGGAACCATAACTTCTGATTTTCCAAATGTACCTCTAAATTAAATTCACGGCTTTGATATTCTTTGATCTAATATAGAACATGATTTTACTTTATAGTTCTCGCACTTTTAGTAATAATTAGGTACAGGGTTGGTTGGGTACCTACTCGAACTTACTTAACTTTTAGAAATATATTTTAGGTATAGTTTTAACGTACTCACGGGTTTTTTCGTGTTAAGTTATTACTTGCTTTATTAAGTTTCTAACACGAAAAAACCCGTGAGTACGTTAAAACTATGTGTTCAAATCGTGTAAGTTTAAAAAAGACTATATTATAGGTATTTATATACCCCTGAGTTTCTCCCAAATTCTGGAATCGAAATAATATCAACAACCCTAACCAAGCAACCCTCCTAACATCCCGATTACGATACAGCAGACTTACCTTATACAATACTCCGTACCCTGGAACTATCATTTCGTTACTTTAGTTGGCAACAGGCCAATGGCACTCTTGACCCTATTCGACGGCGCTTGGTTATCAGATGTTATGAATAAGATTATGTGGGCTTTGCTTGTGTCATACTTAATGTTATGTAAACTTGGTGTATTCTTTTTTCTCCTAACGCCTCGGTGGTCTAGTGCTCGCCTGCCAAGATTGAGGTCCCGAGTTCACCCGGGTCAAGCGAAAACATGTTTCCTACTCTTCAAACATGGTTCGGGTTTGATATCAGTAACCCGCATTTGGCAAGCGTGGTGATTATGCCTATAATCCTCCTCACTGTACGTACTAATATCTTCAGTGAGATGCCTTTGGCCAGTAGTGGGACATTACAGGCTACTTTACTTTACTTTTACTCAACATCCTATGGAGTAAAAAGGGTGATAATGTTTGTAAGGGGTTAATTTTTTTTTTTTCGTTATAACTACTTACAATAAAAAAGCAATTTAACTTATACCTATGTATTTTTACATCTTTTCACCCTGTGATGAAACTAATACAACTCTATTTAGTCAATTTCTGTATGACATAAACAAATCAGTCACCACAAGTAACCATTTTGAGATAAAAATATAAATTTTATTGCAGAATAATACGGAAATATCCGTTAATATTTGTTTCATGTTAAACAAATTAAGGTTATTCGAGTTTAGCCTTCGAATTTCTACGTTCTTCTGTATTGTATGTTTCTTACTAAATACATATTTTCGTATGCAAAAAAGATTGTGACTATAAGAATTTTGCCTTAGTTACTAACAGCTAAGGTCATTCATTAACCTTTTGGACTAAGTTAGGTTGTTGAAACCTATTAATATTATAAAGGAGAAAAAAATGTTTGTTTGTTCAAGCTAATCTCGGGAATTACCAGCCCGATATGAAGTGTCCAGCAGTGGGGCGTTACAGACATTTACATTACATTTTTAATTTTCACTTGTTTAAATGATTAAAGAATAACCTATTTCAAGTCACTAACGATTTTTTTGACTAAATGATCACTTATAGTATACACCATTTGCAATTACTAATGATATCATCAAAATTATCTCCCGTTTAAGTAACAAACAGATAGAATTAAAAGGCAAAAAAATAAACCCGTTTCCAAATGTCATTTGATGCCTAAAGGTCGCTTTTGATCGCTACTGAAGGTCTGTTTACATTATAATCAACGGATAGTTATGCAAAGTAAATATGTTTGTTGTTACGTTTTAATTACTCAGGCCAGCTGATAACTGCGACTTAACTAATTATTGTGTTTGTTTATGTACTTAGGGTGGGTTTAGACAAGCATTTTAAATCGACTTCAAAAAAGGAGATGGTTTTTTGACCGCATATAAGCTTTTTATACATTTAACGAGCTGACCCAGGTGAACCTGTGTCGCCAACTGGAATCGCCAATAAAAATTGTCCCTAAACCTGCCCAGAAGTTCCAAAAATATTTCAAGATGAAAATTTGCCAAATCAGTACAGCCAACTCGAGCGTTTTTATAGCAATTGTTTTTTTTATATACGTGTTGCATAGATCCGCGTCTAGATATCCATGTTTTGGGGCGCAGTCAGACTAAGTTTAAAGGCATTTTAAAAACTATTTCCATTCAAAAATAATTTAAGCAGACATGGCTTCAAAAGCACTTATTTATTTGTTTTACACGAAGCAAAGTAGTTCTATGTGTTTCACCTCTTTGTAACTAGATATTGTTTTACTCCACTAACGTAAATGTGGCCTAATCCTTAAAACAGTCCGTGAACTTGACTCGATCTGCACTGCGCCAAGTGTGAGTGCGATTAACCACTCGTCCTACCCAAGGTCAGAAGAAGAGCGTCTTCACATACTGTTCTGAGCGAACGTTTTGGCTGGAGCATATGTTCGTTGTACTGTCGATGTTCAACCAAAATGGAAGAGGTCTTTAAAAAAAATGAATGTCTATATGTTTCTATGCTATTTATGTATATAGGGCCATTCGAACACGAAAAAAATAATTTTGTAAAATGGTCCAGCATTGACTTCTAATTGAGAATCTCCTCCTATTTTTGACACTGTTAAAACGCGTGTTTTCTTTTATCCAAAGACCATATTTTAGAGACTCTGAAAAACACGTATTTTTCACTGTCGCTTATTACCCAACGAACATATTCGCTCTCTCAAAGTTTTTTTTCATTTACCGCACGAACGTACGAATGCTCCCTCAAAACTGTTCGTACTAAGTGAAGACGCGGCTTTAGTCTGAACTTCACGTGAGTTCTTTATGAAGGCCTATCGTCGAATCACTGAAATAAATAAAAATGTTTATTGTACTTGACTGTATGAAGGTGAAAGGTTTTTGCGTGGTTGTAAGAAACGTGATATTGAATTTATAGTGAGTGGTTTGGGGTAGGTGAATGTTATAATAATCTACTATATAAAAATAACTCGGGTTTTCGTCCCTGACGCTATAACTCCAGAACGCACGAATCGATTTCCACGGTTTTGCATTCGTTGGAAAGGTCTCGGGCTCCGTGAGGTTTATAAGGAATAAAAATCTCAAAATTCCCACGGGAACGGGGGCTCTACGGGTGAAACCGCGGGGCAAAGCTAGTCTATCTACTATATAAAAATAAGTCGGGTTTTCCTCCCTGACGCTATAACTCCAGAACGCACGAACCGATTTCCACGGTTTTGCATTCGTTGGAAAGGTCTCGGGCTCCGTGAGGTTTATAAAAGAAAATTCAGGAAATTCCCACGGGAACGGGGGCGCTGCGGGTGAAACCGCGGGGCACAGCTAGTATGTATTAAACACATAGCAACGCCATGCGGCTTTACTTGCATTGTTGAATTGTTTTATGTAACCATCATCTTTTTCAGATGCTTTTAAAAGTTTGATTGGTAGTAACTCCAAAAACAAACTCTTCAGCTATCTTATAATACAGATAGATATAGTAATGGAATTTGGTATATTATAAGTACAGTGTGTGGATTTAAGGATTAGTTATGTTGGGGTTTCCGAACTGATGTTTTCATAATACATTATAGGTCATTTTAGGTGAATGATATGGGTGACCTTTGTTTCTAAAAGATAGGTATATTTTGGTATTATGATAACCATTGAACATATTAAATACGTTTAACATATTAGTGCATGACTAATGTTTTAACCGTACAGTTTTATTTAACATATTTTTTGTATTATATATTATTTACTTTGGAGTAATTTATAAGATTACAATAGTAACTAGTTAGTTATATGAAAGATCCTCTTCTGCAACGTACCATGGTGGTACCTTCAATTAAAGTGGTACTGTGCTTCGTACAGCACTTTAAATTGCCTGTCCTTGAGTCGTTAGATCATGCTACGCTTATAAGCGGTCTAAAAACTGACATAAAGGAATTGCCGGTCCCTTTTGTTAGACCATCTGCAGAGGCTTTTAAGTAGTCTAAAAATTACAAGATGGACCTAGTAACCTTAATCAACATTAGTAGGTATATAAAATCCCTCTCTAACATCTTCTCTTCTTTTCCAGAGGGACGACCGTTCTCTGCTAGCGCAGTTCTTCTTCGCAGACGACGCGCTGAACATGGTAGCAGCAGAGCTGGACTCTTTTGACGGCAGAAAGGATCCGGAGAGGTGTTCCACCCTGGTGAACCAGCTCAGGCGCGCGCAGGTGAGTTTCGGAAGCTTTGATATATCTTACACTAGTAACGCCGCGCGGTTTTACCCCATTCCCATGGGAATTTCGGGATGAAAAATGGCCTATGACCTTTCCGTTGAATGTGGCTATCTATTACAAAAATAATTACTTAAATCGGACTGATAATTCCCGAGATTAGCTCGAACACTTGCAAATTTTACCTCTTTATAATATTAGTATAGATTATAATAATTATTTAGATTAATTAGTATAGTAGTAGTAGTTTAATAGATTAACCCTCACACGATTTGCATTCAACATTGCATTGGATTATACCTCTCTCGGTCTCGAGAACTAGTGATGTAATCAGCTCGAATGTTGGACATATATTTATTTTATAATAACAATCTTGCCTTATAATTTTCAGTCGAATCACCCCTGGGAAGTGAGTCTTTTCAACCATGACTTAGTTTACTTCCCAGTGTCGGATTTTCGTGCGAAAATTATTTTCTTCATTCAAACTTACGAATTTATCCATATACAACATACCTACACAACTCGTATCTCCCAAAAATATCACACAAAATCATAAATATTGACACACTTGCGCTGCGTGACATATATCTTCACTTTCCGAATATGACACAGCATTTCATTTCCAAACAAGTGTATCAGGACTCAGTATAGAAATAGGTTACTTAAGTTAAGTATACTATCTGGGTCAGAAACACTAGGTTTGATTGCGGGTGTACCGGCGACTGTTCGACGCCCTTGGGAAATAGGGATGAGACGCATTTGTCCTGCCAGGTTGTGAGGACAAAAGGACGTAGACACTTTATTCTAGTAAAGTTATATGGTTGTAGATGCTAACTATCATGTGACATTTTTATTAAGCACATGAAAGACATGAACTGTCTTCTTGTGTGTCTTGAGTAAAGATTTGGGACTATTTCGGTTTTTAAAAAACCGCTTTCGAGAAAGAAAAAAATTGTAGTCAACAAAAAAGAAAAATTTCCGTTTTTAATGTCGGTTCAGACAATTGAACTTAAGATAGATAAAACGACATACTTAATAAAAATACCCAATTATTATTTTTTTATCAAAGGTTACATATACGAGTACCATAAACGCAAAATTTTGGGAGCATATAATGTTTATTACTGTGTCACGCTTAAACTGCTGGAAGAATTTGAAGCAAGTTAGGCACGCAGTTAGCTTATAATCTGGGTTAACACAGGGGTGGTATTTTTATCGCGGTTTTCCCAGGGTGCGCAAATCTTCACGGGTTTTCCAAATAGAGGTAAGCGAGGTAGATTTGAACGGGAAAATCCGAAGTCAAGACTGGACAAGAGAAGAAATGTGTTTTAATAGCGGAGCGCCGCGTTCGCCCAAACATTTGGGAAAGAAGATTACTAGTCTATATTTGCTTCCGATATATTTACCTACTTAGTTTCATTAAAAGGCATTCAGTAGTTTTCACGAGAATGAGAAACAAACGTCCGTCCATCCATAGTTGGAATATGATATGATGCCATATTCATCCCCCGTCACAACATTTTGCATTTATTTTGGCCCTACAAATCTCCTCCCAGCATGATATCAATTTCGAAGAACATCAGCGTAAAGAAAACGAAAACTTCTGGTTATTTTTGAATAAACTCTTTGGTTTCACCTAAAGAGGTCATAGCACAACGAATTAGCGACTAACTGCTAATAAAAGATATAAATTTACCGATTGATTTAACTGTAGTATGACTCAGTTCTAGTCTAGATTTTAGTACAGTTGCTTGCATTACGCATTATCTTATATATAAAATTCTCGTGTCACAGTGTTCGTTCGCGTACTCCTCCGAAACGGCTCGACCGATTCTCATGAAATTTTGTGAGCATATTGAGTAGGTCTGAGAATCGGCCAACGTCTATTTTTCATCCCGAAATTCCCGCGGGAACGGGTACAACGCGGGTGAAACCGCGGGGCGCAGCTAGTGATTTATACTATTTCATTCAACTCTTATTTATTACATACCTGCCTATCTTTGTGTAACGCAAATCCTACCAACTGGTGAAGTTTAAAGAGAATTTAGCATCAAGTCTTGAAGTCACAATGTTTACAAATAGAAATAACCTCCTGCCTTTTTTTTCACGGATTTCATGACTTTTTAAATCCTCCCCCGTCCTTGTCACAACTGTCACATTTGTGATACCTCTGATGTGACGTCATATATTTTGGAATTCAGGCCTGGGTTTATTAAAAATCAACATAGCCAACATATTCGTTCATGTAAAACGCATTTGGTGTTATCTAAGTATATATACTTAGATATATTTTATATTAATAAATGACATCACAAAATTTAGGACCCCTACCCACTTGTCCCCTTGTCACACAATATCATATGTAGGTACCCTTTTAAAGTGTGACGTAATTTATGGATGACACCGTGATTACAATATCGCTTAAGGTGTAACAAATTGCCTGTGAATTGTACTGCCGACGCCAGAAAAATCGTCTCCGCCTATTCTAAATTACTAAATACATTAATGCAAGCAACTGTACTTGCGCAAAAAAGTTTTGAACTACATTCGTGTTGCGGTAAAATAGCCCCAAAAGGAATTGATGTGAATACCTTAAGACCTATAACGTGTTTACTTTTTGTTCCTTATGTAAGACTGGTTTGGTTTATTTAACTACTCTTAGTGACGTAGTAATATTTGTGTATGGATAGTAGTAGTATCAGTTACTTACATTCCATATTACAAGCTTATAGCTTAGTTTGGGTCTAATTAACCGTCAGTGAATTTGTCCGGGTGTATTTATTTATTGATCTTTGTTATGCCGATACTGCTGTTTATAGTGGCTTTTCTATCTGAGCGCTACCGTGCTTCGAAAGGCAGGTTTTTGTTTACTTACTCGCACTTAATTAATTTATTACTTACTGTATATCACAGCCTAAGATAACATCAGTCACGACGCCGTTGATCAGGAGCTATCACGAATTAGGACACCTTTATCAAATACTAGCTGTGTCCTGCAGTTTTACCCGCATTTATGGGAATGTATGTCGTAACATTTCAAAATCTAAATCAATTTTAGCGTGACAAACGAACCACGATTTATTTTATATACATACATGCATAGATTGCTACGGCGCTGATCAAAGTAAGGTATGCATACATGCAATTGTTGAATTGTTGGTACCATCACCTGCTGTGCAGAGCTTTGATTGGAAACCAAATATATCTGTAAATTTAGCATAGCAGAATGACACTTTCAGGGCAACAAATAGACACATACACCCAGAAAGAAACAAACAAAAGTACTACAAAAGCAGGCGCACACATACATAGACGATTGCTTATACGAATTCAGTAGCAAATCTCTACTGGCGATATAGTATTTTGTACTAAGGGCCTCCGACATGGTCTGACGATTGAAACGGCCGATGATGTTATACGTTAAACTGCCGAAGTTGTGTCAACCGTTAGACCGTGTCGAAGGTCTCCGAGCGGTCGGCCACTAACCTATTTGACGTTTGTTGTGATTTGCGAAAGCGACGAATCAATTTCTGTTTTTCGTTTGCTATATGATAATGCCCCGATTCTAAATGTCCCACTGTAAAGTCTCTTATCCCACTGATATCAGTATTCAACATATCATCGAACTAGCAGCGCCCCGCGGTTTTACCCGCGTTGTGCCCGTTCCCGTGGGAATTTCGGGAATTTTTTTACATAAAAACCTTCCTCTTTAATCACTCTACCTATTACAAAAAACCGCATCAAAATCCGTTGCGTATTTTTAAAGATTTAAGCAAACAGACAAACAAACAGACAAAAATAGCGACTTTGATTTATACTATGTAGTGATTAGTTTAGAATTATAAAGGTAAAACTAGACAGAAGTAATAAGCTATGGTTATTCAAGTTATAAGTAAGGGTTTTGTGGTTCACATCGATTCTTACCCCTAAGCGATTTCATTAGAGTTTTTTAATAAAAGCATATTTATGTATACGAACCATCTCTTAAGAACTCCAGCTTGGTTTGGTTAATTTACTCGTTCTTGTTTATTTTAACCTATCCCCTTGATTAACTTATAAAATTCTGCTTTTATATCTGTCAAATTATTCGGGATTTTCCCTCTAACAATTCGAAAACATATTTGTACATACTTATATATTACAGTACTGAGTATATTTTTATACATGGTAGTAATTGTGTTACGTGCAAATGTAGGTATGTAGTACATACATTATCGTTGGAATTTTCCCTTACATTATGAAATAATTCTCGTTTCGCTCAGTAATTCCGTAGTTTTATTGATTAAGAGGAGAGAGGATCCATGATGATAGAAATGAATGCCTTATTACCTTTAATCAACTTTACCTAACTATTTGGGTCTTCTTTCATATGACATGCTTATCCTTTATCATATGAGAGCCTTAAGTGTCCCATTGTTAGGTAAGGTTTCCCCCATTTGGAAATTCTCATTGACATTTTAGAAGTTTTAATAAAGTTCTAAATATACCTACTTATATAAATATATCCCGACAAATTCACTCACGGTTAATTAGACCCATACTAAGCTCTAAGCTTGTAATATGGAATCTAACTAACAGATACTAGTAAATATACATACACAAATACTTTATAAGAATATATAATTGACACCCAGACGTCGTCGCCAACAATGTCTTCACATATTGTTGACTCCGGGCGGGAATCGAACACACAACCCTCGACACAGTAAGCGCTCTCACTGCCACTGTTCCAACGGGCTTGTCAAACCTAATATGACAAGCCCGTTGGCACAGTGGCAGTGAGAGCGCTTACTGTGTCGGGGGTTGCGGGTTCGATTCCCGCCCGGAGTCAACAATATGTGCAGTCATAGTTGTTGGCGACGATGTCTGGGTGTCAATTATATATTCTTATAAAGTATTTGTGTATGTATATGTAGTAGTATCAGTTAATTAGATTCCATAACACAAGCTTAGAGCTTACTTTGGGTCTAATTAACCGTGTGTGAATTTGTCCAGGTATATTTATATTTATATTTATTTAATATACCCTAATCTAATATATGCTAGGCACATTAACATCTGCAGACACATTCCTAACAAATCACACACTAGTACATATCTATATATCTGCAATAGGTATAGTATATTCTCATATTCAAACAATACACCTAACTAAATCAACCCACAACAACTGATTCCAATCAAACATGCGTTTCAATAGCAATGCGTATTACATTTGCTCTGGGATTTGCGTATATTAACGATTGTATGACTCACTTATGATTGTCGAGGTCGCTACGTCACGTGCAGGCCTTCAATGATCAGGAAACGGTGGATATATTGTTTTAGCATGTTTTTCGAAAATAGAAATGAAGTTGATAACCCTTTTGATTTGTTGTGACCTGTTTTTTGAGCTAGATTTTGATAGAACCACTTAATATTTGATCAGTCCGATTTGGATTTAAAAAGCATCTTCAAATAAACTGTTATTTGAAATAAAACAAATGCGTCTGAATGATATGAAATACTAAATAACCAGCAGCATGGGCGCGTGGTGATTACGCCAAATCCTCCTTACTGTACTCTCATTGTTTCCATAAGTGAGATAAGCGACCATTGCATACCTTTGCCTTACTTGTACTAAATATTTAAACAATATCATAAATACGCTTTTATTTCTATAACTTGTCGCAAAAAGTATACTCGCGACGCAAAGAGAGCTTTAATTAAATCTTTGAAGAGTTAGTTTACGGCACCAAGTGGAAGATGGATAGATGTATGTTTTATTTTTCTTCATGATTGATTTTGATTTTTTTTGCATCCATTTTGTTTTAATACCAAACTAAGTTCTAAGTTTGTATAATAACTAACTGATACTATTACATAATTATACATTGACACCCAGCCGTCGTCGCCAATAACTATGTCGGAGCGTATTGTTGACTCTGGAAGGGAATTGAACCCGCAACCCCCGATACAGTAAACGCTCTCAACGTCACTGTGCCAACGGGCTTGTCATTTATAAACTAAGGCTACTATCAAAGTAAATTGCAAACAAGCTAATATTTCCTACCTACAATATCTATTGATGGAGATTAAGATAACGATAATATCATTGGAATTGTACCGTTATCAATGATAACGGGGATATTGTATTTATCATGAGATTTATATATAGACTTGGTAATATTAACTTCATGAAACTCTCATTTATTCGAAACTAGCTGTGCCCTGCGGTTTCATCCGCATTTATTCAGTCAATGCTTACCGTTTAAACCTTCCCTGGACTTTCATGAATATTTCAAGACCAAAATTAGCCAAATCGGTTCAGCCGTTCTCGAGTTTTAAGCAGACTAACGAACAGCAATTCATTTTTATTTATATAGATTGTGGATTTGGGAAATTCCGTAGTGTAATGAATTCTTAACTTGTTGTTTTCTTAATTCTGTTTAATCTCTTTAAATATGTTTAGTAGTAGAGAGTGTAACAATATTTAAAATTTCGTAGGTTATAGAGAGTTCAATGAATGAATGGAAAAACAAGAAAATTAAAGCCCACGGAATATAATTTTGAAAATAGGGCCCAAATATATATAAAACCCCGTTTGTTCCCCCTTTCTCTGGCTAGTTCAGAATTGAATGTGACTATTTAATACAAGCATATTTTTTGCTTGTTTTTATTTGAAACGTACATATAAACAAACTTTTCGCCTCTATTATATTACAGAGTAGCCGCGCCCCCCGGTGTTACTCGCATTATACCCGTTGCCGCGGAAATTTCGGGATAAAATGTATCCCATGTGTTATTCTGATGTATTACCCTATATCACTGTAAAGATTCATCCAAATCCATCCAGTAGTTTAGAGTAACAAACATGTAAATACGTCCATCCTCATAATTCGCATTTATAACATTAGTAGGATAACATTGCCGACGGGTCCTCTTATCTACATTTCAACAAAAAACAGCTTAACCCCTACAAAACGTTTAATTTTAACTTGCAAAGAACACTTCAGTCCCGCATCCGAAATGAGACTTGCAAATTGTTTGAAGCGATTCGTAAAGTCGTATTAATTAGTGCTTTAATTCAAGAGAAGGTCATCATTTTTCTATTTGGAGAAGAATTAGGTATGATAAAGGAATCGTTTGTGAGTTGTTGCGAGGTACGTTTCTAGGGTTCCGCACCCAAAGGGCAAAAAACGGGACTCTATTCTCTACTGAGACTTCGGTATCCGTCCGTCTGTCCGTCTGTCACCAGGCTCAAAAAAGGTGATAGCTAGACAGTTAACATTTTCACAAATACTAAAAATAAAATAAAACAAAGATTCAAGGGGGGCTCCCATTCAACAAACGTGATTTTGTGCCGTTTTTTAAAGTACGGAACACTCCGTGCGTGAGTCCGACTCGCACTTGGCCTGTTTTTCTATTTGGAGAAGAATTAGGTATGATAAAGGAATCGTTTGGGTTGCAGCGAGGCACGTTTTTAATGTTATCGGAGTAGGTCCTTGAAGAATTGTGGCTTAGTTTTAAAGAGCGATATGTTGCGTTATGATTGTTAAGCAACGTTTGACTTAGGTGATACCGGATATCTGCATTAATATGTCTGGATTTATTAGCAAAGTTTACGTTTTTCTTTATTAGAGGTCTTTCGAATGGATAGGTTCTCAATTTGATTGGTTTATTACCCTCTGTTACACCACCAAGGACTACGTAGTCGATAGAGAATTCATTTTTAACTAGTCTATATTAATGTTATATCTGTTATTTTTTGGTAATAAGTAGGTATTTTGACCCGTAATATAGGCATATCGTGCCATTATGGACCAAGAGCCCGCGAACCCCAGACCTTCGTTATTTTATAAAAGCTGAAAGTTTGTCAGCGCATGCTCCCACACACAGGTAAGAACGATGGACTATTATGAAGTTTGGGTTATCGTGGCTTTGGCAGGTATACGGTACTAAATGTCAATGGTCGAAAACACCAAGTTGGCCATCGATTTCGATATCACCGTCAAAGGGTGACTTGTACAACTCCTCAAGAGCTTTCAAATGACATAGGTCATGTCACTGTTGAGCATTAGGATCAGCGTCCATGGCATAGGCCAACTCCAATCTTCGGTGGTCGAAAACACCAAGTTGGCCGTCGATTTCGATGTCACCGTCAAAGGGTGACTTGTACAACTTATCAAGAGCTTTCAAATGATATAGGTCATGTCACTGTTGAGCATTAGGATCAGCGTCCATAGCATAGGTCAACTCCAATCTTCAATGGTCGAAAACACCAAGTTGGCCGTCGATTTCGATATCACCGTCAAAGGGTGACTTGTACAACTCTTCAAGAGCTTTCAAATGACATATGTCATGTCACAAATCACACTTAATTATTTGATGAATTTAGATCGGTATTTTACACACCTTTAGTACCGTTTATCTGCCAAAGCCACGATAACCCAAACTTCATAATAGTCCATCGTTCTTACCTGTGTGTGGGAGCATGCGCTGACAAACTTTCAGCTTTTATAAAATGACGAAAGTCTGGGGTTCACGGGCTCTAGGTCTATTACAATATCCACGGCAAAAGGTGACCGGCATAAGTATTTGAATCATTTTATTATTATTAGGATTTGACACGCAATTCCCGTCTTTGTAATATATTCTAAGCACGCCCTCGGAACACGGGTCAAATGCCTACGAGGTGTTGAAAATATGGTTTTATGCTGAGAAAATATTGTTTGGTTTTTATAAAAATGTTCGTTTATTTTGGCATAAAATCGAAAGAAAAACATTTAATAAAATTGACAGAGAAGCTTCATTTTCCTTCGTATCTCTTGTGTGTCATCTTGTAATGTCAACCCTATATACTGGTCACAATAATATTTTAATATAGACTTCCCCATCCGAATTGGATCAATATTTTTTTTAGAAAGGACAAAACTCGGAGCACGCCCACACTCCCTATACATTTGCCCATACATACGAGTCGAATAGAAAACCACCTTACTAAAGTAAAAATACCCACGGATACAACACGGGTATTAAGAAAATATAGAGAAGGCCTTTGCCCCCACAGGAAGGCGTAGGTTAAGGAAAACGGTTCTGTTTCTAGGTCACTTGTATAGTGAAATATACCTTTGTTCCAAACACCACGAAACCGTTCCACTAATAGTTATTTAAATGTTAATTTTCCTTCACTTAAATGACTCACTTGCCTTGAATGACTCGTTTTAAATTCGCCACGCCAAGGCTTTTGAACCTTATCTATATAGCAATAAGAATTAGAATTATGATGAATTTTAATGAGATTTTTCGAATCCAAATGTTTATTTTTGTGTACGATATCACATGTTGGATGATAAATATGTCGGGAAGATGTCACATCAGGATAAGCACGAGCATTATATTGTCAATACAACATCAGATATCTTAGGATTCCTAGGTCTTGATCTTGAAATAATAACTCACAGGACTTCATTACAATGACATTGCTTGTATTTTACACACGATCATCATGGATTACAGATTACAGATTCCAGTTAGGATACGTCTAGATTCAATTAATTGATGGAACCTAAACGACCTCCCTTCACCCCATAGTCGTCCTGTCCACGCCATAGAATCTCTTATCCACTATAGTCGATTCGCAATACGATCGTGATGTCGTCAACACATCATTCTTCTAATCCACGTTTCCTTCCAATCTAATCACAATTTCACAATCCAACCATCCCCATTTCCCTCGTAAACTCTAATAATTGCCGCCTTTTCATATCATAGACTATCATCCCTCTATCCAACAGCTATCATGGTGCTCAACACCATAGACTTAACACAGACTATTCTCATACCACAGACTACACCACGAAGGTAGAACTCACGTCACGGAATAATAACACTACAGATTCCATCAGTCAGCTGAATTTACAGACTACTCTTAAACTTCTATAGCTTGATTATACTTCCATCTCCGATACGGCCAACCCTGACAGTCGCACGTCCTCGTGCGGTGATGTGGCGACCTGTTCTTAATCCTCTTCACCTGTGGAATACCAAAGATTTACTGTAATAACCGATCGGCCATTCCTGCCATGTTAGATATTGCGGAATGCCACGTGTATGTGTGCCGAACCCGGCGTGCTGGGCCCCCTCCACTGACTACTGACTGCTCCGTGGCCCGAGCATGCTTCTACCGTTTCCCCGTAGTATGTCCCGGGCGTACTAGGCCCCTCCAACTAACTAATCATTATGGCCCGGGCGTGCTGGGCCCCTACGACCTTCCACTCGTAGTGTGGCTCGGGCGTGCTAGGCCCCTTCAACCAACTACTCACCATGGCCCGGGCGTGCTGGGCCCCTACGACCTTCCACTCGTAGTGTGGCTCGGGCGTGCTAGGCCCCTTCAACCAACTACTCACCATGGCCCGGGCGTGCTGGGCCCCTTCGACCTTCCACTCGTAGTGTGGCTCGGGCGTGCTAGGCCCCTTCAACCAACTACTCACCATGGCCCGGGCGTGCTGGGCCCCTACGACCTTCCACTCGTAGTGTGGCTCGGGCGTGCTAGGCCCCTTCAACCAACTACTCACCATGGCCCGGGCGTGCTGGGCCCCTTCGACCTTCCACTCGTAGTGTGGCTCGGGCGTGCTAGGCCCCTTCAACCAACTACTCACCATGGCCCGGGCGTGCTGGGCCCCTTCGACCTTCCACTCGTAGTGTGGCTCGGGCGTGCTAGGCCCCTTCAACCAACTACTCACCATGGCCCGGGCGTGCTGGGCCCCTTCGACCTTCCACTCGTAGTGTGGCTCGGGCGTGCTAGGCCCCTTCAACCAACTACTCACCATGGCCCGGGCGTGCTGGGCCCCTTCGACCTTCCACTCGTAGTGTGGCTCGGGCGTGCTAGGCCCCTTCAACCAACTACTTAACTTGGCCCGGACGACATTTCGACCACCTTCAGTCATCCCTGTGACTAGCTGTGATCATCCCAGTGATAACCCATAACCCTGATCATCCCTATGATCAGCCACTCTCGTGATCATCCCAGTGATCACCCATAACCATGGTCATCCCTGTGATCAGCCACTCTCGCGATCACCCAAATTTAAGACTCAAGAGGACACGCACAACTAGTTACCACACTAAGTAACACATGAATACTAGGTACCACGTCATTTTCAACTTTAACTTCAATAGACTATTAATCTCCAATGCACATTACAATATGAGCCATGAGTAAGTAACAGTAAGCTTGTCTAGTCACGTCTAGTCACGGCAACCAGCCAACCAGCAATCACATTGCTCAACAACACACGGTCTCAGCAGACCACTCCACAGTACGGTCAATCCAGACCACGACCATCGCCGAGTTCGAACATTGAACTCAATAAGTCACATAGTCACATGAAACCCTTACTCATACTCTCATATTTTACAACGGGATAAACATCCAAAATACTTTCAATAAGCTTTGTACTTTATCAAGTGGTACGAAGATTCACTACAAAACTCTCAATGTTAACTGACTCAAATATCACAAAATAGCTCACCGGATATTTCCCAACAAACCAATCATTACCACAATACATCACCAATTTAACATCCAATGTGAATTTGTCGTGATAGATTCTTGAATAATTTGGAATACCGCAATCCCTCATATTCCTCAGGTAACAGGATTGAGAAGAGAACCACGTTCTTCCCTGGACGAGGTTCATCAATGCTCACAATAATTACCAGCATTGAACCAACATGAAAATAAGAAAACATATTAGAACATATCACATTACGTACAAGATTACACTTGACTCTTTCGGAAGCTCATAATTACCTTCTTAACTCCACAATAGAGTAGAATACTAACTAACTATACTCACAGAACATTCCAAGTTTTATAACCAATTGCAAAATAAACATTACGTAAAGCACCATAGTCATTGGGATGATGATTCAGACATATCTCTGAATACCACGAGCTTCATAATCCAGTGGAAGGTACATGAATTTCAATCCCGTCGTCGTCGTCGCCGTCGTCGTCGATAATATGCACTAACGAGCTCAGCTTGCAGCTCTCAATATTCTTTCATCTTATCATAAACCTAGCTCCGTGGTTGAACTATTCCATTAACGAATAACAAATCTTAAATTTCTTTCTCAAAATATAAGAAGCCATTTTTCCATCAACGCAGTAGTTATGTGGACTACATCGTTTATGTTTCGTCCACCCGTGGGAATATAGCATCCAAATTTCAAATACCACACCATGGCGATATGATATTCAGCACCAATCTCTCAGTTGCTATGGTGAAATTTATCATTCTCTGCTGGAAGCTCAGTGGGCAATAGCGATCTTTATCCTTCTCTGTTGGACGCTCGGTGGGCAATAGCGATCTTTATCCCACTTCTGATGTCGGGAAGATGTCACATCAGGATAAGCACGAGCATTATATTGTCAATACAACATCAGATATCTTAGGATTCCTAGGTCTTGATCTTGAAATAATAACTCACAGGACTTCATTACAATGACATTGCTTGTATTTTACACACGATCATCATGGATTACAGATTACAGATTCCAGTTAGGATACGTCTAGATTCAATTAATTGATGGAACCTAAACGACCTCCCTTCACCCCATAGTCGTCCTGTCCACGCCATAGAATCTCTTATCCACTATAGTCGATTCGCAATACGATCGTGATGTCGTCAACACATCATTCTTCTAATCCACGTTTCCTTCCAATCTAATCACAATTTCACAATCCAACCATCCCCATTTCCCTCGTAAACTCTAATAATTGCCGCCTTTTCATATCATAGACTATCATCCCTCTATCCAACAGCTATCATGGTGCTCAACACCATAGACTTAACACAGACTATTCTCATACCACAGACTACACCACGAAGGTAGAACTCACGTCACGGAATAATAACACTACAGATTCCATCAGTCAGCTGAATTTACAGACTACTCTTAAACTTCTATAGCTTGATTATACTTCCATCTCCGATAAATATGTTTTATTTTATAATGTTTTGTTTTGGATTTAATATGACACGTTTCAATTTGAGATTTTGGATGTCTTCTATATATTTTTTGTCATAGTGACATGATTATAACTGTATTATCAGCAAATGAAATTGTTTCTTTGTAACTCGTGATTACGCCTAAACCTGTAATGATAACACTGAGATGAGAGAGGACTTTGCCCAGCTGTAGGACAATAGAAGATCTCTCACTCTGATGAGTAACCACTTCACTAGGTTCCATCCATTTAACTAGGTTTACCTGCCCAGAGGAATTTATTACAAATATAATTATTCAAATCGGATTGGTAGTTCCAGAGACTCACGCGTATCAAACGAAAACAAACAAAAAAATCAAACTGGTTTTTAAGATTAAGCAAACACTACTTATTTTGAATTGAAACTACGTTTACGGATACACTTTGCTTTTATTTTATATTTTAATCTGACGTTTCGGCCCCTTTACAACTGTGGTCACAGAAGACTGGAACGTCAGATAAAAATGTTTAATAAAAGTGAAGTGCATCCGTAAACGTTATAGTTTCAATGTAAAACGTATTTTCAGCTAAAAAAAACAAACTTTTCATCTTTATATATAAGTATTAGCTGAACCGTTGTTTTGCCATATAAAATTAAGGGATGGACCACCCTTATCACTATAAATTGGGATGTTAGCTATCCTATCTTTCAAGTTCGATCAAATTGCACACTGCGTGCAAATTAAATTAAAAATCGGTTCAGTAGTTTAGGAGTCCATCGCGGGCAAATGTGATACGTAATTTTTGTATATAAAGATGGAAAAAAGTATAGATTGTCCAACTAGCATAATAATATATCTCCTTTCTCCTAAATTCCAGGACCGAGTGCTCAACATCACGAGTCAGATCATGGACCAGCTGTTGGGTGACGAGCGGGTGGCGCGAGGCTTCAGGGTCAAGTTTCCAGAAGACGTGCTGCAGGACAATCTGGCTGGCCAGCTGTGGTTTGGAGCTGAGGTATGTTAACTGTCCCATAAACTCTCTTACAGTGAAAATACCTTCGTATGTTAACATAATGATTTGTGTTTAGTTCGAGTAGTGGTTTCTCAAGTTTAAGCGAACACTTTTGAATACGAAGTGAATCCGACATCGCTTTTTCAAAAAAAAATCAAAATTGGTTGAATTAATGGCCAACCCCAGTAGTAGGAGATAGGTAAAAAAGTTTAGCTAAAAGGGTATTGTATGATGTATGAAAAATGGCCTGAATTACACGAGTTGCAGATATCCCTTTCTAGTACCTAATCAAACGCTTCCCCTTTATTATGCATACATTTTTTTCTAACTCAAACACCCACCCTCTAACCACTGCATTATCCCCCTCCAGTGCCTAGCCGCCGGTTCATCGATAATGAATCGCGAGGAGGAGTCTGCGGCGATGCGTCCACTGGCCAAAGCTCTCACCCGAAGCCTGGAGACGGTCCGGTTCCTACTCCGAGAGAGATGCCTGCGGCCGCGCGGGCTGGCGCTGTCGCAGCAGATAGCGGCCGACGATATGCTGCACGAGAGTTTGAAGATATTTGACAGGTGATTTGAAATTTTAGACTTGAAATTATACTTAGTGACAATACTGGAAACTTGAAAGTACCTATTGAATTGCGAATCTACGTTTACGGATACAATTCACTTTTATGTATCCGTAAACTTCTACTAACCTACTCGAACTCTCTTAGTAAAATCCATCTAAATCATTCGTCCATACGTTGCAGACTGTTCGCCGAATTCGAGCTGTGCTACGTGAGCGCGATGGTGAACGTGAAGACGCCCCACGAGTTCGAGGCGCAGCAGCTCATCTGTGTGCTGTTCTCCGAGAGCTTGCGGCGCGCGCTCAGACAGAACCTGTTGACGCAGGAACAAGTGAGTAGCGTGACGGTGGAACATACTCCGATCCCATGGTTGGGCACTTACCTATTCGAAATGAATGACCGTAATGTTGTAAACGGTAAACGCCCGCTGGTCTATAATCCAACTAGTAAGTCTGACAAGTGAGTGAGTAAGTAAGTGAGTCTGACAGTTCATAACCTAACGAAGAATTTTTTCGTATATCCATTAACTGGTCATGGCAAACTGTCAAATTGTAAACTTTCATTAAGCGCTGATTATTATAAACTAAAATAATAAAAATCTAACCGAACCTATTGGGAATACTTGTTTTTAAGTAAATGTAGTTTACGTGACTAGATTACCATTGATTGGATACGGAGATAACTTTGACATTTTGTTCCCAATTTGACGGTTTGGACCCAATTATTGTCATGCACAAAGTTTTGGAAAAACTACTAAGTGTAATTAGAGAATGCTGAAACCATCTCATTGTATTTTCCAGGTGGATGCATACGACCCGGCGCTGATGTTCGCGGTGCCGCGTCTCGCTATAGTCAGTGGGCTGCTCATATACTCCAGCGGACCGCTGAGCATAGACAAGCCGCCAGGTAAATATTTATTAATTTCAAAGTTATTGAGTCAAAGTCAAATATTGTTATTCAGTTGTAGCTCCAAAGAGGCTTTTGAATGTAATGACGAAGGTATTAAATAATAAATGAGTTACTAACTAGCAGCGCCCCGCGGTTTCATCCGTATTGTACCCGTTACCGCAGGAATCGCGATAAAAAGTAGCCTATGTCCTCCAGGCTCTGAACTAACTGTGTACCAAATTTCATTCAAATTGGTTGAGTAGTTTTGGCGTGAAAGCGTAACAGACAGACAGAGGTACTTTCGCATTTATAATATTAGTTAGGATTGTACCTTATAGTGTCAGTCTTCTTCATCGAGTGGATGGTCAACACGACCAATCCTGGTGTCAGAGTTGATGAGCCGCCAAAGCCTTCTGACATGGCTCGTGTAACGACTACTATCCGTAGAGAGTAACCGGGACCGTAGTGTGAGTAGAGGTGTGATTGTTGAGGGTGTGTTTCCCCGCAGAGGAGATGTCGGACATGTTCCGTCCGTTCCGCACGTTGCTGCACAAGATCCGCGCGCTGCTGTGGGCGCTGGACCGGCGCGAGCGCGCCGCGCTCGAGACGCTGCTCGCCACCAACGGGGACGTCGCGCGCTTCGCCGGCCTCGACCTGCCGCCCGGTACGCGCCGTCTTACTACTACCACGAGCTAGAGCGACCCTAGTATACTAACTCGCCTACTAGTCGCAATTCTGTCAAAAATAACTGTACATATAACTATCAGTGCCAGCAGTTTTACCCGTTTTCGTAGACTGTAAGCTTTCACTTCAATATAACTATCCAATACAAAAAAAAAATCTAACGGACTGGTTATACTTAAGATGCTGCTAGAGATTTAAACCAAATTACCATTCAATCAACCATCCCAAATGCTTCACCATTTTATCTACATCTACATACACGCACACATAAAATCTCATCTTAAAGGTGTAATTTCATTCGTACTAGACAATACTCCTATCATAATCTGTACCCATTTTAAAGGTGTAATTTGGTATGTATTCCAGCGTCGGAGGTGATGGAGGACGACGCGTGCTCGTACCCCGACATCGGCGAGTTCGTGTCGCGGTTCTACCACGACCACGCGCACTGCCGCGACCTCTACACGCAGTGCAGGTTACTTATTATATTCATTACTAGCAGCGCCCCGTGGTTTTACCCGCGTTGTGCCCGTTCCCGTAAGAATTTCGGGAATTTTTATACACATAAACCTTTCTCGTGAATCACTCTATCCATTTAAAAAAACCGCATCGAAATCCGTTGCGTAGTTTTAAAGATCTAAGCATAGATAGGGACAGACAGATAACGGAAAGTGACTTTGTTTTATACTATTTAGTGTGCCTAGCTTCTTTTGAATTGAAACTACGTTTACGGATACACTTCGCTTTTATTTTACTTGTTTATCTGACGTGTATCCGTAAACGTAGTTTCAATTCAAAATGAGTAGTGTTCGCTTAACCTTAAGAAACCAGTTCAGTAATAACAAAGGAACAAACTCTTCAGCTTTATTATATTACTATAGATGATATATTTAAGATTTTAATTCTATGTTTTCAGTTCAAGCGACCAACCTATATCCGAAGGCGATTATCTACCAGACAACATTGAAGTGATCGCGCCCATTTTAGACGGCTTTAGCCGTTTAGATGACGTTTACGAAACCGAAGAAGATGAGAAAGTCGAAACCTCCGACACAGATACATTCCAAGACAGCAGAAAAACTAGCAGAACAGAAAGCAACGACCTATCAACACTTAGAAATCTATCCACCAATGGGCTTGCAGAGAATAACGATCTATCGTCACTAAGAAACTTATCGACCAATGGGCTTATGATGTTCGACCCGTTAGTCATCAACGCCGCCGCCTCAACCTCCAATGAAAGACAAATACCCGATCAAGATTTGGTTTCATCTTTGAACGAACAAGTCACAGAGATAGCTGATCGTCTATCTGCTATAGCGACCAGTGACGTCGAAATAGTCGACCAAAGGCACTCGTTTTCGACCAACGATGTGCCGGCGATTATTTCTAATGATGATTCTGAGCAGATTAGCTGTATGCCGTCGACCAGTCATGGGTATTTAATACCCAATGCCATAAGTCATGAGCCGGCAGTCATGGCTTCTTTATCACATAATAACTCCGCTGTTTTCAATCAAGAAGAAGATTCTACTAATAACACTATTTTGAACACGGATCTTCCCTTGATTATACCAGAAAATATAGACACAGAAATGGTGAATACTAATATAACGCTTTCTATAGCAAATGCTAACCTGAGCTCTTTGCTGCTAACTAATGAAGAGTTTAGAGAGAATTTCGTCAATAATACGACCAATGATGATGATAATACTAGTTTTCATTCAGCCAAAATGACAATGGATAACCAAGACGAAGATAAAGTGAAGTTCATGCTTGGTTACGAGAGCGATCACGAATCTCCAGCGGATTCAGGCGTTAGTACAGAAAATACTAGCCTAGACAGATCTCCTGATGCAGACAAAGACAATTTCATATCACAAGACAGGGTACTGAAAGACGACGAAGAAATTGAGGCGAAACAAGAAGTAGAAATAGAAAGCTCTTTCGACACAGTCAATATAAACTATACCGAAGAAAATACTCAGAAAAACGAAGCTGGCGCATCGCAAAGACTAAACGAACCCACGCCTGAACAGTCGGCCATTAACTTAGAAGCTCGCAAAGTTTTACAAGACTGGGGTATGACAGTACCTGACAACGAAGAATTTAAAACCATAGACGATGTTATATCGGAGTTGCGGAAGCATAGACAAGAGAAAATGGCCGCTATGGCAGAGGAGAATGGCTCGAATTTGCCGAATAGTTCGCAAAGTAGCTCGAGAAAGTGTAAGGATAGTAGACGAAAGTCGACGTCGAAGAATAAGAGGAAAAAGAGCAAAATGTGGAGTCCTGGTATCGTTATTTTGGATAATAGAGCGACGCAAGGTCAAAATCCTTTGAGGCTTAATTTGGACCAGTTTGTCGATGAGAGGTTAGTATTCTTATTATTTATAACATACTAGCTGTGCCCCGCGGTTTCACCCGCAGCGCCCCCGTTCCCGTGGGTTTTTTTTTGCTATAAACCTCACGGAGCCCGTGACCTTTCCAACGAATGCAAAACCGTGGAAATCGGTTCGTGCGTTCTGGAGTTATAGCGTCAGGGCGAAAACCCGACTTATTTTTATATAGTAGATTTTGGTTTGCCTTTCTAAAACTATCCTGCAGGAAAAGTAACAAAAAATTATAGTCTTACGAATGTAAGAACTTAAATGGACAAGTTAAGCTCCTCTGATGCTGAGATAGAAATGCTACAATGTACTGTATTATGCATTGTGATGGTTCTATTTTTTGTTAAGTAAGTTCGAGAGTAAGGCCAACTCTGGTGCTGGATTTTTTAGATTGCCTCAAGGCCTCCGACATGGTCTGACGATTTTTTGTTATTGCCTAACACCTATTTTTTTTCTAATGTTTTTCATTTATAAGTTCTCTTCCGACTAATGTAATTGGCTTTTCGTTTTAATTAAGCAAAAAGTAAGTTTGTTTGGGTTAGTGGCCAACCTTGGGTTTAACTGAAATAAATAAACGATATAGTAATAGAAATGCCTAGCTAACACGGCAATCGTTGTTTATAAATTCCCCACTATTACCTTATAATATCCTATACTAGTAGCGCCCCGCGGTTTTACCCGCGTTGTGCCCGTTCCCGTGGGAATTTCGGGATTTTTTTTACATAAAAACCTTCCTCTTGAATCACTCTACCTATTACAAAAAACCACATCAAAATCCGTTGCGTAATTTTAAAGATTTAAGCATACAGACAAACAGACAAAAATAGCGACTTTGTTTCATACTATGTAGTGATAATAATTGAGTATTTGTCGTTGTCAGCGGTGGCTCCGATTGCGCGGACGACGAACAGATAGCGTTGGCGTTACAAGCGCAAGAGCTGGCCGCCAGACAACAGGCCAGAGGGAAGTTCAAGTGAGTAATCGTATATTCATATCTTTATCTATATTCTTATAGTGTTTATGCGAGGGGATACAGATCCAACTCGTAGAGGCCACGAGATGTTTAATGTAAAGGATTACAACTGCAAGGACACACTCCCGAACACATCAGTACAACATGTCCGGGAATGTGTACCTGCAGAAGTAGGAACTATTGCAAGAAAAGAAAGAAAATGCCTATTTATATTATTATTAATATGTATTACTAAGAGGTAAAATTTGGAATTTTGTTTGTTTGTGTGTTCGGACTAAATTCTAAATTCAGTTCGATTCGAATAATTACTTTTGTATTGGAAAACCATATTCAAGAGGAAGGTATAACCGCGGGGCGTTGCTATAACTTAATTAAACCAATCAAACTTCTATTCATTTCAGATCAAGCGAGGACCTAATCCACCGTCTATTCGTATGCATAGCCGGAGTAGCCGATCAGCTTCAAACCAACTTCGCAGCGGATTTGAGAAATATCCTCAAGTCCGTGTTCTTGATGAACCAAACGCCGGACGTGGAGGAAGAGAAACCGAATAAAATCGAGTACGAAGTCAGCGAGGACCAAGTTATACAGAATGGTATGTGGAACTTTAAATTGTGATACTATATTCATGGAGAATTCATGAGAAAATATACGAGAATTATGATATGTTACGTTGTTACGCTACGTTTGATATTCAGTTCATAACCCGCTTATTATTCAATTGGATCCCTTTTCATATAAGCAGTTTTATTATATACTAGCAGTGCCCCGCGGTTTCACCCGCGTTGTACCCGTTTCCGCAGGAATTTCGCGATAAAAAGTAGCCTATGTCCTTTCTCAGGCTCTGGACTAACTGCGTACCAAATTTCATTCAAATTGGTTCAGTAGTTTTAGCATGAAAGCGTAACAGACAGACAGACAGACAGAGTTACTTTCGCATTTATAATATTAATTAGGATTTATTATGCTATATATCATTATGTTAGCGCTATGCTTCGAAGGGTACGTTAGATAGTCGTTCGCGATTGTTTTAATCGTTAGACCATGTCTTGAGGCCTCGAGGGGTATACAAACTTCAACACCATTATTAGCACTACCTATTCAAACTTCTATATATAATTTTATCTTTACAATTGCAGGCAGTTCATTCGACAGTGTGTACTCGGCTGAGGAAGTGTACGCCGACAGCAACTCGGACTCGAGCGCGTCGGAGCGCGCGCACGCACACACGCTCGCCGACACACACGCACACACGCTCGCCGACACGCACGCACACACCGACACGCAACACGCACACACCGACACCGCCCAACACACACACGCGCAGCTCAGGAGGAAGTCGCTTGAAACAGGCGATAACTTGCAGCCCTCGGTGTCTACAGGAGATTTGAGTATTAATAGGTGAGTTTGATGATTTTCTTTTGTTTTTAGTAAATTAGTATAAAAATTAAAGTATTAGCCTGTAATGTCCCATTACTTGGCACTATATCTGGGAAATATACGTAAGCACGATCTAAAAAAAATCCCCATCTATTTTTAGCGTCATTTTGCATCATTCCGGGTGAAACTATCGTGTAGAAGCTAGTACGTATTACTTAGAACCAATTAAGACGCGGGTTTTTACGATGTTTTCCTTCTCTCGTTGATAACGGACTTAAAGGATAGCCTTTAAGTCCGTTATCAACGATTTATGATTTACTTACTTATGATTATAGAATCATAAGTAAGTATATACTTTACTAATTTTACAATAGGTAGATTTTTCATGCTCAACAAGACCTCACTATATCTGGGAAAATAACGTTAGCGCGATTTAAATTCACACTATCGGATTCAATTATTAATTCGATATCAATTGGATTGCGGGAAGTACTTAAATTAATAACGGTTACGATCGGCACACCGACCGCCGAACAAGGGTTGTGACAAGTAGTGATGTCCCGGTCAGATGCGGGGCGGGCGGGGCGGGCGAGGCGGCGGGCGGGGCGGGCGGCGGGGCGGCGGGCGGCGCGGGGGAGGCGGGCGGGGCGGGGGAGGCGGGCGGGTGCGCGGCGGCGCCGGCCTGGGTGCCCGACGTGCTGGCGGCGCGCTGCATGCGCTGCGCCGCGCACTTCACCGCCTTCCGCCGCCGCCACCACTGCAGGAACTGCGGTACGTACCCCTGCACCACGCACCACACACCACTATCACATACCATACTCCAATACACTTACATACTAAACGAAACACGACTTACCGATGACACCTCACACCACATGTCACGACACGTGACACTACCACACTAAATGCGACATACCCTTGTCCCATAATGCAGTAAAACATCAGACATTTCGTGTAGCGGGTTCGATTCCCGGTTCAAACATGTAATTATTCAATAATCTATGAATGCAGTTAAAATTGTTTTTGAAATTACAATAATGCCTTCTTTCAGTAAAATGTTCTATCTACAATGTTTAAGGTACTTTCCCTCCATGTGGCATGGCCGTGGGACGCCCTGTATACATCAGATATGATAGAGACTATGAACATACACTCTATAGATATGCCAAACACATGAACCCAAAGACAAAATATGACAACCAGAAACTACAAATTAGATATCCTAATCTGTATTAACAGACGCGACTAATATCGATACAGACACACATACAAAGCCATCTATGCCTCAATATACACCAACAACTTATTCCTCCACAAAGCTGACTAACACTCCATCACACCATTCCAGGTAAAGTATTCTGTGCATCATGCAGCTCCAATTCGATCCCGTTGCCTCGCTACGGTCAACTGAAGCCGGTGCGGGTGTGTGACGAGTGTTTCAGTTCCATAGCAACCAATTGCCGACGACCATCCACGCAACGGTGAGATTGTACACACGTACGGATAAAGGATAGGTTGGTCGGCAGTACTGTAATTGGCTGTTGGGTTTGACGTGTGTCAGATGATGTTGGAATGTCAAATTGATGTCAAAGTAGAAAACTAGTTGTCAAAAATATTGGTTTTGATACTTTTTATTACGATGCGATAGTAAAATAGTAATTAGAATGATATTAGTGGAATTGCGACGAAATGTTAATAAGAAAAAAAAATGTATTTTTCGAAAGTACCTACTCAACTAACGGCTGAATCCGACCTGACCTTAACCTTGTCCAAAAGTTTGTATAAACATCTTGCTTGCTCATTTTGACAGTTCATCTGTCACTTGTCAATTTTAACAGATAATTTCTACAGTATTTCCAATTGCATCGATATTATGAAATATGTAAATGTTACAGATTTCAGGACAAACTGGTTTTGTATTGACTACGTTACGTATGTTATAGTTCAATGAACTAATATCTATTGAATTAATTTAGTCTTAACAAAACTAGACTGAAATCTATAGGGCTATGATGCTTGCTAAGACAATTTTTTAAACTTATTTTTCTCTTCTTTAAATACATCTCCCTCTATTTATATTTAAAGCAGAGAGATAAATAGAAGATATAAGACAATACCTTTGTTTTGGCGTGCATCTTAACTCTACTGGTAACATTCAATCAAAATATCGACCTTTTATTAACTCCTGTTTATAATACAGATATTTTAATCTTGGTTCTTTTATTGACTGAAAAGCTAATTTAAACCTTAAAACTCAATCGTAAGAGTAGTGTTTTGCATAACTATGCATGATGTAAACGTCTTTATTGTAGTTATCCAGTACTCTATTGCATTAGTTTTAAAGTTGACATTAGTTTGGGTAATCAGTTTTGGAGTAAATAGTTTTTATTTACTATTTTATGTTGATAAGAATCTTTGACCAATCATAACAACTTGATTTTCCGCCATTTTTAAACACTGAACTCTTATTGGTGGATTTGTTAGTTGACAACCAATCAAAACAGTATATATTTTTAAATAAAGAACATAGTCTTTTCTCATTGGTGATAAAAATAAATTGTACCAATAATATTTCTACATTTTTCACAATATAGCGTTCTTATGGGTGGTATAAAGTGTTGAGATGAATAAAATAAAAACTATTTACGTAGATAATGTAGAGTAATATGTTAAAAATGTTTATATTTTTCACATTAAAGTGATATATTTGTAATATTCCAGACCCTATTATTTTTACTAGCCATACTTAAATTGTTGAACTTTGTATAGATGTAAGTATAAACCTAAATATTAATAATAAAAGATGTATAATGTATATTTTTCCATAATTGACTGATAAAGGAAAAATTTTATTTGTGTAGATTAGTGACAAGTAATTTTGATAAGATTCTTTATTTTTGGGTTCAAATAGTAACTGAATTAAACTGAATTTGAAATACTAATTTGACTCACATTTATGTATGAATTTGATACTGGTCCACAGTTTTAAAGTAAAGTATAAGCCTGCAATGTCCCACAGCAGGACAAAGGATTTTATGCTTACTGAAGATATAGGAAAATAGATGAAAAAATGACTCTTTTCAACTAATTTTCAAAACATATATAATACTACTAGCAGCGCCCCGCGGTTTTACCCGCGTTGTACCCGTTCCCGTAGGAATTTCGGGATGAAAAATAGCCTATAACCTTCCCGTTGAATGTGGCTATCTATTACAAAAAGAATTATTCAAATCGGTTCAGTAGTTTCTGAGATTAGCGCGTTTAAACAAACAAACAAAACAAACAAAACAAACTCTTCAGCTTTATAATATTAGTATAGATATACTTTTGTATCCTCCTCACTGTACTGATCTTCTGTGAGATGAAATGCCTTTGCCCAACAGTGGATATTACAGGCTAATCCCATAACCACCTATGTACCAAATCAAATTAGAATTTTGCAATAAATTGAGTTTAGTTTAGTCAACTAAAACCCAATTTCACAAACCATTTTACGATTTTAATCTTTAAATTAATCACAATAAATATCAAAACTGTGTCTAACTGCCATACTCAGAGACGTCAATTAAATTGACAAATAGCTAATTGACATAATTACATTACATGTCATATATCACTCATTAACCATTCTTAAGGAATCATTTGACATCTCTGATTACAGTGGTAAGATTTACGTTAAATATCGAATTAAAATTTAACTTTAGTTTGTGTAATTGGTTTTATAAAGCCCTGTTATATTATAGGTAGCTCTCTAATTCTGTTAATTACCCTTTCTTATTATTTACTTTAAATTGTTATAAATGATTCCTTACTTTATTAAACATAGCCACAGAAATTAATTTTAATCGGAGATTAAACGCTAAATAAATAATCATGAAGACAGTTCGCGTTTAATGTCAGATTAAAAATTTATTTTAGTTCCGAGTGTTAGAATACTAAAGTGTTTTGTGAAATAGTTAATAGAAGTATTGGTGAACGCTTCTTAAACATTTTAAGGAACTATGCTATGTTGCTTATGTAGGCCACACACGCTTCGGTTTACCGGAGAGGTCTACCTGTGCAGGTGTACCTGCGCCCTGTCGACCGGAGCAAATTCGTAAACATCACAAATTAAATTAATTTATTAACCATGGTTATTAAGAAGCGTTTACAGATATTTAATTTCCCATATTTGTTTATTCTTCGTGTTTAAAATCGGAAAACTTAAGGAATAATTAGCAGGTTTATTAGTTTTTAATTAAGTAATCGATATTATCATTATGGTCATGTTTAATATTCTAGAGATTACTGTAGAAACTTATTATGTCGAAAGATAAAAGTATTTTCTTTTTTTTGTATAGAAAATCTTACTACTTGAGGGACACAGTAACAACAGTAACCTCCGTCGTTCGTAAGTTCGTCGTTCGTAAGTTCGTAAGATCGGTTTCTTTTACTTACAACATATATAACAAGTAATCTTTCGAATATTAGATATAACCATAATTTAATTATTTGCCCTCATCTTATGATATGACACTTGCACTCATTTATACTTATATTGTTGACAATTAAATTCTTATGCTTTGAGTTTTAACTGCAAAGTTTATAGCCTAATTTCACGCTGTTGAGAGTAAATGGTCGAGTACTCTACCATTAAAAAACGATAATGTTTGAATAGTTCTACCAATGTAGAGCTCGAAACTAGAAGTGGTAGAGTGACCATTGCATTCTGCTATGGTAGACTGGATTGCATACTTGTCATGACATGAATAGTTTCATACTAGTTTTATTACAAACTGGTGAATAACAAACTAATTAACCCCCATTGCTAGGGGTTGAATATCGCAAAATCCTTTCCATTGCGCTTACATTATGAAAGGAACCCCTGTACCAAATTTGCCTTTGCCTTTCATCTTACACCAATGCCAATAGCTAGTGGGTCTGAGTGGTGCATTCCGATGGTTATGCTCCACTGAATGATATCAAAATGACTTACTAATGGTCACTCTACTAGGGAGTTCCTGCACCAAATGAACGGAATAGATCCAAGGCATCGATCACGATCAATGGTCGAATAGATTAATCATTCTTGGTCGATTATTTACACCATTGCGATCTATATCGAGCTATGTTAGCGTTATGAATGCACTCTACCATTTATATTTTTATTACAATAAAAATGTCCAATATCTTGTCGACTTATGCCTAAACGTTTTGAAGTCTTCAAGTATAGTTTTGAAGTGACTTCAAGTTTTTATTTTATTTAAGCAAGTGTCATGATCTCGCCCCAAAGTTTGACCCTAGACTTAAGTTTATTAAAATAGTTGATAAGAAAATATATTACTAAGCATTATTTACTTTACACGGATGGTCTATATTTCTAACCCTAACATTATAATTTTAACAAGAGAAAATGCTATAAAAAATTCCATAATTTTAAAAAAGGTGTTTGATTTAATTTTGATATAGAGTTATAAAACGATAATAATATGTAAATTTTTGTAAAAAATATTATTATTATAATAGTTATGGTTATTATAATGTTCCGTACCCATTTTGTATAATAAATATAATGATGTGAAATAATGACGTTATATTATTATTCAGTGATATAGTTACATATTTCAAGTGTAAATAAATTCGTATTATAGATAAAAATATTGATGGTTTTATTACCGACCTTGATAACATGATAAACATTATTTGACTAATGATCACCGATGATCACCGATGTCGGTCAATGATGACCAAAGATATTATTCACTGATGATGATGTGATTGAACGATGCTTATCGGTCAATTATGATTACCGATGTTGGTCACCGATGATCACCGGTTTATAGCATCGTTGATCACCGATGATCTGTCACCTTCCGGTCAACTAAATATTAGGATTTACATGTAAAATAAATTGGAGTAGATTTTCTTGAAAAAAGTAAAATAAGTTTATTTGAACCATTTACATTCACCAAACAGTCATTAGGGTGTTTTCACACCAAATCGATCAATCTTCGACTAATGCCATCGATCGACGTCGATTTATCCAATTAACGGATTTTTAACCCTTAGGGTGTGTCCAGATTATGTTGCATGTTGTATTATGTACCTTTATCTATACTTTTATACTAATTTTATGATGAGGATGATTTGGACCACATTGAATGAAGGCGACCCCACTTAATCTATGAAAATAGCATATGCGCGATGTACAAGTTCACACTAGCGCAATCTGTTGGCTCGAGGGTAAAACCATCGTTATGAACTGCTAGTTTAGCTATAATATAACATATTATCCATATAATTTAAAAAATGATGATTTACAATATTATGGAAAAGTTACACAACAATGTTTATGAAATATCTCTGTTACATTAGGAGTCTACTGCCAATCCTCGTCCTTTTCGTCGAAGTCAACTACTATCGTGTGGTTATAAAATTGTTTACATGCAAGACGCCTGAAAAAATCGTTAAATATTAATACTTAAGAAAACGGGTCGGGTACTACTGAAAAAATGTTTTGATTTCTGCCCGGCAAGCATATAATTTAAGACAGAGGTTTTCTCTTCGTTTTATCAAATATTTCTATATTTACATGCAACGTAAAAAACTCGTTTTTAGGTTTCCGTACCCAAAGGGTAAAAACGAGAACCTATTGCTGAGACTTCGCTGTCCGTCCGTCTGTCACCAGGCTGTATCTTAAGAACGGTGATAGCTAGACAGTTGAAATTTTCACAAATGATGTATTTCTATTGCCGCTATAACCACAAATACTAAAAATAATAAAAAAATAACAAATATTCAAGGGGGACTCCCATACAACAAACGTGATTTTTTGCCGTATTTTAAAGTACCCTCCGTGCGCGAGTCCGACTCGCTGAAAATATCGGTAAAGAGTTTTCTTGTTACCAGAATTCACAACTATAATTGACGACTGCTGGGAACTATTGATAAATTAATATAATATATTAAAATTGTAGATAGGTACATACAACTCTGAGATGGTTGATAGGTTGACCAGCCAGTGGATTGGTGGCTCCCCGCGGGTTTTACCCGCGTTGTGCCCGTTCTCGAAGAACAATTTCGGGATAACAATAGCCTAAAACCTTCCCCTTGAAAGTGGCTAAGCATTATAAAAATAATTATTCAAATCGGAAGATTTTTCAGAGATATTGTCCCCACCGGGAATCGAACCCGGAACCTCCAGGATCGTGAGCCGAGCGCTCAAACCACAAGACCACGGAGGCAGTTAAAGAGTGTTTATGAATAAGGGAGTAAGGGTTCTGCAGAATTCCGTGCAATATTCAATTTAAAGGTAGGTATATAGCAAGCGGCATAGGTGAGCTGTGGTACGTGAGTGCCAAAGCCGGACCCACGGCATCACCTGGTTTACCGACGACGCAGGAATACAGTGACGGTTTTAGTGAGTATTACCTGCCGCCGATGACTCCTATAATGGGGGGATGGCGGTCGGGTCGAGCCCCACATACCCCGGCGTTTACCCGAACACGGGAGATGCGTAAATGCATTTCCTCAATTAAAAAAAATGGTTTATATTACTTACAATTCGTAAGTGGCAGCCGCCAAGCAGCTGACGATCTGCCCGCAGCAATACATGCTGGTGAACAAGGAGGGGCTCTTGCAGCTGTTGTCAACGCTGTTCACGACACTCGTCACCGCGACACCAATGAGAACCTCTTCACTGCCGACCCACGTGACTAACGGACCGCCGTGGTCATTCTACGTGAACATAACTGCCATTTTTTGTAAAATAGATTAAGCTTTTGAACAATAAATTATTCTTATTCTTATTCTTATTTATATTTATATTAGCTGCGCCCCGCGATGCTACTCGCGTTGTACGTATTCCCGTGGTAATTTCGGGATAAAATGTATCCCATGTGTTATTCTGATGTATGAACTATATTACTGTAGTTTCATAAAAATCTGTTTAGTAATGTAGTTTTGGCGTGAAAGTGTAACAAACATGTATACTTCCATACATACATCCATCCTTAAACTTTCGGATTTATAATATTGGTAGGATTTTAACTAAAAAAAATGATAAAACATAATATCCATCAAAACCTTATACATAAGATGGTGCCATAAGTGCCATAGTATTTTTTGTTATCAAGCTAAAAATCTACTGGAAATCGAATTATGAAAACTACGATTTTTTATCGGTTCAAATCGGGGCCTGTCTGTAATACATACCCTTATGTATACCGAAATAATTCTGGAAACGTTTCATTAATAACAAAGATACATACGAAACAGTCGAATTGAAACCTCCATCGTCATTACCCGAATTTGGGTTCAAGGAATTCGGCGTCAATTCGCTCTTAAAATTTACAACTATTGCCTACTTCATTCCTGTTATTAATAGGTACAATACTTACTTTTAGCAACCGAATAAGGCTAACCGAAAACCTGTTTACACTAGTCGGTGACCGAACAATAAATACCTGACATATAGCAGGCGAAACTAAATTTCTTCTACTGTTCTTTACCCTCAGTTGTCGGTACCATTCCGTGTACGAGATGTTCGATCTGCTGTCTGAACACTGAAAATTAACTCTTGATCACTTCACCAGTATGGCTAAAAGAGTCAGTATAAAAAATAAAACATCCCGACTGCAAAGACTATTAAAATTTTAAAGTATGCTGTTCATACGTTTCTGTATTGTAGTGCCACGAAAACAACCCCACATACATACCTACATAGAATGATGAGCACATTACCTTGCTTGTTTAGACCTAAGTATAGTATAATCCATAATGCTGGTCACCTAATAACGCATACCTTTATTTATAGTACAGGTGACGAGGACTAAGGATTTCTCTCATATGTTTATCCGATCTAACGTAGTTATTATGAGAGTTCTTACGAAGCTGAGTGCGGCTCAGCGTACGAGCGAAGGAAATGTATGAGTCAGCCGGCTCGTCTCCTAGAGCGTGTTCGACTGGCGACAGTTTAAAAAAGATGCTCACCGAGCTTCCGTCGCGTCTCGTCGAGTTGGTGTTACACTCGTCCCTCGTCACATCTCCCACGTCCATCAAGTTTCCTTCTCCGTCCAGCAGTCCCTTATGATCAACGCACAGCAAGTGCCTTCTTATATCAGCCTGAATTTTAGTTGAATTGTAAGAGTGTATGCAAACGTTCTTTGAGACTATAACCCCTGACATTTCACCTAGGAATTCGGAGTTTGGATCGTTCATGTCGTTAGTCTGAAAGTAAAAGGTTAGGAACTATGATTTTTCTGTCTATTTAAGTTTCTTCTACTGATCTTTGCCTACGTCATCAGTTCCAGAGTATGACAACAGTGCGTCGACACTAGTGGACAGTCTAGACTGGCCAAGGTTAGCCACTAATTTGTGTCTACACAACCTTACTTGACTAGTTTGAGAAGCTCGTTGGCACAGTGGCAGTGTGAGCGCTTACTATGGGGGTTGCGGGTTCGATTCCCGCCCGTAGTCAACAATATGAGCAGACATAGTTGTTGGCGACGATGTGACAACACCACCACCTTTATTGCTGTCGATAAAAAATCATTCTGTTGCCTTTGCATTTCATATAATCTGATAGAACTTTGAAAATCAGTTCTTATTCTGTCAGTAATGGAGTGCCTCGCGGTTATACCTGAATTGTGCCCGTTCCGACGCTCGAGTAAATGCCCATTAGCATCGTGGGCTATTATATCAAGTCAAAAAAACCAATCACACAAATTGAGAACCTTTGGTTTTGTAAGTTGTTAAATCTTTAGGGGGAAGGTTTAAAGTTAAATTTATTACAACACACAGCAAAGCTACGGATACAGATAGAACAGTTGACTGACCGCCCTCCAGTACCAGCTGCCCCAGCCGAACGCCACGACATCGACTCCGGGCGTCTGGAAGTCGTATTCGTAACCGATCTTGATGGGCAGCGGCACGTACGAGCACGTGAGCCGCCATGTGAGGTCGCTGAAGTCATACTCTTTTGCTACAATCGCCATACCGATGTCAACAGCCATCCAGGTAACTCGCATCGAGTGCATATGATATTCTGTAAAGATAATTAGTGAAAAACTAGCAGCGCCCGCAGTTTTACCCGCGTTGTGCCCATTCCCGTAGGAATTTCGGGATTTTTATACACTTATACCTTCATCTTGAATCACTCTATCTGTTTAGAAAACCCGCGTCAAAATCCGTTGCGTAGTTTCAAAGATCTAAGCATACATAGGGACAGGCAGACAGCGAAAAGCGATTTTGTTTTATACTGATTTTAACTGGAACCATGTATTATCTTATATATAAAATTCTCGTGTCCCAGTGTTCGTTCGCGTACTCCTCCGAAACGGCTTGACCGATTCTCATGAAATTTTGTGAGCATATTGAGTAGGTCTGAGAATCGGCCAACATCTATTTTTCATCCCGAAATTCCCGCGGGAACGGGTACAACGCGGGTGAAACCGCGGGGCGCAGCTAGTATTATATATTATGTATTTTTTATATACGGAAAGTTTTCGAAATCAGTTCATAAACGACAGAGATACAAAATGACAAACAAACAAAACACATAGTAAAAAAGAAAGTCTAGCCTCTAGTGTGCACTCCCTTTCAGAGGCAAGAAGACTCAGGACTTTAGCCTCTATTTTAGAGCTGAGAAATTAGATTTTAAAGATTTGCTCTATGATATTCCGCGTTATTCATAAACGTTCTATAACTAAATCACTGTTATAAAGAGTTTTGTCTCTTTTGCTCTTAGGAAAATAGCGTACGTCGGAAAGGGCAAAACCATTTGATTGCTAAAATAAATATACCCGGACAAATTCACTCACGGTTCATTAGACCCAAACTAAGCTCTAAGCTTGTAATATGGAATTTAACTAACTGATACTACTACATATACATACATAAATACTTTATAAGAATATATAATTGACACCCAGTCGTCGTCGCCAACAACTATGTCTTCACATATTGTTGACTCCGGGCGGGAATCGAACCCGCAGCCCCCGACACAGTAAGCGCTCTCACTGCCACTGTGCCAACGGGCTTGTCGACTAAAAGACTGTTGATAAGCCTTTATGAATAAGGCCTATTATCTTTATCTAATAAGTTAATAGATTTACTTCTCGGGAAACACGTTCTTAAGATTTTGTTTTTCCTTTCTCTGGTGCAGGGGTCGTAGTCGATGGCTTTCCAGTTGACGTATTTCCTGTATCCAGCTATTACGTATAAATTGTTCGTCTCTCTGAGACAACCAGCGGACGTAATCACTTGAAACGTTGATATGAGAGCGCCACCGCATAGCCACGAGTCGTATTTTATTTTTGATAAGTGTGATTGTACTAGGTATACCTGAAAAAAGTAGGGTTAGACCAACGAAGATGTATCTTACATATGATAGTATTTCTATGATTTTATTTGAACGTAAATAAAATGGTATCTTAGCTATGATGATCATCAATTCATTCAATTTACGGACAGATTTTGTAAATTTATAAAATTTTCGAAACAACTTTATGTAGAAACTAGCAGCGGCCTATGGATTTACCCGAGTTGTGCCCGCTCCCGTGGGAATTTGGGGATGAAAAATAGCCTATAATTTTCCGTTGAATGTCGCTATCCATTACAAATAAAATGATTCAAATTCAACCCATAAATTGTAGTTTTTAAATAGATAGAGTGAGTGATTCAAGAAGAAGGTTTATACGTTTAAAAAGTCCAGAAAATCACACGGGAACGGCCACAACGCGGGTAACACCGCGGGGTACTGCTAGTTTTTTGTGAATGTAAGAGAGATTTCATTTAGTTAGGTAGATTTCATGTTTCCTTGATTACTTTTCGCATTTGGCAAGCGTGGTGATTATGCCTAATCCTCCTCACTGTACTTACTATCTTCAGTGAGACATTACAGGCTAATACTTTTTAGGGTTCCGTACCCAAAGGGTAAAAACGGGACCCTATTACTGAGACTTCGATGTCCGTCCGTCAGTCCGTCCGGCGTCTGTCTGTCTGTCACCAGGCTATATCTTAAGAATGGTGATAGCTAGATAGTTGAAATTTTCACAGATGGTGTATTTTTATTGCCGCTATCAAAAATAAAAATAAAATAAAAGAAATATTCAAGGGGGGCTCCCTTACTTAATTTTTATGCCGTTTTTTAAAGTACGGAACCCTCCGTGCGCGGGTCCGACTTGGCCGGTATTTTAGGTAAATTTCAAATTTAGATCTAGCTCACTTACCATATATCTTTTTTCACCGAATGTAGTTTCACCATGTATTATTCTTCTTTGACACGAGCAAACTAGAACATAAGATTGATATTTAGTTGAATACGTTAACCAGATCAAGACAAGTAATCAAGTAACGTAAGTATTAATAAACTTACTAGTTCGCAAACTGACAAAACATATATACCCACTTATTTATACCTAATATGTACTTATTATAAATACTTATTGACAAGCCCGTTGGCACAGTGGCAGTGAGAGCGCTTACTGTGTCGGGGGTTGCGGGTTCGATTCCCGCCCGGAGTCAACAATATGTGTGCAGACATAGTTGTTGGCGACGACGTCTGGGTGTCAATTATATATTCTTATAAAATATTTGTGTATTTGTGTATGTATATGTAGTAGTAACAGTTAATTAGATTCCATAAAACAAGCTTAGAGCTTACTTTGGGTCTAATTAACCGTGTGTGAATTTGTCCAGGTATATTTATTTATTTATTATTATTATTTTTTAATTACTTATCTTTTTATAAATACCCCCATTTTTATAGTACAGACAGAACAAAATATTCTACTGGCTTGGATGCTTTTAAATCTAGAATTGTATTGTATATGTTGTATCCGCCAATCAAATCAATTAATTTCCTTAAGCTAGTAGTTTGACGGTTGACAAATCAAGCGATCTGCAATCACCACAACGTCGCCACACGTCTTTGCTTGAAAGCTCTAATGATGTTTGTATAACCGCCAATTATCGTTTGTATTGAACGTGTGGTCAATCAATCTTTGCCAAATTTTCTCTTCCAGAACATTACGCGAGGAAAAATTAATATGCATGAATGGAAATTAACAAAACGGGCCGCGTCATTGCATAACAGTTCTATTTTGCCGCTTATTTTGTATGTAATTAATCATTCGCGACTACGACGTACTTGTACTAAGCGTATATAAAGATATTTTGCTTAGATGTTGTTCTAAGGAAATTGTGCTGAGCTATTATAAAACAGCCTGTGTATAAACTGCCTGATAGTTATTACGAATCATAGTTTGAAATATAATTGTTATATCTACATTGTGTTACCCAAACTCAGGGCCGCATTCGCCGTTTTTTTCTCGAACCACGGTCAACTGAACTCAATTTAAATGAATCAATTTTGAAGTTTTCTTCTTATTTGAGCTCGTGAACTAGGATAAAGTTGAACTGATCGCGTTGGAGACAATTAGTTGTGGGTCCGATGGGCCCGATAACCAACCCGCATTTGGCAAGCGTCGTAATCATGCCTAATCATCTTCACTGTACTGATATCTTCAGTGAGACGAGAGGCCTTTGCCCAACAGTGGGACATTACAGGCAAAGGGCCCGAGGTCGTGCCAAAGTTTGTTTCGGTAATAATCGTGGTGTTTTGTTTTTTGTATGCGTATGTAAGTAAGTAAAAAAATAAAAAATATACTTAACATTTAAACAAAGAAATCATAACAATTATTATTAAAAAACGTAACATCACAAGTTTAAACAGAATTATACAATAACGTAAAACATCACCGGTGTGCTACGGGAGTATATGATCCGCCACCTTTTATAAGAGGCGATTTAATGAAAAACGTGGGGCACTTACTTCACGCACCATTTGATCTCAAATGTGACTGATTAACACATTAAATTAATGAATGCTTGATGAAAGTGAACTACCAGATAACGGTAAAGGACACAGAATACTTACTGCCTAATAAACGTGGTGTATGTAACTAAAACACCGTGTTTTGTCTCTTTTGCTCCTCGGAAAATTGCGTATGTCAGAAAGTGACAAAGCACTTGATAGCTAAACTGTTCTTTATACGCGTTTATTAATGTGGCCCCTTATGTTCATTTAAATATCATACTACCTTTGCCCAGCAGTGGGACAATATAGGTTAATAAAAAATAAAAAAAAACTACCAATAATGATAGGTCTCTCAGCTTAGAAGGTCCATTCTTCAAATATTTCCAGTTGTTTACTATATACGCTATATAGCTACCGAAGTGCAGAATAATTTTCATTTGTGATTGTTTTCAACAACAAAATTACTTCCAGATGGAGGTAAATATAAATATGTATTATTGGATTGCGACTTTCACTGATATCACCGATGTTGGTCACTAATGATCACCAAAATTGGTCAATGATACCAAAGTACCCTGCACGCGGAAAATTTTACTAAGGGTAGATTTTTTTTTCTTAGCCGATTGGTACATTTTTATCAAAGCTCTACCGAGCATTTAAAATGTCGGTACCTACCAGTTATATTTTTAATTATCATATCATCTAGAAGGCCTTTAAGCGGTCTAATAACTCCAACACCAGGTTTGGCCATTAACCTATTCGAAATAAATGATTAAGTACAGTGAGCTTCGTCTTTATAAATACTTAGTAACAGAAATAAGAAAGACCCCAATGCACAAATCAAAGATAAACAAGCTAAAACAAAAAGGCTGCAAAGTTAAGAAGTCCATTTGTTGGAATTAATTCCGCAGCGGACATTAAGGGCGTTCTACGCGAGTGTACTTAGGACGTTAAATTAAGTAGTCGTATTGAATGTGAGCCGACCTTAGCCTCTTTAAAGGAGACAGATTTACTTTCTTTAAGTATGTTTTGTTCGGGCCGTATTGATTTGTTGGGATTTGAGAGAATCTACTTTCTTTTACGTATAACTGTACCTGGACAGTATACGTAGGAAGATCTACATTCTCTACTATCGTACTTTTTAAGTTTTTACTAATATTATAAATACGAAAGTTTGTGTGGATGGATGTGTTTGTTACTCGTTCACGAAAAAACTACTGGACGGATTTGGATGAATCTTCACAGCAATATCTATACTAATATTATAAAGCTGAAGAGTTTGTTTTGTTTGTTTGTTTGTTTGTTTGTTTGTTTGTTTGTTTGTTTAAACGCGCTAATCTCAGAAACTACTGAACCGATTTGAATAATTCTTTCACTGTTAGATAGTCTATTTATCGAGGAAGGCTATAGGCTACATTTTATCCCGAAATTCCCACGGGAACGGGCACAACGCGGGTAAAACCGCGGGGCGCTGCTAGTAGGTTATATATATCAGAATAACATATGAGATGGTACAACGCAGGTAACATACACCGCGGGTTGCAGGACATGTTCATTAGGAATTTTGTCACTTAAAAGGCTGTATTTTGGTGAAAACCGCATGAAAACACGTATTTTAATAATATATATCTTCTTGTTATCGAGTCGAGATAGTTATTTTAAGTCAAAAATGTTTACACCAGAATTTGGGCAGGTCTATTGCAGTGTCATTTGCCTTCCAAAGATCCTACCAATATGTATATGTAGATACACATGATCGTTTGAAATATTGCAAAATAAAAATCACCTTCCAAAAAGGCCGAATGTGTCGCTAAATGTATTATAGAATAGCCACGATGTGAGGTAATCGCATAGAAACTCGACACCTGCCGATTGTGACGAAGGTTTATGGAAATATTATTTGTACTTATTTGTCAGACGGTTTTGTTGTATGTGCAGTACTGGCAGCCAGGTTCAAATCTCGGATCAGGGTGTGTTTCAATTGAAACGGAGAAAAAAAACTGTCGATTTTTTCATCAATAGACCATGTCGAAGGGCTTAAGGCCGTCTAAAAACTCCGACTTCAGTGTTCCGAACGAACTCATGTAGAGCTTCATTAGAAACCATTCAGTGATTTTTGCGTGCAAGAGCAACAAACATACATACATCCTCACAAGTAAGGTTCTCATCTATACTAATATTATAAAGCTGCAGAGTTTGTTTGTTTGAACGCGCCAATCTCAGGAACTTCTGGTCCGATTTGAAAAAATCTTTCAGTGTTGGATAGTCCACTTATCGGGGACGGCTATAGGCTGTTTTTCATCTCGAAATTCGTACGGGAACGGGCACAACGCGGGTAAAACCGCGGGGCGCTGCTCGTTTTCAATATCAGTAGGATAGGATTATAGTTACTAGTGGTCCTATACAATTCGCCGCCCAACAGCTTCACCCTGACTTGCGTATTCCACTATGTAAAATCCTTGCAGATCCTCTAAGAATTCGCAATAATCCCACCCCAGTTGGTTCACACCCTCGTCACCTCGAGTGGTTTGACACGTGACTGTTATCAGACGTTATTCATCAATCACAATGGATATTAATAACTATTTTTCTTATCGGGAAAATGTTTGGTAAGTTTGTTTACTTACTTAGTAGTAAACATGTTTTGAAATGTGAATAACGGTTAAACGAACATCTAGCTGCGGTTACAGTACGTTGTTTAGCGAAAGCCTATTAAATGTTACGGTGAAAGAATAATTATAGTAACAGTTGTAGCGCCCCTGAGTCATACAGTTGACATAACTCACTGCATCGAATTACTTTTCTGTCTTTACTCAAACCCGTCACGCTGCTACTACTCTATAAACAATTTGGACAGGATTCTGACGTCGACCATGATGCTCACTAAGACAATGTGCATGTGCAATTACCTACATTACTATGGCTCAGTACAGTGAGGAGGAAAAACGTGCCGGACAAAAATCAGACGACTAAAGCCCAAATATAAGGCGCGTGCGGACCCGCAGCGGGCACCCGCACTATGTGTGTCTTGCGCTTAAAGACGCCTAATTTTAAAGAGCCATAAGCCTGTCTAAACTGAGGTCCACAAAGACTGATTAGAGTTATTAATAACTTAACTTTTTTAAAATTATGGAACTAAAAATTACCCACTGTAGTCACAGATTATAAGACCTGAAAGAGTCATCTCATATCACTATCACTACATAGTATAAAACAAAGTCGCTTTCCGCTGTCTGTCTGTCCCTATGTATGCATAGATCTTTAAAACTACGCAACGGATTTTGACGCGGTTTTTTAACAGATACTCGTATAGTGATTTTAGAAATAGGTTTATATGTATAAAAATTCCCGAAATTCCCACGGGAACGGGCACAACGCGAGTAAAACCGCAGGGAACTAATTAAAATATAAGTTCAATAGTAATCTTATTAATTTAATCACCAGGCGAGGAGTTACGTTAATAATTGTTCCCAGTATCAATGAACTCGTTAACCAAATTATTGAGTAAATTGTAATTGATATTAGATTGATTAGGCTGTGAACATATTAAGAACAGCGATTTAATACAATGTTATTTTGTTCCTGTTGAACGTGGCTATCTTTTACAAAACGATTATTCAAATCGGACTGGTGATTACCGAGAGTAGTTCGAACATACAAACAAACTTACAAATTTTAACTCTTTATAATATTATTATAGATAAATTCCACAATGACAACTCAAAGGCAATGAGAACTCTTCAATAACAAGTCAACTTCAAATGCATAAAACTAAGTACATAAGTTCATATCTCTTTATTTCCCTCATTCGTAACACAACCACATCCTTAACCATCGCACTCCATTATATTACAAAACACAGACACACACTAATGTACTGTGCAATAATGAGATAAATACACTTAATATCATTAAGTACTGACTGATAGAAACGAGCTGTTACACCCTTGCGTTAATTAATTAAAAGCAAACACACGTTTGCCAATTAAAACGGTTTTGGGTATTGATATTCTGTTGTAGCAAATCAGTTCAATGTTACTCAGCTTTATTGTTTTTTTTGGTTGTAACTTTTAACTATGGATACAAAAGAACCTTTTTAAACTTTGAAATCTATAAATGTATATATATAAATTACTTGTCACGTTGTTTGTCCGCGATGGACTCCTAATCCTAAACTGTTGAACCAAATTGAAAGATAGGATAGGATTGAAAGATAGGATAGTTTACATCTCAATTTATAGTGATTAGGGTGGTCAACCCCTTAATTTTTATACAGCAAAACAAAGTTTCCTGGGTCAGCTAGTAGATTGATATATTTGTGGGGTGATATGAATATATTTTATTGATTTTTTTTTTTGCTATTTGGCTCTGGAACCCTAAAAAAGAAGGGTTTCGTACCTTAGTTCGAAAGAAGATCTTTACCTCGATGGCCGTTCTTGCTGGACCTATTTTGACGGGACTTTTACTTGCAGGCAGCTGATATAATAAGGAGTAACATAAGCTACTTAAAACAAACAAAAAAAATATTTTGTTAAATTCCACGCGGACAAAGTCGAGGGCACAGCTGGTATTTTATAAGTAACATACATAACTACAGCATGTTCAAAACAGTTAAGGGTAACCAAAACACATCAACGTAAAACAAACACTTTTCACACGAGAATATTACGAAAATAATTATTTATTTAGTCGAAAAACTCGCGTCATATTTGAACATAATTAAGAACTAAATAAGAAGTTTTAATGACTAGGCTAAGTACTCTACACGATAAGTTTGTTTTACTTACAACTCTAGTGAATACGCCAAAACGTTATTCAGTAGGTGATAGGGTATTTCAATGATATTAAAAGTGTACAATTTGAGGGATGAATTTAAAAATGTATGTTTATGTGAAAAAAGTGTATTGAATGTTTATATATTTTATTTATTTCTTAGACTTCTATTCCTGTGTTCGAAAAGGCCGGGAATTTTAAATAATAGAAGATATTTTAAAGTTATTACAGCACAACAACAAAGACAATTAGGGACTATTTTTTGAAATAGTTAGGCCACGTTTAATATTATATTTTGAAACTTACACGATTCGCACTATATGAAACGGGTCTATATCGCGTTAGACTATATAACGTATTTATTAAAATACGTACTCGAATAACACAAAACACGCGACATCAATACAAACTACAATATACTCGTATATAAAATTGCATTCGAGTTTCCACTCGCATTTGTGTTTACGAAAAGCGCAAAACATTTTACAAAACTGCTGGTGAAGTTTAATCCGTCCAACCGTGGTTTTTGGGTACCACCCTCTCGCGCTTGGCTCATACTATTGTACAGCCTTAGGAGTGGCAAGAATAGGTTAAAAGTATTAAGCCTATAATACTGTTACTGTTAGTGTGTATCATCCCATTGTTGGGCAAAGGCATTTTTCTCGATAATCTATAATAATCATTATTATTAATAAGTAATTATTATTGAATAATAATGTCTGTAATGTCCTAATATTGATTAAAGACCTCTCATATAGTAAGATGAGAGGCGTCGCGGAGGATTAAGCGTTATCACTACGGTTCCCAACTGCGAGTTGATCTCAAACCCGAGCCATGTTTGAAAAGTGGCAAACATGATTCGGTCGATACGGGCATCGGGCCAACAGTCTTGGCAGTCGAATGCAAACCTGGTTTCAGAGTTTTTAGAACGCCTAGAGGCCTCCAACATTGTCTGACTATTGAAACAACCAGGACCTTTGTAGCGGACAGATAGAGATGCCGCTATCGGCTCCAAGTAGGGCCGGAGCTGAACATTGCTTAACAGTTGCAGTGCACTCTTCTTATTATCGAGTGGATGGTCAACCTGACCAATCCTGGTGTCAGAGTTATAGAGCCGCCAAAGGCCTCTGACGTGGCTCATGTAACGACTACTATCCGTAGAAAGTAACCGGGACCGACGGCTTAACGTGCCCTCCGAAGCACGGAATCATCTTACTTTTCGGGCAATGAGGTGATTCAGCCTGCAATGCCCTAACCAAACTGAGGACAGTCTAACAAAGTGATTTTTGTGAGGTATCCCCACCGGGAATCGAACCCGGAACCTCCGGATCGTGAGCCGGGTGCTCAAACCACAAGACCACGGAGGCTGTGCAGTGCACTAACGCTTAGTCAAACTACGTCACAAGCGCTGCAAAACTTAATACAAAGTTAATCAACTGAAACAACCCTATAAACATCTATAAAGTTGTGACCGGATGTTATTTTAAAATAATATCAACTTGCTAACGGCTAAGCTCCGGATATTAAGAGTGGTACTGGTACCTACAGGGACATACTGACAGGAATCGAAGTCACTTCTAGAAATTAACGGAAATTAAGCATCAAAGGTGGACGATACGTCGTCCGAGGGTTACATACAGGTGATTTATTAAGATCACCTGGGTGATGAAGGTGGCTTTAAATCAGGTAGCAGTAGTGATAGAAGCCTCAAAGTAAATTTGGAGACATCCGGTTACGTACTTAGATAAATTGATTTTAGATATCCTACTCCTACTAATATTATAAATGCAAAAGTTTGTGAGGATAAATATATGAATGGATGTATGTTTGTGGCTCTTTCACGCAAAAAATACTGAACCGATTTAGATGAAACTTTACAGTAATATAGGTAATACATCAGAATAACACATGGGATACATTTTATCCTGAAATTCCCGCGGGAACGGGTACAACGTGAGTGAAACCGCGGGGCGCGGCTAGTCTCTTATATATATGCATAATTATACATACTTTGATAACTATCGCGATAAACATACCTTGGTATCATTAACTGTCGCACTCAAAAAGGTCCATTAAATCGACATTTAACTGATTGCCATATTCACTCATTAAATTTCTACTAAGGAAGCATTTTTGACATCTCTGAGTATGGGTCTAAGTCCTAACATCATGATAACGATACTTTGCAAAAAAAAAAGGCAATTGAGATCCATATTTCGTTTTAAAAAGCTTTTTCCGCCAATTCTACTTCATTCAAACTCTGTACCAAAGCTCCTTTTAAACCGTACGATAAACAAGCGTCGGTACAGTTGCGAACAAACTATGATTCTACTTATATCACTAGTACTGTTTTATGATAGTAATGGTACACTTATGAACAGTAAATAGAGATAAACTTGGGACATGAAGCTGAACTTCATTAATTTCATTCTTGATCTAACAATCAGATTTATGAGTGTTGTACTGTACCTATTTCGATATACAAGATAGAATATAAAAACAAAGATACGTCAAATTCACTGCCAATGGGGTAACATTTTAACAGTCAACAGTAACAGATTATACGCTTTGAGTAACAGTCTGCAAAACTAATAAGTTGTTTTGTTAAAAATTCAATTTTAGGTAAAAAAATATCGACATAATTTTAGAAAAGAGTTGATTACTCCTCAGATTGCTGGACCAAGACCAAACACTGACAGAATGTGGCTTTCGAATGAAAGACGCATCGAAATCGGTTCCTCTGAGAGCTACGTTGCCACAGTCAGACCCACACACACACACGCTCAGACATATACATCGACGTCAAACATGCAATCCTCTTTTTGCGTCAGAAGCTAAAAATCCATTCTGCATACAAATACTTACCAATCACAGTCACGTTTCACCAATAATTTAACATTCCGTAAACCGAATGTCCCCTTGTACTTTTTGCAAATAGTCCGGAGACGCAGCCTTACGTGACCGGGGTGGGTACGGGGAAAATCTACCCGTTTTTCTAAGAAATTGATTGTTACTGTTAGCTTTCGGTTGGAGATTTAGTAGGAAAACGTTTTGAAAAGGTTTTTTTTAGGTTGAAGGGATGGTTTTGTTGGTTAGTGAGTAAAGGATCATGCATCGTACTAATATTATAAATTTAATAGTTTGCCAGGATAGCATATATTTATGTGTGTTGCTCTTTCACGAAACTACTAGGCGGATTTGGATGAAACTTGTACCCCTAAAATTTTCATGAGAACGGGTATAAAGTGGGTAAAACCGCGGGGCGTAATATGTGTTTACCTTTTTCAATAAATCAGAAATATTTATCTGAGAACACAGATACAAATTAGTCCAGGGTTTCTTTTATTAGACAGTTAATAACGGTTACTTTCTAACCTAGTATATTTTATTTTATTTAATATCAAATTATTTTGGAACTTTTACCAAAAAGGCATGCCAGTTCCGTCTTGCCCTGAACCTTAAAATCAATTAAACTATAGACACAAACTAAAACAACTTCCTTGACATTATTAATAAATATTTGTATCACAAACTGTACTGAGCCTCATTTATCCTTGTTAGATATCAAAGCGTTGGCGAATTTTCTAAAATAAACAACATTTTGTTAAACGTGGCGCTTTCACTAATTCCTGTTTATTTTCAAAAGGCCTTGATTGATGATTTAATGAAGAAATCAAATATTCGGCCTGTTCTATTTATTTGGTACATTAACCAAATGATATTGCAATGAATGTGCTTTGAAATATCAATTTTGGCAAGCCTATTGGCACAGTGGCAGTGAGAGTGCTTACTGTGTTGGAGGTTGCAAATGCAGGTTCGATTCCCACTTGGAGTCAACAATATGTGAAGACATAGTTGTTAGCTCCAGGCGGGATATTACTGTAATATTCATCCAAATCCGTTTAGTAGTTTTTGCATTTACAATAATTTATCCCCAGGTAGGATAGAATTGACCCCCACACTTCGTTGCGAACAACGAGTACACATATTATTGACTCCGTTGAATCGAACCCGTGAACCTGACATAGTACCGCTCTCACATGCCACTGTGAAGTATTAAAATAAAAGTATTGCTAAATATTGTAATTACGCGCATACCTATTGTAAATGGGAAAGCCCAAAATCTTTACCTAAAAATAAAAACATTATTCTTCAGAGACAAAGTGTCTCCGATCTTAAGTGACAAACTCTTCATAAATTCAATTTCATCCATTTTCTTCGCTTAAAATGTTGAAATTTATAGAGATAGAGCCATTTTTTTATTTAACACCAGATGGCGCCACAAGCTTTCCAATATGGAATATAAGAAATTAATTTAGAGATCTTTTGACAAGATTGATATTGAATATTATCGTTTTTTATTAAAAAGCATTGTCTTGCAGACATCATTCTGTGCAGAGATAGCAACTCCACGACAAGAACACAATTAAAGAACGATCGTAGTTTGTTTTTAGTTAAGCGAGTCAAGTGTCATAGGCGTCACACATGTCAAATAGCTCGCTTGCTTTATATTAAACTTGCTAGAGAACTTGCCTATCCGCCAACTCACTAAATCTAAAGTAACCAAGAACGTTATGAAGTTTTAAGACTCCGTAGCCAAATGACCAAAACAGAACCCTTATAGTTTGGTAATTTTCAGACCAGTCTGCAAAATTGACGCCGTTCAATGGATGATGCAAAAAAAGCAAAACCTCCCTAAAAGTTATAAAATGGGTAACAAAAATGAATTGAATGTATTCGATCCCAAAGCCTGTCATGGACCGATAAGATACAAGCTGTTTTCAAAAGGAATTCTCGTGAAAATGTTTTTGAAATTTTTCAACAGTCGAGTTTCAAAGTTTCTTTTAACACGTTCCCAGCGGCACAGATTGATCTGTACTTTCCATTACTGCGTTACGAGGCGTTTAAAACCTTGTCTTAAACCAGACATTGTGGCGGCACGAGGCTTATTAAACCCCACCGCCCTTAGGAGACCAAAATCCTTTTTTTGGTGCCAAATATGACAAATTGTACAGCTTTTATCGCGATTATTATTAACAATGAGTTCATTAACCTATATCTGCCGCCGCCCATGGTTAGATTATTTAGTTTAGATTCTATAGGTAAAATAAAATGTGGGGTCTGATGTACCTCGTACCGCACTGAAAAATAGCAGATTTTCATATTATTTAGTGATGGGAAAATAAATATCGATTTTATTTAATTGTATATATTTATCAAAGTTATGGATGTTTTTCATTAAAACACGTCAAGCAATAATATTTTTTGCAACTAGTGCATTCTGTGAGAATTTTCTTCACTTTTTTGTCAGCCTCACGACTTGTCAAGAAGGCGCGGAGTTTATCGTAACATCCTACACATCTCCTCTTCTTTGATCCCTTTTCGAGATGATGTGCATTGTTTGCAGTGGCTTCTGAAAATAAAAAAATGTGCTGAAATTTATTTATTAAATACATAATTATTTCATCTATATTATTATTATTTATTCGGAGTAGGTATATTTATAAATATTAATTAGTGACTGACCTGTTTTTGAAATATCATCAGCGATTTTGACTCAGATTCACCACCCGGTTTTTCTTCATCATCCCCTTTAATTAACTTTCTTCGGCAACGTTTCGACATAATCGACAGCAGTTCTTCGTCGTGTGCGCAGCCTGGCATGCGTTGCACAACACTAACCGCGTGAAGCTAGCGTAGAGTGCGGTACGAGGTGCGCGGGGGTACGAGGTTTTCGGAACCTCTTACCGCACTGTGTTAGAATTTTATTTGTTCAGTGCGGCACGAGGTCTAAGAAACCCGGTATTAAAATAAGTATACCATAGAACTAGGAATCAATAGCACATCTCAGATATATAGTTATCTCTTTCCTATACTGAACCAGATGGAAGTTATGCCTCGCGCACGACAGAGAAGTTTAAGTTTTTCCTTACCGCTATAAAGACAAGACACGTACAGGGCGTTTCAAGCCCTGTTTCGCACTTAACGTGTTAAAACGAGTAATTTAGACATGCACTAGCGCTCCGCAGCTATTTTCCTATTAAAGTGGGAAGCAAATATTTCTTTTACGTTTTCTGGTCTAACGCTCTTACAAACTGGTAATGCGAAAAACGTTTGGATAACCGACTTGAACGGCCTGGACTAAGCACACTCCAAAATTCAAACAGTAAAAATATTAAATCATTTATTTATTCTAACTTCTTATAAAAGTAGCAGTAAATTTATCTACTGAAAAGGTTGCTTCAATATTCATATTTTTATTGTGAATACAATTTGGAATCACTTTCTTATTCTTTTAGTTCTAACGAGGCCCTCACTCGGGGCATCTGGTCCTTGGTCTGATATTACTTCAGGCGCACTGTATGTTTTCCTGAGTAAGCTTTCAGCGAGATTTTTTACATACAAAGTTTTATTATTTCTATCAAAAGATGGGCTGTGCTTCTTAATGTACGCGGATGGATTTTGACGTATTTCATCTGAATCAGTGTCATCTCTATGGTATGTCCCAGGGTTGTCATTCCCATAATTGGCAATGTGACCGTAATTCCTTAATTTCTCAGGTTTCCTTTGGAATGCCGGTCGGTTTTTCGTTCTGAATATTGTGTGGAAGTTTTGTGTGTGGTTCTGTAGCGGGGCGGCTACTCGAATTTGACTGTTTAATTTATTTAAAGGAACTTGTGGTCTTTCTTCCAAAATTTCATTTTCTGCTGGCCTGGACGTAATAAAAAAATAATGTAAATCTATTTTTCTAACATGAATACGAAAATAACTGGCATTAAATCTTTGCAATGAGTCCGAAACCTTTCTTTAGAATTGTGCACAATAATTAAATCTGACCGGTAATTTAAGAGATAAGCACGTAAAACAAAAACAAACTCTTCAGTCGAACAAAGTTATGAAAACTTTGAAACTAAGGAATCTTAATACGTACCCTGCAGGATGCTTCTTCCATGAAATGTCTCTCCGAATAGTATCGAAGCCACTTATATCAGGATTCTCACAAAAAATTCGTCTCTGTCTAAAATACAAGAGTACCTTGTTAGCAGGTTAACTAACTTAAATAATACAGTTTTCAAGAACAAAGTCTTAGAAGAACTTTATTTTTAATCTTAGTTCAGATTAGGCCCATTACTTAAAGTGGCAATTGATTTACTTCCCATGAATAAAAAAATATGCGAACATGTGAGATTAACACCACAAATGTCATATTATGTGATATTCGCATACGTTTTTAAAGTAACAAAGCGAAGAGAACGAGATACCATTACGAATCCATTGTCATTGATCTATAAAGGGTAGTCTGGAGGCAATAATGATTCTTTTTGGATTATTATTTTGTAAAAAACTGGTTATCCACTAGAGGCCTAGAGACTGCCTCGCCCCTCGCTCGTGCAAGCAGAGGCACCTCAACCCGACCGCCGCCGCGAGACGACGTATATTTTGGTACTTATTGTAAGCTGTTTGCCTTAAGATTAAGCGATCACAGAAGACTGAGGTGTTAACCAGGTTTCTGTGACCACGGTTACTGTAAAGGGGCCGAAACGCCAGATAAAATTGTAAAATAAAGGCGAAGTCTATCCGTAAACGTAGTTTCAATCCAAAATGTTTGCCTCAAGTTAAGGCTGCTCGACCCAAGGATGTCGCTAGTGGATTCCCAGCATTATACTTACTGAGTAGCTCTGTCAGCGTTAACGATACAATCCAAAAACGCCCCACTGCATTGTGTGCTAGTGAACAAGTAGGGGCCGGTGCAGGCGTTTGTTTCATCTATGAGAAATGCTGTGGCCACCCCGATCAGAATCTCTTGCGCTCCTGCCCAAGTCACCAGTGGTCCCCCGTGATCATTCTTAAAAAGTAAAGCAAGGGATAGAAAAAACTAAGGTTTGTTTTATTTCATGAGCGGTCTCCCACAGTGTACCGTTTTACCCGATCCCACAGAAATTTTAGGACGAAATGTACCAAATGCGTTGTATGAAAATTAATTTTTATCTTATCCATATTAACACGTTCAATTTTCCAATTTCCTCACCTGACATATTCCTTTGTCAGTGTTATTACCCTTTTTGGTCTTGGTTTTGGTTACTGTTTGGGGGGTAGTTTGCCAGTCTTTATTTCCGCCTGGGTCGGGTTCGGTCCTGCCTCTATTCACGTCACCATCCCCTACTCCATTTCCGCCTCCATTCCCGCCTCCATCTCCGCCACCAGTCCCACCACCAGCCCCACCACCATTCCCGCCACCATCCCCGCCACCAGTCCCACCACCATTCTCGCCGCCACCGTTATCACCATCGCGTCTCGAATGCATTCTTTTCAATATATTGACATAACCACTTGAAGAGTCGTTGACCTTGGCTTTGGCGTCACCTTCACGTCGATAGTGGGGATCATCGTCTTCATATGAATATCCATCGTTATCATCTTCACACTAAAAATTTACAGCAACATATAAAAATAAGGTTGGCATGTTACTTTTATGGATAGAAAGAAAGGTGGACAAAGGCCTTCTGGCTCACTGAAGTTATCAGCATCACTTTAATTAAGCCCCCGATGCAAAAAGTTTTATGAATTGGCGTATCGCGTCTGTGTTTTGGCACAGACAGGCACGTCGAATGCGAAATAATCCAATACGAATGGACCAATTTAAACGTATTTTTTTTTACAAAATTTGAAACAGGTTTTGGTTTCTACTTACTTCCTCATCTCTTATTTCTCTAAGCGTATCCTTATTACGAGCTTCACACCCATCAGCTAAATTTTGAGGTCTAACATTAGTGATTCTTAATCCGTTTTCATTAATGTTACCGACACCGCTTGCGCAAAGCATATATTTATCAATGATAGCACCAATTTTAGTAGAGTAAGTGGCTTTGCATTCTTCTTTATTTACTATAAGCATTGGTGCATAATTTAAATACTCAGCATTGTAATTGCGCTCGTCGTCAACCTGTGAAAAGCAAAGTGATTGAGTGTAATGTCCCACCGAATTTCCTTCAATCACGGTAGTTTTAAGGTGCAACTTCAGTAAGTTGTTCGCTGTATGGAACACACATTGGCAGCTGCAGTTAAACTTACACTAGGGTACAAAATGTTCCCACAACGCTGAATCTACCTGACGTTGCAACGTTGCTCAGTCTCCCGCAACATAGCAATACATATATAAAAGTAAGTAAGTTGGTGGCCAACCTTGGTGTCGCAGTTAGAACGCCTCAAGACCTCCGAAATGGTCTAATAATTGAAACATCCGGGATTGACAATTTTATGCGCAATCCGAAGCATGGTAGCGCTCAGATAGAAATGCTACTATCGGCCGCCACACATCCGAGTAGGGGTCAAGTACAATCGCAATGAGTTCACATCGCTAAATAAAACTACGCTACCTCTTAACCTTTGTGAACATTCAAGTGACGCGGGGCATGATGCTGCCCCGGTATCCTTCATTTGTTGTTACCTTATAGAATTATTATCTTCAATAGGTTTCCAAGAAGGGTCGTATGTAGTTCTCATGATTTTAATGGTTTTTTTGCCTGATAAAATTGCCCTTTTTTCTGACTCTTACCTTCCGCCAGTACATTTCATGGCCCCAGCCGAGTGCCATCGCATCAGTGTTCTGTTCCTGATACTTGCTTTCGAAATTAATCTCTATCTTATTTGGTATGAAACTGCATAATGTAAGATAAGTCTCGTCAGAGAAATCAAACCTGGATTCTACTTTGACGACCGCTATGTCTGTGTTAGCCCATTTTTCTACGGATTGGTAATCAAACTCGTACACTGTTGGAAGAAAGGTAAGTTCTGGTTAATTAGTGACAAGCCCTACAAGTAAAGGAAACGTTAATTAAGATCGAACCAGCTCAGGATCAAGCGACGATTGATCTGCCAAGTTAACAGCCTCCGTGGTCCTGTGGTTTGAGCGCTCGGCTCTCGATTCGGAGGTTCTGGGTTCGTTTCCCTGTGGGGACGATATCTCGCAAAATCTCTTTGTGAGACTGTCCTCCATTTGGTTAGGGCATTGCGGGCTGAATTACCTGATTGCCCGAAAAGTGAGATGATTCCGTGCTTCGGAGGGCACGTTAAGCCGTCGGTCCCGATTTCTTTCTACGGATAGTAGTCGTTACATGAGCCATGTCAGAGGCCTTTAGCGGCTCAATAATTCTGACACCAGGATTGGTCGGGTTGACCATCCACTCGATGAAGGGAAGAGATCTGCCAAGTCATTTTGTTTTGCAATGTCGTTTTGTAGGGTACGCGGCTATTGGCTATTGCATTTTCCAATATTGATTGAGAATTCTTTCGTTCAGATATTCTTTTGTCTTTTTATAGATTCACTAGCTGCGCCCCGCGGTTTCACCCGCGTTGTACCCGTTCCCGCGGGAATTTCGGGATGAAAAATTCTCAGACCTACTCAATATGCTCACAAAATTTCATGAGAATCGGTCAAGCCGTTTCGGAGGAGTACGCGAACGAACACTGTGACACGAGAATTTTATATATAAGAGATATTGTCATTTTGCTCATTGAAATGCTTGAACGTTTTTACTCAGGGCCTAGCTCGTTTAGTTTGACCGAGGATGAGATCGTTCGAACTGAATCATAATCGCCTTTTTATGTCCCATAATTACTGGGACAAACACCAGCTTACGGTATTAATAAATCGGATAACATGGTGTAGTAAACATACTTTTAGGCACACAAGTGAAGACGACTTTCTTCTTCTTCTGGCTGGTACAAGTATCTGTTTCTATATCAATAGCTCTCACGTATTTTTTGTAACCACTTATTGCGTATAAATGCTCAACATCTTCCACACATGCTGCGGAGGTGACGATGTACCACTCGCTCACTATAGCGCCTCCACAGAGCCATCCTAAGTAATCTCTTGGAGAGGGGGGTGCTTTTACCAGGTATGCCTAAAAAAATTAGCATGGACCAAATATTAGCCTGTGATTAACCGCTAATGGGGAAATGCATCTCATCACACTGATATCAGAACAGTAAGGAAGGTACGCGTATCACACCTGCCTAATGCAGTTTTGTGATCTAAAACCCGAGAACATTTGAAAAGTAAACTGAATAAATGTTCAAAAAGACATGATTTACAATCCAAGTCAATATTCCAAATTAATTACAATATTCTCCCTCAAATACACGGGTTTCGCCTAATACCGTCGTCAATCGTTTTTTGTCAATCGTTTTCTATTGCTAACCTTCAACATTAAACTAGGTCCGCCAACACCTAATTATTTGGCTGCAGTCATTTGCCGAATGCGGCCGACTTCCATATTTTTAAACTAAACCAGCTGTTACCGCATGACGTATGCAGCAAATGACTGTTGGCAGCAGAATTAAGAAAAGTGACTTACAGCATATCTTTTGTCAGTGACTGTCTTCATCCCATTCTTGATCCTCCTAGCCGCTAATTTTGCCGTTCCATTTGTCCCACTGCAAGCTATAATGATCAGTTTTTAGGGTTCAGTACCCAAAGGGAAAAAATGGAATCCTATAACTCATTTTGTTTTTAATGGACGTCTTTGAGTGACGGTGCTGTCCCTCCGTCCGTCTGTCTGTCACCAGGCTGTATCTCATGAAGCTTGATATCTATACAGTTGACATTCTCACTGACAGATGATCAATTTATGTTGTCGCTATAACGTTTTATATAGATAATGGTTCGGCCTTTGTGTTCTGGTCCAACTCGCATTTAGCCGGTTTTTTTCTAATTTATAATGATTTTAATTTAATCGTTTTATTCGATGCAAGGTAAATATTTTTTTTTCATAGCAGAAATAAAAAGCGTTATTAGATAGTTACATATTAGGCAGCTTTTTGGAAATAAATATTTTGTATTTTTTTGTATTAACAGTTATAAGTACCTTAAAAATTTTAAAAGTATAAAGTCAAAACTTACAAACTCCAGTACGTTGTAACTAGAATCGATCTTATAAAAGAAATATTAAAGTCGAATATCAATCTGTATTTTTAATATCCTTTGCAAATATAATACCATCCGGTGGGTATAAAAATGTTGTTTTAGGACAACATTCGGATTAGATTCTGATACGCGTTTCTGGAATACTCGTATAATCTCTCGAGCTTAGGCTGGATTATGGAATACTTTAAGTGGAATAGGGATACTTTTTTATCATCTTAGTTATACATACAATCATCTATTTGTACGGAAACTTCATCTATAATATAAAAATGAATCGCTGAATGTGTTGCTAAGCGCAAATCTCGAGAGCAGCTGAACCGATTTCGCTAATTACTTTTTTTTAATATTCCTTGAAGTACGAGGATGGTTCTTACGGAGAGAAAACAATTCCCACGGGAACAGGGGCGCTGCGGGTGAAACCGCAGGGCATAGCTAGTAAATATATAAAATCGATCAGAACAGTGGCCAACCTCGATGTCTGTTTTTAGTCTGTCTAAAGGCGCCCGGTATTGCCTGACAATCGCCGCAACTGGGACCGACATTGGAACGTCTGATCACATTCTTTCTGTAGTGTTATATTGCATCATATATATATAGGATGCAATATATATTTTATTATTGCATCATATATATGATGCAATATCATCACATCAATAGATAAAATGTGACTAATCCAAAACAAAAACCGCATTTTTAAAATAAGCATAAATCATATTTGATTTAATCTTATTAACTTACCTTGAATAAAAAATAAAAGCCACACAATTTTACTTATATTTTCAATAATCATCGCGATTTTCAATTGACTTAGAACAATTTCATTCCTTTTGTAATATGAAATTAATTGCCTGAAATACAATTACAGGGGAATTTATAACTGCCTTTCTTCATTGGGTTTGCTTGTGACTTTCTTATCGCTTCTTTGATTGTATCTAATATTAAATATATTATGTAGCTTGTATTGTTATTCTCAAATCACTGAAGATATCAATATGTTGATGAGAGACTTTTGCCCATTAGGCTACAGGCTAATACATTGTTTACCTCAAACATTGCGAGTGAATCCAACGGCGTTACTAGTCGTCACTTAAAAGATAAAATATTTGGTCTTGTAATTATAATTTTATAGTCTTCGTCTGTTATTTTGTTTCTCCAGTGCTTAATGATATACAGACAAACAAATCTTTTCTGTTATTTTATAGTATTATTAGAATTATTGTTCTTGAAATTGTAAAATGGAAATGTAAATAAAGAGACGAAATGTATAAGAGAATATTCTTTGTAATTCTTATCAAATGTAAGTCCAATTTTAACCACTGACGCAAAGGTATCATCGTAGCTCTAAACGGCTGGACCGATTTCGATGCGCTATTTTCAATTTGAAAACTAGTTTCCTTGAGGTGGTTGTTAAAATAGAAAAAGGATGTTAAAGTTAAATAGTTAGCTAGTTTGGTAAAATCGGCCGAGCCGTTTTTGCGGAATGATTTTTTAAATTTTACTTTTCACTATTTTGTTGATTATCTATTGTTTTTAAGGTTTGATTTATTTTTAGATGTAACTTGCCAGAGACGAATCACGAATGGGTCATTCAATTTCAACACTACTCATGCCAGTTTTGTGGTAAGTGCCTAAGTCTGCACTTTGAAGAGGAGCGGAGCTACGTGGAGCTATGCGGAGCTATGCGGAGTTCAACTGACCGATCACAAAAAGATTTTGACGATGTGTTGTTCGAGACACAACGCTCTGTTCCACTATTCAATGGACACATCCTAACTATTAATATAGAGCGAGTATACTGAGCGAGTATAGCTGGCGAGTTATAAAGTCAGCACAAGTTGCAAAAGATGTAATAATAAATTTACGTCCTTAAGTTTCCTTTTTTACTATTAATTGAAAGCACATCAATTTCCTATTAATAAGACTTCGCTATCTGTCTGTCTATCACTAGGTTATCTCATAAACCGTTACAACTTGACAGTTGACAGTTTACGACGGAGGTTACTGTTGAGTGTCCCTCAGCACGTTTCGGTCACGTACGGTGACCTTTATAAGGAGGTGGTGAGAGAGCACGGACAATTCCCGTAAAGGCTCTCTCTCGCCGATACAACGCGACCCCACTCGTGGGCAACCCCCACCTCAACAGCCACCACAACAGTTCTCTGCACGCGCGCTCCGCGCGGCGGCGCGCGATGCGCGAGCCGCGGTGGCCGGCAGTGCGGGGAGAGACGCTGTCGCGAGCGCTTCACCCACCTCCTGATGAAGGTCACCGAAGGTGACCGAAACGTGTTGAGGAACTCTCAACAGTAACCTCCGTCGTACGTAAGTTCCCGTTTTAACAAATAATTATGACATCAACGTACGTTTCAATTAATAGTAAAAAAAGAAGATGGTTACCTTTAGGCGGTCTAAAAACTCAGACACCAGGGTTGGCTATTAACCTACCCGCACTTACTTACTCTTCTTGTGGTTTGTTAACAGGTGCAACTTCTTCCTGGTCGTTTAGCAGATCATTATACCGACTGGATCTGTACAGGAACTATCATTCATCCGTTCTTGATCCTCACTTCAGCTGCTTGCATGAAAGACGTGCCCAATGTCTACGCAATAGCTGGCTACGACAAATATATTAAAAAGTCCGAGTTCCTAGGAAACAACTGTACGACGTTTATGGGCATTAGGGTTATTAGATACTGCCTGCCCAATAGTAAGCGTCTGAAATTATATTAAACTAGTAGCGCCCCGCACTTTTATCTGCACCAAGTTCCGTGGTTTTTTGGAATTATAATACTCCATAACCTTAACGTGGCTATCCATTAAAAAATAATTATTTAAATCGGTTTGGTAGATTCTGAGATTTGCGTTTTCAAACAATAAAAAAATCAAACTCTTGAAACGCTTTATTATATTAGTATAAAACAAATTGCCATATCAAAAATAAACATACAAAAAAGGGGAACCTAGGGACCTAGGGGTCAGTTCGACAATTCAAATAAATGTGTGTTGTGTAATCCCGGGTGTGCGTGTGTGTTCGTGTCCGAGTGTGCGCGTTCGCGCGTTTGTGTATTATGTTAATGCAGAATCAACTAGCTGGAGGCCTTTACCCTAAAGTGCGACATTATACGCTAAACTACCTGTTCGGCTTGGTTGTTTCACTTGCGATCCAATAGATGGCGCTATACACTAGCGCATGACATTTTGTAGATCGCGCTTAAGTTATTTTCTCAGCGATGGGGCCTCGCCCATACATTTAGTTCGCATGGAAGTACAGGTTCCTATATAAAAATAAAGATTGATAGACTATGGACTAGCTGTGCTCTGCGGTTGCGCATTGATACATACTTTACAACATTTACTTGACGTCTTTTATTCTTTTATTCTTCTTGAAATTACAGGCAATTTTTTAATTTCATAAGTTTTTTTTGAAGTTCTGAAATTTGGAGTATTCAAAGACAATGCAATAATGTATCCAGAAGGCTTGTAAACCATACATTTTAAATGTTTTACAGATTACGATTTACATGATTATGATGTCCTCTGGGGGAAAGCGGATATTGCAATAGCAAAAACTGAACGAGAGTTTGGTTTTTACGATACTGCTTATTTAAAATTTTGTTCATATATGCCCACGATGGTTGAATTACAATATAACGCCAAGTTTGAGGAGTCTGGCCGTGCAGTCCTGATGTTTGGATGGGGACATAGCAAGTTTTTCAGTCCTGTGAGTATGTGATTCATTTGTTAGGTATTCATTCATTTCGAGCATTAGTGGTGAACCCTGGTGACGGAGTTATTAGACTGCCTAAAGGTAGCGATATAGTCTGACGATTGACACAACCGGGATACGTAGCCTTCCGAAGCCCGGTAGCAATCAGAAAAAGAAATACCGCTACCACCCATCCCAGGCCACTCATTCCAGTCAGAGTCGAGATGCACGACTCCAAAGCACGGTAGCGATCAGATAGAAATGCCACTATCGGCCACCCATTCAAGTAGGGACCGAGTTTCACTATCATCAGTTGAGACGCTGCCTTAACCTGAGACCAGCCGCGGCATGATATTTTGAATTTATTGTAGACTGCCTGTTGAGGCTGCTCGCCCCGAGGGTGCCTAATGAGACTTAAGACATTTCGCGTACTATTTTTTGTTTCAGGCAGGAGATGAAAGAAACTTCAACGAAAAAAGCGTACAATACACATCGAGCTTAATTATGGATCGAGAAGACTGTGTAAAATTTTTCGAGGACAAGGACATTAAGCAAACTATTTGGAATCATTTCATTTGTATATCTGGCGATGATGGTAGAATGAGGTCTAACGGTACACTCAGATATGATAACATTCCAGAAGTGGACGAGTGCCTTCTAGTAGACGAAGAAGAAGATTATACCCGTGATATGCATTTAAACAAACCTAATGCAACAAAAAGGCCTTCTGGTACGAATAAAAAAAAGCGTAAAAGAACAAAACCGAGAAAGGTACGTTTGCTGCAGTGGCCGCAGACCTCAGGAGACTGCGGTATGCGGCAGTTAAGCTGTCTATGTCTAGAAGCTCTGGTGATTAACGAGCTATTCCGAGGGCAGCTTTGCAACGCATCTGCAATGTATGAAGGAAATAGTGTATAATGAACTCCGAGACAGAAAACAATGTTAGATAATACATGCGATCACATCACTGCGGTCTGCGATCGTGAAAGAGAGCGCCCGTAGGCAGCCTGTTGTAAAGTCAGATCGTAGTAACACCACCTTTGGAATCACTTTCATAGAGATGTATACCTTGCGGTCTGCAGTAGGAGCCTGCAGTTTGCAGCCGCTCACGGATTTACACCTTAAGTGAAAAGGCACACATATTGTCTTTATAATACTGTACAGTGTGCGACTGTTTATGGTCTAGTTAGTTGATGGTAAACTCTAAATAGTGGGTCACGAGTTCCTCAAATAGGTCAATTTAATCTGCTACCTTAGCTTGCTGATCGAGATAAACCATTAAAATATTCCCAAACAAATCTATACCTATTATGGACCTATTAAAAAAATCGTTTAAAAAATGACTTGATCACAATATTATTCTGACTAGCCAAATTAATCCGGCTTTGTTCAAATTTCTCAATTTTTCAGCCTAGAAGATGCTCTAGAAGAATGGAATCGTATAAAACGAGAAGGCATGGCATTTGCATGGTAAGTGTATCTTCAGTATTCTGTGCGACTTTAACACGGACTAGTATTCAATTGTACCTTGATGTGGGAGTTGTCAATACAATTTTAATGATTCAAAAAATATCTGGACACGGAGCAGGGTCGTCCCAGAGTCTTCTTTAGTAGCAACTATTATTTATTTGTGGGTTACCGCCCGCGAAAGATTTTTGAAAAATTTGGAAGCGTTTTCCAAGCAACCTTTCCCAAACTTTGCCGAGCAGCAAAAAAAATATGTCCACGTCATCAAGCTCGAGTGGCCTTAGCAAGTCACACTGCAAGATTATTTCAACTTCAAAAAAGAGGAAAGTAAAATAAAGATTATTTCAACTTCAATCGCCCGAATCCTTGTCGTTTACATAGAATAATTGATTACAGACCATTTGTAATACTTTGTCATATTACAAAGTCACCTGTAGGTGAAGCAGGCGAAAAATTTATTTTCGTTTATTTTTAATGCTTTGTATTTTCGAGAAAAGTACTCGCCATCGGGATTCATACCCTTATTAAATGGATGTATCCAGTATCTTCTTTGTCGTTTATTTAAAACAGAGTAATGTCTTTTTAATAACAAATAAGCAATAAGTTTCTTACGATTGTCCATGGCAAAGACACGTCTATCCACAATAAAAAATCACGAGGAACTGGTTAGTGGTTACCCTACCATACGACAATAAAATGCTCTTTTTCGCGGCGCCTCAACGCTGCAACGCAAACCGCCGATTTTAGCGGCGCGGCGCCGCAACGCGGTTATGTGTTTCGGCCCTAAGACATCATAACGCTGGAACTAGCGCCACGCTGCGGTGCCGCGCCGCTACAATCGGCAGTGCCGCTACTGCCGATTCTCGCGGCGCGGCGCCGCAACGCGGTTATGTGTTTCGGCCCTTACGCTCGTCTAGCTTCCTCCTCTAGCAGTGAATCACTGTCCGTCGTCCGTCGTCGCAGCGGAGCACCGACAACGCAGCGCATCACCCTCCCTCCCGCTTCGTCTCTCGTCCGTCGATCCGTTGAATTGTCGCGCGCGACGACGCTACGGTCTAATGGGTCATGTCGTAAAAAATATATGGAAACCGTCGCAGCGTCGTCGCAGCGACGACGCAACGCAGCGCAACGCACTAATGGGGCTTCGCTCTAACTCGAACTTATTTTCCTTAGAACGACCACGGAGGTCCTCTGATTACCTTCATTGGTGGGAAGCCCTACGTTATCGGAGTGGCAAGCACCCCTGCCGTGACTGCCACTATGGAATGTATGGGACCATATCTTTTTACAAGCGTAGCGTGCTCAAGTAAATTCATCCATTGCATTTTGGCTTCACAGTGAGTTTTTGTTTCTTACATTTGTAGTTTAGTAAATGCTCTGAGTGGACACACACACTTAGGTATCTGAACTTAATTGTATTGTAGGTATGTATAGAGGCAAGCTTCACTACATAATATAAATCAAAGTCGCTTTCAGCTGTCTGTCTGTCCATTATGTATACTTAGCTCTTTAAAACTACGCAACGGATTTTGATGCCGTTTTTGAATAGATAGAGTGATTCAATCATCCATTTACCAGATCTGACCTAGTTATTATGAAATAACTTACAAAAACGAGTGCGCCTCACCGAAAATAGTGAAATCACCGGATGAAATATGCTAATGGCTATGCTATGGCTGTTAATTTATAATTGCATATATATTTCATTCATTCAATGTGTATTTTTTGTATTTTCAGATTCACAAAACATTTACATTTTGAAGGCAATAGAAGAAATTTAGATTCAATTTGTACCAACAAAAACAGACCGTTATTTTCCGAATTTAACATTACGTGGCACCCGGCATTGCGGGATGGTTCGCTAGAAAATTGATAGCTACAATTAATGCTCGTCTGCTCACATCAAAACGATTACCTAGATTAGTTATTTAATAAAACTTTTTGCATTACTACATTTTTACTATTTTCTTAATACTAATTCTATATTGATATGATATTTTCCCAAACATCGCTTACACACACATTTATTATCTGGGGGCACGATAGTGCCAAGTCGAGAAAAAAAAAGCGGTACAGCCGTACCAAACTTTTCTCGAAGCAATTCTGGTCATTTTCGACCCCCTATGACTTCGTTGTAGATTACACTAGCCTGTATTTTTAGTAAACAAACAGCATTGTATAATCACAGTATATTTCAAATTTCATTCAATTTGAACCAGTACTTTAATAATTATAACTAGTCAAAGTTCTTAATTTTGTTTAATTTTGTGACCGATTATCAATACTCTAAGGCCCTTCTACATAGAAGCTTGAAATTTTGAATACAATTAGTGTTAGTGTATAAATCAAGGAAAAGCTCGTATATGTACGGCGCGCGCATATGTGACTGCCGTCAAGCGAGCGGCAGACTGATATTATTTTCTAACAATTTAGATGTTGTTTGGAAAATTTTAAGGTATATTATTACGTCACGTATTATTACTACACATACGTGTCTAAACACACTATGCCGAAAATACGCGATCAAAGTTCCGCGGCTGATTTAACGTTCCGACGCATTCGGCTGATATGACACACGTTATGAGCCGAAATTACGCGGCAGAAATTCAGTTGCGTAACTTTGGGTAGGTATTCAGTGTCTCGAGCGTTGTCGAGGTGCTGTGCCGTGTTATCTACACACGAGAGACAGACGCAAAACAAAGTGATCTTGTTAAGGTTACTTTTGTGGTGGGAAACCCCAAAAATGGTCCGACTTTCGAATTCGTCGACAATCGAGCCGAACTTCGGTCGCGGATAATGTGTTGCTAAACAAAACATTGCCGCCGAATCGCTGCCGAACTTACGCCCAACCGAAGTTCGGCTGTACGCTATAACGCGACGTAATTTTGGTATAGTGTGTCATCAGTAATTCATTGCAGGCGTAGTCACGCCGAACTTCAAGCATTCATTAATTTAATGTGTTGATCAGTCACATTTCAGATCAAATGGTGCGTGAAGTAAGTGCCTCACGTTTTTCATTAAATCGCCTCTTATAAAAGGTGGCGGATCATATACTCCCGTAGCACACCGGTGATGTTTGACGTTATTGTATAATTCTGTTTAAACTTGTGATGTTACGTTTTTTATTAATAGTTGTTATGATTTCTTTGTTCAAATGTTAAGTATTTTTGTCTTTACTAATATAATATTATAAAGAGGTAAAATTTGTAAGTCTGATTGTTTGTTCGAGGTAATCTTGGAAATAATCAGACCGATTTGAATAATTATGTTTGCAATAGATAGCCACATTCAACGGCAACCATGATTCACCCTGAAATTCCCATGGGAACGGGCACAACGTGGGTTAAAACGCAGGCGCTGCTATTTTATTTAGAGAATTAAAAATACACAAACGCTATAATGACTACACTGATGTCTCGATAAGTGTAGGTTGTAATCGAAATATCTAGATGGTCTTCTGAAGATAGAAGAGATGAATACAACATTAGTTATATACCTGAATGTCCGTACAATGTGTACTTATATCACTACGCTATGTAGGAAAATTATTCACACGTCAATTTGTGTTTTGGAAGATTTTAGTGATCGATCTTGTATGTAGTAGTCGCTTTAAGTTTTGGGTAAATATAAAAAGAAGTAAAATTGTGTTTTAAAATCTAGAACATCTAGATCTAGCCTATCTAAGGTAGAGGAAGATATTGTATCTGATTGGTGGATTAATTCTCATTTCTAGATTAATAGTACCTTGTTAAATTTTGGCCTCATTTTATCATAAAAGTATATATGTATTAATACAAAATCAAACGAAGTAGATATGTAGATAAGTTTTTTCAGTGAATAAAACAGTGAGTTAAACTTTTTTCTGTCAAGTACATACTTAAAAAAAGTTAACTTAAGTAAAATAAGAGTAAAACTAAATATCTTCTTATGTTTCAGTTTGCTCGAGTCAACGAAGAATAGCTGACGGAAGTACAACGTTCGGTGATAAAAGATACATGGTACGTATTTAGACCAAATTATTAGAAACAACCACCACGACTAGTATAGAAACGAACACATATAACATTTTCTTTGGTTTTAGGTATACCTATTACAATCAAACTTAACAAAAATAAAATACGACTCGTGGCTATGCGGTGGAGCGATCATATCACCGTTTCAAGTGATTACGTCCGCTGGTTGTCTCAGAGAGACGAACAATTTGTACGTAATAGCTGGATACAGGAAATACGTCAACTGGAGAGCGCTCGACTACGACCCCTGCACAAGAGAAAGGAAAAACCAGGTTGTGAAAACGTGTGTCCCGAAACGTGAGTCTTTACCACTCTATTTAATTAAGATACTGTCTTAGAGTTTAAGCAAACAATTTTTGTTTCTCACAGATTCCCTCATTCTTCAAATTCAATTATCTTTATTACTTACCAGTATCACATAACAGTCTTACAAAGAGTCCATCCTTGTCCAGCTGGGCCTTCGCTGACACAGCGGGCAGCGCACTGCGAGGGAGTTCGGTGCGGATGTGCTCGCTTTCTCTCTCAGTCCTCAAATTGTTCCGCGGGACAGGTCGCTGGCGAGACACAGTGGCGGAGTAGTCACGCTGAGGAGTAGACGTGACGACACGGGAGGACACCCCCGCGGGGTGTGCGGCGCGCGGGCTAGCGCAGCGGGTGGCGGGGGCAGGGGCCGGAGTCTAGTTTCGCCGACTGAAAACTTGTCGTCACGAATTATATGCTCCACGACGTGTGTTGACGTTGGCTCCCAGATGACCTACTTGCAACACATGTGTTACGTAGTGACGTAACTCCAGCACGTAGCTCACCGATGGTCTGTTGGGAAGCCTTCAACATCAACACCACCTCCGCCAGACTTGCCTTTAGGGTCGTGAATTCCTTCCTTGACCATACTGGTGACGTCGACGTGGTCGACCGGATAGACTTTGCTTTAATTTTACATTTTTATCAGATGTTTTGGCCCCTTTACAGAAGACTGAAGGCTGAGGCCTCTATATAGGAAACCGTATCGCAGTAACTTTTTGTTAGTTGAGAAACGTTTACGAGGCACATTAATAAAAAGGAATCTAGTTTCAATTCAAAATGCTAGAGGCCTTTTTATCTCGAACTTTTCAGATTATTTTATGCATTCGAAAAGAATCAGTTGGATGGCTATTGACGTCGGTTTGGCGATTGTAAGAAATAATTATGACTTCAACGACCTCACATGGCGGCTCACGTGCTCGTACGTGCCGCAGCCCATCAAGGTCGGCTACGAATACGACTTCCAGACGCCCGGAAACGACGTCGTGGCGTTCGGCTGGGGCAGCTGGTACTGGAGGGCGGTCAGTCAACTGTTCTATATGTAAATCCGTAGCTTTGCTATGTGTTATATTATTTTTACCATTTCTTTTAACTAAATCTTAAATCTAAAAATATTTAACAACTTACGAAACCAAGGTAGGTCCTCAATTCGTGTGATATCTTTTTTCTTGAATACCTTATATCTTAATAAATATATCTCTGACATTTATGACTCGATTTCGAAAATGTGTTCAGTGTATGATTACAAAATGATGCCACTTTAAACAGGTTTCCAAAAAGGTGGCGGCGTCTAAGTTTATGTTATAGGTTAGTTACTAACATTGGTGTCAGTATTGTTCTGTCCAATGTAAAATAATGTTGAAAATGTAAAATGTTGTCAAATACATTATACACTAGTACTGATGCGGCACGGAAGAGTAACTTCTCTATATTGCAGATGGCGCATATGGTTAATTGAACTTCAACCAAAATTATGCGGGTAGAAATTTAATAACAAAGATTCAGTACGTTGGAAAATATACTATACGTATATTAATAAATCTCATAGGATTCTACAACGAAGCATTATCGAGGGCAAAGATCAGTAGAAGAAACTTATAAAATAGAAAAAACTTAGAAAATAATATAGTTCTTAACGTTACGACATTTTAAATTTCAGCAAAACGACATGAACGATCCAAACGCCCCATTCTTAGGAGAAATGTCAGGGGTTATAGTCTCAAAAAAGGTTTGCATGCAATCTTACAATTCAACTCAAATTCGGGCTGAGATAAAGAGGCACTTGCTGTGCGTTGATCACAAGGGACTGCTGGACGGAGAAGGAAACTTGATGGACGTGGGAGATGTGACGAGGGACGAGTGTAACACCAACTCGACGAGACGCGACGGAAGCTCGGTGAGCATCTTTTTTAAACTGTCGCCAGTCGAACACGCTCTAGGAGACGAGCCGGCTGACTCATACATTTCCTTCGCTCGTACGCTGAGGCACACTCAGCTTCGTAAGAACTCTCATAATAACTACGTTAGATCGGATAAACATATGAGAGAAATTGCAACGCATACTTAGGCCAAGCCAAAGTGGGTTTGTTTTTTGGCACTACATACGAGAACGCATGAGTCTTTGCAGTCGGGATGTTTTATTTTTTATACTGACTCTTTTAGCCATACTGGTGAAGTGATCAAGAGTTAATTTTCAGTGTTCAGACAGCAGATCGAACATCTCGTACACGGAATGGTACCGACAACTGAGGATACAGAACAGTAGAAGAACTGAGTCCTCGCCAGCTATCTGTCAGGTATTTCTTGTTCGGTTAAACGTCGTCAGATTCGATGAACAAACCAATCGAAATCGGTTAACCGATTGGTAGCTTTGTTGGCCAACCTAAATTGGCCCATCCAGTTCTCATAGACACTGCAGTCAAGGCAGTGGCGCGGATCGGTCGATCATCCGACATCATCATAAAGATTTCCCTTAATAAAGGCTGCGTCACGTTTTGGGCCGAGGTGGCCAAGCGGTGTGGCGGCGGCGGCGAAGAGACGCGGAGCGATGGCGGAGGGCGAAGGGCGAGGCGACGTCTCGAGTCGGCGGTCATTTTGTAATTTTATTTTATTGCGCGTTAAACAAGCCTTCCCTCTGAACAAATCGATTGCCGCCAATGAGTATCTTTATTTCATTATTTATGCATTACACAACCACAAAAGAAAGATTCTAGATCATTCTGGATGGACATCTCATAATTCATCCTGAAATTCCCACGGGAATGAGCACAGTGCATAGTTTAAATATAAATGGAAGTTATGTTCTCGTAGAATGACCACGGCGGTCCGTTGGTCACATGGGTCGGCAGTGAAGAGATTCTCATTGGTGTCGCGGTGACGAGTGTCGTAAACAGCGACGACACGAGGTGCAAGAGTCCGTCCTTGTTCACCAGCATGTATTGCTGTGGCGGGATCGTCAACTGTTTGAGAGCTGAAACAGGTGAAATGTAAGTTTAAATATATAATACGAATGTACCTACTGGTTTCTTAAGTTTAAGCGAACACTATTCATTTTGAATTGAAACTACGTTTACGGACATTTCACTTTTTTTTATTAATAATTTTCATCTGACATTTCGGCTCCTTTACGTGGCGATCGTGGTATAGTTTGACACAGCGATGGTAATTTATTGCGATTGTTAAGAAACGTGCTGCGAGACCCCTAGCACTAGAACTAGAACCTGACCGCAGATCAAATCCAGTGTGACACATTCTTAAGGGTTAATGAATTGTTCTTTTGCAGGCGTAAAATATGTGTAAAATTTTTGAATGCCACAGACGTGGTTGTACCCTTGGATGATGAAACGGAGGAATCGTGGTGACCCCATGCGTCTATACTTCGATCGATGGCATCAGTGGGAGATCCATCGATTGATATAGTAACACCCTCATGATTATGTCCTACCTATAAGGGCCATATTAATAAACGCGTATTAAGAACAGTTTAGCTATCAAATGGTTTGTCACTTTCTGACATACGCAATTTTCCGAAGAGCAAAAGAGACAAAAAACAGTGTTTTATTTAAACCGCGTTTATAAATAAAGCCCTAACAGTTCAAATAAACTAATATTTTTTTAAGAGGAATATTTTTTACACTTAGTTTTATTTGCAAATTCTAATATTTAGTCATAGAAATGTGTCCACAACTCAACACAAGTTCATAGTACACAAGGGAGCTGTTATAGAAGACACAAGGTACACTTGTACGGGTAATATAAATAAGTAGCCGCGCCCTGAAGTGTTGTTCGCCTTATATCCGTGCCCGCGGGAATTTCGGGATAAAATATTACTGTAAATATAACGGTAGACGTATAACCTATATTACTGTAGGTTCATCCAAATCCTGTCAGTATTTTTGCGTGAAAGATTAACAAACATACATACATACATACATCCATACATACATCTATCCTTACAAACTTTCGCATATACAGTATATGTAGGATACATAGACGCTTGTAAGAGTAAATCATGTTATGTAAAAATACGAGTACATATATGAAAGAGTGCGCACTAGAGACAAGTTGTCTAACATCCGTTTTGTATGTTAGATTGAAAATTTTGGGATCATCTTGAAACGGAAACAGTTAGATAGCCACATTCGTGTTGAAGGACAACTCAACAGTAACCTTCGCGTACGTAAGTTCCCGTTTTAACAAATAATAGTGGTATATAGTCCACGATGACGTCTATGATGATCTTAAATCGCCGTATCTTCTTCATCATTTATTTATTTAAGGAGAACCCGTGAAAGCTACATCAAACTTACAAATAGAAATTATAACATACTCTCTCTCTCTTCCTGGCTATGTGTCCCACATGGTGGTGGGGTCAGCCTTCCTTATATTTCTCCTCCACTTCGATCTTTCGTCGACGTCGTCATCGGAAATCTTGCCCTCAGCCATATCCTTGGACACTACATCCATCCACCTTGTCTTGGGTCTGCCTCTGGATCTTCGACCGGGGATGGAGAGTTGTAGCGCCAGGTTAGTCCAGCGTAGTCCGGCGGTCTTCTCTTCACGTGGCCATACCACCTCAGCCTACTACTCTCTTGCAGCTTGTCGGCGATGTCGCGAATGCCCAGACTGCCTCGCACGTACTCGTTGCAGATAAATTATAACATACAACTAAATAGATGATGAGATGCACTTTCTATAGGTGCCACGACATGCATGTCTTATTATAATAACAAACTTTAAGCAAAGGGCAGCTTGTGGCTAGCTGTTGATGAGTAGCGCCACCACGGGTGATTCCCGAGTGCGCCAGAGTGTCGTTCAGGGCCCTCGTCTCCGGCGAGCCATCCCCCGGATAGCCACATTTAACGGGAAGGTTAAAGGCTATTTTTCATCCCGAAATTCTCACGGAAACGGGCACAACGTGGGTAAAATCACGAGACTGTTAATGTACCGATAAAGTACTAACTTATCAAGCATTTCGACTGTACATTAAGTAAGATTATTCAAAAAACTCTTTTCAGTGCTTTCGTTCAAATACGTAGAGTATATTTTCATAAAGTGTTGGTTGTAATTAGTCGGGGAGCCAGGAAATTGAACTGCAGTCACTGTTAATTGCTCTCACAGAGCAGAGATGCATTCAGGAGACGAGATGGAAATATTATATTTGAGGCGTTGATTAAGCTCAAGACACTTTAGACACACATGCGGGTTTGGATCCTTTGACGTTGTATTCCATGCCGTTGTATGATAGGCGTCACGTGTGAACGACCCGCAACCGCACTATGTGTGTATTGCGCTTTAATTAGTAGCACTCGTTGCATAGTTTGACTAAGCGATGTTAGATTATTGCGATTGTTACTTGGATGGGTAGCCGATAGTGGTGTCTGAGCTCTACTGTGCTTCGGAGGGCACGTTAAGTTGTCGGTCCCGATTGTTTCAATCGTTAGACCATGTCGGAGGCTTTTAAGCGGCCTTAAACTCTGACACTAAGCCAATAACCACTCGAAATGATTTAAATTATCCAATTGCATATTATTTTAGAGTAAAAACCACAAACGTTACATTCTTTCTCAAAATATACCTGCATACCTGCAAACTACAGCAAAATTCAAAACAATCCTTCAGTAGAAAGTAAGAAAAATAATACGCTATTCAAGTAAGCTACTAAAATATCACTACATAGTATAAAACTTAGTCGCTTTCCGCTGTCTGTCCCTATGTATGCTTAGATCTTTAAAACTACGCAACGAATTTTGATGCTGTTTTTTAAATATATTGGAGTGATTCAAGAGGAAGGTTTAAATGTATAAAATTTCCCAAAATTCCCATGGGAGCAGGCACAACGAGGGTAAAACCGCGGAGCGCTGCTAGTAAAAAATATTTATTACATTGTAAGTTCCTTCCAGAATGCATCACATTATGCAATACTCCTGAGTCTGTGTGAAATTCAGTTTCGTATCATAACATATTACATTTTCTCAAGACGTTGCATTCAGAAAATATTTTGCATTTATTTTTGAAAACTTTATTAATAAGATTTTGTATTTTGTTTTAGTTATGTTATACGAAGTGGTACTAATAGACCTTTTGAGGTATTTTATTTAATCGGTAGCCGTCGTCACCATTGTACCACCATACATGATTGTACACCCCTTATAACTGATGTATTTTTTGTAGAGAATAATAGAAAATAATGTTGTAGAATAAGTTTTTGTTTTAATTCATTCAAATTTCGACTAGGTTAGTGGCCAACCCTGGTGTGGGAGTTTTTAGACCGCCTAAAGGCCTCCGACATGTTCTATCGGTTGAAACAACAGGGACCGACTGCTTAGCCCTCTGAAGTACTATCACCTACAGTTGAATATAATGAAATCTATAGAGATTCCAAAATAAAACAGTGGCAAGTGCACAACGTCTCGGTGGTCTAGTGGTGTGTGCACTCGCCTGCTAAGACTGAGGTCCCGGGTTGAATTCCCGGGTCGAGCGAAAACATGTTTCCTACTTTCAAACATGGCTCGGGTTTGAGATCACCAACCCGCATTAGCGTCTAATCCTCTTCACTGTACTGATATCTTCAGTGAAATGAGAGGCTTTTGCCCAACAGCGGAACATTACAGGCTCATGCTTTTTTTTAGTGCACTTTCATTCCATTGCATAATAGTGCTAACATAAAAATATTTTGAGGGATTCACCTTTACACTGGGCACCTCAGGGTAATGAATATTTACGATCAGTACGTTACCTAAGTAGCTCGAGAGCAGCAGCCTCACTCCAGCCCCTGTTAAATTCAACAGTTATAAAAAGAAATCCCGCTCCGAAGGTATTGCGCACGTATAAATCTAACGAACTTAACTTGAAATTCGCAATCTGTTCATTTTAAATGAAGAATTTGCAATAACCGTTCGCTTTAGGTGAGAAATTGCGCTGTTTTTTTTATTAGTTTTTTATTAGTTCTGGGAAAAAAGGTTTTATTTGACTTTTAAATAATTTTCTCTGTTCATTGCATTTCTTGTTACTTAATTAATCTTGTTATTTATTAATTGAAATTAATATTGATATACATATTTCATCTCAATCAAGGTTCCTTTCAAGTATTAAAACCGAATTTAATGTATGTTGGTCCTCTCGTTTGGGACGCATATTTACTTATACAACTCCTTTCGTTGTAGGGTAAAAGATTAAAGATATCTTGTAAAGCTGCTGACAACAATATGCTGCAGCTAATAGAGGCTTGGTATATTCTACACAGCGCCCCGTTCCCGTGGGAATCTGGGGATAAAACTAAAAATAGCCTCTCACCCTTCTGTCATGGTGCAATTCAATGGTGAAATCCATTACAAAAATAATTATTCAAATCGGGTTGGTATTTTCTGCGATTAGTGCGTTCACACCACGGAAGAGCGAAGCCCTTAGAGCGTTTGTCCACCGCCGCCGGCACCGGACCGTCACCGGGAACGAGATTATTTCGGCCCGAGTTTATTATGACGTGACGGATGTGCGGTGGACACGCGGCTAAAGCAAAACGCTCTAAATGTATCTACCGCTACTTCGGTGCCGTCATCTCTTTCCCGGTGACGGTCCGGTGCCGGCGGCGGTGGACAAACGCTCTTAGGTACTCTTCTTTATTTCGTGGTTCACACAAACAAAAAGTCAAACTTCAGCTTTATTACATATATAAAGTACTAGCTGTGCCCCGCGGTTTCACCCGCAGCGCCCCCGTTCCCGTGGGAAATTTGAGATTTTTATTCCTTGTTTTTCTTATATAAAAATCTTGTCCTGACAATTAGGAACCCTTTAAAAAAAGAATCATCCAATTTGGTGCAGTCGTTCTGAAGTTATGCATTTACCAACACATTTTGCGATTCATTTTATATAATAAAAGATAGATACAAGTATATATTTTTTAAGTATGATCACATTTCTGAAATATCCATCCCAGCTCATATAAATTTCGACTCACATCGTTTAACTCGCAAACATTGGGCTCTTAGAAGATATGAAATATCAATTTTGTGCCATATTATATACTCGTATGATTGTAACTGAATACCCAAGCTATCAAAAGATCCCTTTTGTATATTATACCATACTTAACCTTTCGAGTGTGTATTACAGTCGATATGTATGCCTTAAGTATAATATCATCTCTTTGTAGACACATGTTTGCCATTTAATGGGTTGTCCTATTTAGTTTCAAAAAGAAAATGGTTGTGAGATTCATATATACCTAGATAAATTTAGAAATTATAGGTCATTGACATAAAGTTGATTTTTTTAATTTTATCTACTTTTTAATCAGAATTCGTTAAGTGCCAATCGAACCCGCTCTATGCCTTATTTCAACTATCCTTTTTGATAAACAGGATGAAAATTATACTTTTACGATCCTAGCTAGTATATCTGAACGAACTATATTATAAGTTATAAAACCCCTTGCGCAAAAACAGCTTCGCCGTATTTTACCAAACATAGCTAAGAACCACCAGCAAGGAAGCTGGCTTCCAAATGAAAATAAGATAATCAAAATCGGTTCAGCCTCTTAAGAGCTACGGACAAGTAACACACAGACATCAATGTCAAATTTATAACACCCCTCTTGCGTCGGGGCCGGGGGTTAGAAGTCGTGGTATTTCATACATCAATCCAGGGGCTATTTTTACAACTAAAAGTAAAATGATGTCAAGTTTTTTAAAAGTCACACTAGCGACATCTATTAGATTGCGAGTAAAACCACACAGTGCTGCTAGTTTTATATAAAACTAGCTGCGCCCCGCGGTTTCACCTGCGTTGTACCCGTTCCCGCGGGAATTTCGGGATGAAAAATAGATGTTGGCCGATTCCCAGACCTACTCAATATGCTCACAAAATTTCATGAGAATCGGTCAAGCCGTTTCGGAGGAGTACGCGAACGAACACTGTGACACGAGAATTTTATATATAAGATAACATTTGAATACTCAGCGGCAGAACATTTTGTATGAAACTATTTGTCGTTCAAAACTCATTTGTCGGACTTTGTACACATTGCATAGACAACGATGACCATTCGAATATGGGTTCAAGATGTAGGAACAGGTCTTTAGGAGTAATTCCCATTGAATTAGTTCACAAACTTGAGCTGGCGAGTGACTGAAAAGTAGAAATGAGACTTTGTACCCCAAAATTCCCACTAAAACTTTTTTATTAATAAGCAGAAAATCCAAGAGTAATTTTATATTGTGCCAAAACAAAAAGCATCGGTACAAAACATTGTGAACAGGCAGCTTAACCTTTAACTAGTGACGTGTAGTCCCACAGGCGTCGTGTGTTTTGTAAATTTTGAAAATAACGATTTCCCCCCGCTTGCCGCGACCCGGCGTCTCAGTAGCTTTTGTTTTAGTGCCAAAACGACGATTGAAGGTAGCAGACGTGCCGTCGGTTATGTAACAGGTTCGTAATTTTAATTTGAAATTTGATTGTAGCCTGTGAGGCTACATGTCCCTAGTTGTCATACAAATATTTTTTCGAACATTTTTTTTGTTTTTAGTGAAAAATGGCAGAAATCGCTAGGAAACGACAACTTCAGCCGTCGACTTATACTATAATTGCCTGAAATTATACTATACTACAACATGACAAAAGGAGGCGTAGATGAAGCAGATAAAAAATGCTCCATTTATTCCAGCAGCCGCCGAACGAGAAGGTGGCCAATGGTGGTATTCTACCGCATAGTGGACTTGAGCGGCATGAATGCTTATATATTATATAATATGCATCAACCCAAAAATATAGATAGAGGAGATTTCCTAAAGTCATTAGCCCGTTCACTAGTGCTACCCCACTTGCAAAGACGTGTTGTGTGCAGGCATTTACCAAGGGAATTACGCCTAGTGATAAAACGAGTTCTGGCTGACGATATGGTTGAAGAAGATGCCCAAACTCCTGAAACTAGTCAAGGCAAACGAAGGGCATGCAGTATTTGTCCGCCTTAACTTCATAGAATGACTGTGTACTCATGTGTCGGGTGTTGCAATCCCGTATGTTTACAATGTTCTCGACCCTTGTGTAAAAATTGCCAATGATTTATGCCAAACAGAGTGTGTGTCAGAATTTTTTTGTTTTGTTTTCAGAAGTTACTTTTATGATTTTTTTATCTTTGTATTGTTTAAGTTTTCATAAAAAGAGTTACATTTGTGATATCATTTATGTAAGGTCTATTAAAATGTTAAAATAAGGATCTCATGTCAATTAAGGCTGAAAAGTACAAGTAAGTGTTAATTTTGATTTGTGTTTAAAGTGATAATAAAAACTGATTAAATTAATTTCTATTTGTTTTATTATATTCCAACAAATAAATATAATCGCATTTTAAATCATTACAATGCAAATTTATGACACAATTTCAATTTCAAAGTAGTAGCCTGTGAGACTACATGTCCCTTATAGTGTTCTCAATTTGTCACGTCCCTAGTTAAAGGTTAAGATAATCTGTTGAATGGGAACGACGTCACTTTCTTTACATATCCCCATAAATCTGCCAAATCCCCGTTAAAGTGGGGACAAACGAACACCTACACATTTGTTATATTTGGGATGAATTATATTGTGACAAGGGAAAATTGAAAGCCATAGAATTACAAGTGTTTTTGACATTGGGTGGGTGTGGACTTATGTTAGTTGTCGTTAAGACGAGAGCGAATTGACGAACAGTAAGTTAGCGAGTTCAATAGCTCTCAGAGTGCGTTTTAATTGAAGCGGAGCGGTGCAGAGTAACACAGAGCTCTATTCACCAATCACAGCGCATTAGGATTGTCAAACAACGAATAGACGTTGTCCAAATCTTTTTTGACCAATCACAAAGCATAACGAAAAGATTTTGACAACGTCAATGGGTTGTTTGACAATTTCAACGTACCCAATAGTAGCTATACCTGTTAAAATGTATAGACGAAAAATCACTCCATAATATAAAACGAAGTCGCTTTCCGTTGTCTGTCCCTATGTATGCTTAGATCTTTAAAACTACGCAACGGATTTTAATGTGGTTTTTTAAAATAGATAGATTGATTCAAGAGGAAGGTTTATATGCATAAAAATTCCCACGGAAACGGGTACAATGCGGGTAAAACCACGGGGCGCTGCTAGTCATCTATAATACAAAATGAAATCAGACTAATAGCTTCAAAGTTCATCGAATATCCTCAAAAACAAAGTGTTCAGCTTTATAACATTATTATTTATTTTAGTAGGACAACATGGCAGAGTTAAAACGAGTCTCTCATTATGCAGATAGTTAAATTCTACTACAGTAGGTAACTCGGTCGCCGTTTCAATTTGTAATCACGAAACAATTTTTCCAAAACGTCCCCAAGTTCCTTGTTTCTAGAAAACTTTGTACCAAATGGAGTGCTTAGGGGTGTCACTTCTTTGTATAAGAGAATTAGTTAAATTTTAATTTGATAGGGTATCGCAACGCAACTTTATTTTAATCATGTGTTTATTTTATACTTCTTCATACTAAGTGTCGATTTAATCTTTTACAATTACATTGACTGACACTTTTATAATTACAACCAGATTTGTGCCCGTTCCTGTGAGAGTTTCGGGATGAAAAATAGCCTATAAACTTCCTCTTGGACGTAGCTATCTAATGTAAATCTAATCAAACAAAAATCATTATTCGAATGAGACTGGTAGCTCTAAGTAAGTGTCGGAGTTTTTAGACTGCTTAAAAGCTTCCAGCATGGTTTAACGATTGATTGATCCTAAGATTAGCCCGAACATACAAACCCAATAACAAATTTTACTTTAAAAGTAAGAAATACTCGTATTATTAGTATACTTAGGACCAACCCTCACTTGAACCGAAGTTCATAATCATATCCAAAAAATATTCCCGATTATACTGAACCTTTGTACATAAAAACAAATGAAAATTGAATTCTGACTTTATGGTAATAAGGCTTGAAATCTGATACCTAAGGGTAAGTTCAGGTTTTATAAGAAAATCCTAACTTATAATGTTATAAATCTTAACATATATTACATGGTAACAAGAAATGAGTTTTCTTTGGGTTTTTACATTAAAAATTCTGAACGGATGTGTGATACAATTTCGTTCGTTTAATATAAATTTTATATATAAAATTCGCGTCACAATGTTAGTTACAATACTCCTCCGAAGCGGCTAGACTGAACTTCATCAAATTTTGCATTGTTATCGGATAGGTCTGAGAAACGGTCAACATCTGTTATTTATACATTTTCACCCGTTTTTTTAATAACATTTTTATGGCAAAACTGCGTTTTCCGGGTCAGCTAAGCTAGTAACCATATATAAGTAAGTACTACTAAGTCCTAAGTTTGTATTTTTGTTTGTTTGTATCTCTCTCTCTCCCTGGCTATGTGTCCCACATGGTGGTGGGGTCAGCCTTCCTTATTTTTCTCCTCCACTTCGCTCTTTCGTGTATGTTCGAGCTTATCTCGGGAATAACCGGTCCGAATTGAATAATAATAATAATAATAGACAGCCACATTCAACGGGAAGGTTATAGACTATTTTTCATCCCGAAATTCCCATTGAAACGGTCGCAACGCGGGTAAAACCGCGGGGCACTGCTAGTTTGTTTATTAAGATTACGTTTATATTAAGTAGTTGACAGCCCTATCGCTCCGTTTCACGTCAGCTATTTCTCGCTACAATACCAAAGGAATAGCAAGTCATGTGCTAAAGGCACGGCTATTGTAACGCAAAAATTATTCACAAAACGATTTCGTATTAGCCGAATCACTTGCCATTGTGAATAAGACACAATGACCTTTGGCAAAAGGTACAAATTCCTTTGTATAATGTTAACGCTAACGTGAATTTTTAAACGTAGTTATTATACTTTCATACGCTTTGGTGTTTGTTGGGTGGTTCTAATAATAGTTGTACGTTTCGATACGTTGAAAAGTTAGGTGTGGATAGGCGTTTTTTTTACTTAAGCTTCTTGTTATACAAAAATGTATCAGTTTTATTCCAAACTAGCTGTAAGAATTTTGGGATAAAAAATAGCTTATAACCTTCCCGTTGAATGTAGCTATCTATTACAAAAAGAATTAGACGAATCGGATTTCTAGTTTCTGAGATTAGCGCGTTCAAACAAACAACATCTTCGGCTTTATTTTATTAGCAAAGTATACATTGATACTTCAATCAAAGTGAAATGATTGTTATCTAAATGTGTCGTTTTAATAAAAGTTAAGTAGGACTTTCGCCAAATGATCACTGTAAATTCCTTTTTCGCTTAAGATTATGTATAAGATAGAGAGATAACAGTACCCCATTAAAAATTTACTCTGAAATGATACGAAATATACAGTTACAGAATCGTATACAGCGTCTAGCAGCGCCCCGCGGTTTTACCCGCGTTGTGCCCCTCCACATGGGAATTTTGGGATAAAAAATAACCTATAACCTTCCAATTTTATGTGGCTACTCATCTATAGTAACATTATAAGCTGCAGAGTTTGTTTGTTTGTTTGAACGCGCTAATCTCAGGAACTTACTGGTGCGATTTGAAAAATTCTTTCAGTGTTGGATAGCCCACTTATCGAAGAAGGCTATAGGTTATTGTTCATCTCGAAATTCTTACGGCAACGGGCACAACGCAAACGCAAAATGCAAACGCAAAACCGTAGGGCGCTGCTGTATTCAATTAGTTTTTAATATTACTTTTCTTAGAATCACCCAGGTTCGGAATATTAATTCCGATACTGTTCCGCGTGTGGGTTTGTTAACATTTGGCATACATTCAGCTTTAATAGAAATGTTTTACTAAAAGACCTATTATAGCATTATTGACTATTCTCACGATAGTGTATATTTATTAATATTTATTATATTTATTAATTTATTTACTTGTCATTTATTATTTTTTGTTTTACATATTATTCTGATTTGTTAAAACTTTACTTACTTATCTAAATTAATGATGAAATAGTTTGTTAGTTTGGGCGTAAATTAAATAAATAAATATTTGGACAAATTCACACACGGTTAATTAGACCCAAAGTAAGCTCTAAGCTTGTGTTATGGAATCTAACTCACTGATACTACTACTTACACATACACAAATACTTTATAAGAATATGTAATTGACACCCAGATGTCGTCGCCAACAACTATGTCTTCACATATTGTTGACTCCGGGCGGGGATCGAACCCGCAACCCCCGACACAGTAAGCGCTCTCACTGCCACTGTGACAACGGGCTTGTCATTATAGAACTAATTAGCGCCCCGCGGTTTTACCCGCCTTGAGCCCGTTCTCGTGAGAATTTCGGAAAAAATAATCTATAATCTTTTGAGTACCTATATCACTTTTGAATATATCTATGTTGAATATAGCGAATATTGAATATGTATCCCTTTCTAACATACGCTATTATCCAAAGTGCAAAAGAGACAACACGTTAAAACAGTGATTAAATTATAGAGCGTTTATGTATAAGGCGGAAAGTCTATTCGACTCAGATTCACGATTCATAATGAATCCGTTTTCCTATTCACTACTTCACTAATGACAAAGATTATTTCCCAAGACTAAGTTACACGGAATAAGATTTAGCTGAAACTAGACCCTGCCGGTTTAATCTTTAATAGAAACGATGTAATTAATACCAACGAGCGACACTACGGCGATAGTGATGTGATGTGGGGTGTGAAGTGGTTTTTCGATGTCGATGTTGTGATGTGTCGATGTGACAATGTGAATTAATTCTAAACCTATAAGATCAATTTTTATGTAAATCTAGACGGAATTTAATCGTGAATTAGACATTTAATGCCGTAATTTTAAGGCCTTACCTCCATAGAGTATCCTCGTGAACACGAATGTGCGACCGACCGAAACGTTGAGGTATGCCTTAAATGTTTTATTCCCGAATAAGTTTCATATTGATTAGTGTTTACAATGTGTTCATATCGTGATAGTTTAAATAGATAATGTCTTACTTTGGAAGAAGAAATTTTTATGCGATGTTTTTCATCTATAGTTGGAAATAACTCAGTTAATTGACGACTGATTTCCAAATATTTTTTTAAGTTAATGGCAAAATGTTAACACACATCGGCAAGTAGACACTTTCAGTGAAGTTGAGCGAGTTAAAAATCTGCTTGTCAGCGAGTTCTATTTTAAACGCGAGTTTTAGACTTTGTGGAATTCCCCGGCATGTAATGCGGGCCATACACGATCAGGTTCACCGTCAAGTTTGCGGCGGAGTGGCGTCCAGTAAACTTGACGGTGTGTCATGACCTGTTATGGGTGCAAACAAATAATAATCAATGACAACGATTACTTTACTCAAATATAAAAAAATTAAAAGTCGACCCTACTATTAAATGAATGCTAAAACTAATTTAATATTATAATCTTTGTACAGGTACAGTATACACAAACTTTTTATAAACTGTCAAAACTACTTACGTTTTTGTGAAATTAAATAGATATTTAAAACTTGTAACCACTATTTCAAAGTTTTGTTAAATAAATATCATTACTTCAAAGAACTCTACCATTTCAGTATCAATTCTATAAGTATTCCTAAGGTTAACCACTACACTACTCAAACTTACTTTATACAATTCTTCTTTAGAAAAACCTTTTATTCCGAAACCAAAACCTATTTAAACCGAACAAGCAAACGAGCGACCGTGTCCCAACCCTTCAACAAGATTAAATGTCAAGGGGCAAAGTTGAAGTACGTCACTAACTTGAGGACAAGATGCTAAGTGACAATCAACGGTGACACAAAACGATTCGGGTATCGATACTAGATGTCACAACCACGTTCGCTATTTAAATTCACTTTGACAGTATAATTACAGTTGTAAGTTCAATAGCTAACTCGGCAGTTGATATCGGTAAAGTTTTATCGATAAATTAATTTAACGATGACGTCATTTTTGACGGGTTTAATGAGTATTTTTGGTTTGTTAACGTGATATTTTGGAGATAAGGTTTAACGTACAGACTTGACTGTGTAAAAAGTTAATATCTTATTTATATTTAAAGTACGGCCGCAAAGTTTGAAAAATATAGCACCTGTAAACTTATCACATTAAGCTGTGTGGTTTTGCTACAGCAGAGGATGCTACGAGCTATGCGCTACGAGCTACGCACTACGAGCTACGTGCTACGAGAGACTGCTGCGAGCGACTGTTACAATAGAGACTAGCCGATAATGGTATTTCTATGTGAGCGCTACCGTGCTTCGGAAGGAACTTAAAATTATCCGTTTCAATAAATAAGGGATAGATGTATCAACACTATGATCATATAATTCTATCTTCCTTTGTCCAGCAGTGACACATAACAAGCGAATATTTTACTTTTTAAAGAGTACATTGTTAAATCTATTCACTTATAAGGGTGCGTTCCCACTGACGCAGAGCGGAGCCGTGCGAAGCTCAATCGACCAATCAATGCATTCCGAAAGGATTTGACAATTTCAATGCGGTGCTTGACAATATCAATGAGTTTTGATTGGTCGATTGAGCTCCACTCAGCTCCGCTCCGCTTCAAAGGAAACTCACCCTCAAGCTCCACTTATATTCAAAGCCGGTTTAAATAAATTTGAAACTACCCTACACTTCCACCCACACGATTTCGCTACAACAAAGCTAAATAGTGTGAAATCAATGCACATTCTGAACGTTTCTCCTACTTAATTCAGTTCCAACTGTAAATTTAATCTAAATTGAAATGGTAATGTGACTTAGCAATTCAAATATATAATATGCAATTGTGTATCGCCTTCTGTGACTGTCGGGTTTGGGTAAACGATTTGAGTCGGATTGTTTTAAGAGAATTACTCTACGAGAATGCAATACTTATAAAGAAATTACTTTTATAGTAGTGGCCGAGAATTGCTCGTAACGGCACAATAGTTATTTATACTATAAAATACCTGCGTTGTACCCGTTCTCGTGGGAATTTCGGGATAAAATATAAATTTTTGCCAAAATATACCAATTTGTCGCTCACCAAATGCGTTTGACCACCTTAAAGTCTACACTGTCGTATTCTGTATATTCTGTATAGATACTATTGCTGCGGTAACCGAATATTGCATGCGGCGAGTGACTTTACAAATTGACTTGACTTCACGAGTGTATTTACGCTTTTTTTTAAAGATTTTTTTATCAAAATGAACTGAGTCAACCATATTTATGACCCGTGTGTTTGTTCATCAATGTGGTACAGATTTTTTATCAGACAAATACCAAAGCAGCAAAAACACTAAAGAAAAATAGAGTAGACAAGTTTCTATTTACCTTTATCATCAAATTTGCTTTTTCATCAAAAAACCTGAAGTTCCTAAGTAAATACTTAGTATGTAAAGTAAGATAAATAAATATATACCGCATACAGTAGGTATGTAATATATAGGACGTGTATTACAAGGCCTGAATGCTTATTTGGTATCGTGACTAGCTTGTGGGTGGGTATAAGTTATAAGACGACGGGGTTTAAAATTCGTAGCGTTCCGGGTGACAATGTGAGGGTGTTAATAATGTTTTCTACTGAAATTTGCACAGGAAAGAGCACAAGGTTAAAACCGCAGGGCGCTTTATAATATTTTTAGACATATCCAGGCATTGAAACGATTGGAATCGAGTATTTAAGGCGTCTTCTGAAGCGTAGCGTCCATGGTAGCTTCAGATAGGTATGCAACTTTAGGCACCCATCGTATCAGTGCCAATGTTAAGTGTAAAGTCATGCCAATTTATTCTGTCAAGCTGACTTTCAACTATCAAACAAATCGCTTCCACCTATAACTTACACAGTCCACCGTCGAGTCGCATCTTGTTCAAAGGATGTATCTCTGTACTTTATACTCGTATACGAACTCAATGACTAGACTCGATTCACGGAAATTACTTCGCCAAATGACACCGTTACGTCACGACACGGTACTGTGTGCTGAGATAATGATTACCTGTCTTGAAGACAATTTGAAACCATTGCAGGAGGACAGATAGAGACGGAAAGAGAGAAGGAAGAACTGAAGAAGAATGTTGGCGGATTATTTTAATTTATTTTGTTTTTATAATATATATTTTAAAGTAACCATAATGTAGGAAAGAAAAGCCAAATCTATACGTATAAAATATAGAATTGAAAAGGATAGTGAAACGCAAAAGTTCAATAAATAATTAAACCACAAATATCTTAAGTCTTTCTGCCAAATTGTATATAAAAATTGTACTCGCAATGCCAAAATACATTATACGGTTCCTTCGTAAAACACAGATTACGTAATAAAAATATAAATATAAGACCAAAACACCTATGTTACCTTGTGACCTGAAAATATACAATTGAAAAATGGCTATTAATTTCGCTTGAAGGTCAATGTACTTATAATACGCGTGGCACCGTTACAGAAAGCTGATTGCCTTTACGACTATTACCTTCTTTGGTTCACATTTGTTCGTGTATTATAATTAACTGCGTTATTATAATACTGGGGTGTAAATCTGTGTTTTATACTAACGAAATGAATATACTAAGGACATGAATAACGTATTTTCATATTTTATTATGTCTATGTTTGTGGGGGGAGGCTTTGCCGAATGGGATAACAGTAACAGTAATAGTATAATGGTTTATTAAAGGTAAAGTCTGAAACCGCATGCGGTACAGTGCGGTTACCGCAATGTTTGTGATAGTGTATAAGTTACGCATGTTGTGGCACCTATAGAGAGTGCATTTAGGTGTTTAATTTAGTGATAAGTTTATTATTTAGTAATTTGTATAGTTAGTAATTGATAAGTTTCAATGTATTTTTCACTGGTTGTCCTTAAATAAACGCGGTTGCTATTTAGGTTCATAACTTTTGAATAACTAATTAATACTTCATCATTCACAATGGTAAATAAATAGATTACTTGAAAACCTGGTAATAACTTTCGTGATGAAAATATGAATGGTGCATTGTTTTGATGACAAACAAAAAGTTAAATTAAACAACCATTGAACAAGAAAGCATTAAGAAATATTCATTCAATAATGAGATAGGCTTCGAGTGATATCATCGAGTTGTGACAAGTCCTCTACCTTTGGTTCCTAAAGGTGTCTTCTGTAGGAAAGTAAACGTAAATACTAAAACGATTGCCGAACTACTTCCAATTTACATTGGTTCAATCTACCTAGTTTTTAGTTAATTAACAAACATATTATTGTGTTACCCTCTTATTCATAATCGCTCTCTAACTAAAACACTGTTAGTGAGTGTTTTGTCTCTTTTGCTCTTCAAGAAATTGTGTACATCGGAAAGGGACAAACCATTTGATAACTAAAATGTTGTTAATAGACGCTTATGAATAAAGCCTTGTCTTTAAGGTAATTTTATATATATATGTATTAGTGTCAGTTAATTAGATTCAATAGAACAAACTTAGACCTTAGTTCAGGTCTAATTAATGGTATATTATTTAGATAAATGATATTGACCAAAATACAGCCCCTAAAATAAACAATAAAATCGAGGCCTTCACTTTAACGTGCCCTCTGACATATGCCACGAATCTTGATAATAACCCATCCAGGAAATGACCAAACTGACGTTGCTTAACAATTGCGATGAGTTAGTCTTTGCTCTGCCACCCGCTTTTAACTGTAAAAGTTGTTGTTGACTTCTATTCTGTACTGATATCTTCGGCGAGTCAAAAGCTTACCTTGCACTGTGATCTGATATCTTTAACTGACTTACGTCTCTTCCTCACTGTACTGATCTTCAGTGACACGAGAGGCTTTTGCCCAGCAGTGGGAAATTACAGGCTAATACTTACTTACGCACGAACTTACGCCCGTAAAATTTTTGTTGAGATTAAATGATTGATTTTGTCATGTAATGTATGAAATTTACGTCAAATAGTAAAGTGTCGATTTAATTAACGGAAGTATTAACTACAAGTTTGCGAGAGAAACCATTAGTAAAGGTTGTTGTTATCAAAGTTTGACAGTGAGATCAGTTGATGAACCCGCGGTTGTCATTCAGCTGAGTCGATAAATAAATGTTTTAGTTACTCATTAATAAAATTATCGACTTTCAACCTTAGGGCGCTTTCAAATTATGCGTTTCGTGTCGGACCGCTGCGGTGCCGAAGCGGTGCGTTTGTCGTATTGTGTACGTACGATCGTGTGTTTTCATACAAATCGAGCAGCTCGGCAACAGTGCGTAATAAAATTATTTCGCGGTACCGACGCCGCACTGTTGCCGAGTACACAATACAATAAACGCACCGCTTCGGCACCGCAGCGGTCCGACACGAAACGCATAATTTGAAAGCGCCCTTATACCGACTTATTTCCTGATCAAAATTGAAGTCGAAGTCACCAAAGGTGCCGCGTGGTTTTACGCGTATTATGCCCGTTCCCGTAGGAATTTTAGAATGAAAATAATTATCCAAATCGGACAGATTCTGAAATTAACGCCTTGAAACAAACACAAAACAGAAAATCTAACTTTCATTTATTATATTTGTATAGAATGTGCTGGTTCCTCACTGCGCAACCAATTTTAGGCAGAATTCATTTTTTGTAAGATGTCCTCAAGAGATGAATCGAGTGATGGTAGATCTACCTGACTTCGATCTATTCGTTACGTCACCGGAAGCATTGAGAAACATGTTGACGAGGCGTTGGATGCGTTTCAATAATAGTGAGTCGTGAATTAATATTTTTTTGTTTTTTGTTCTTTCTTTAAATTTTTTTTTTTCTTTTATGTATTTTTTTTTTAGGATTTCTTAGGTTTCTTTTTTTTTAGGATAGTTACAAGTTTCTTTTAGTTTTTATATGCGAAAACATAATTAATGGTGTTTTAGATTTATTCTTTGTTTTTTCCTAAGTTTAAGTTACACTGTTTGTTTTCCGAATAAAATAAAATAAAATAAAAATAAAATAAAATAAAATAGAATAAACTTATTACATAATTGTTCTATATTTGTCGATAAAATATATATGTCTAACAAAATACAGTCGTAAGTTATTTTAAATTTATGTGAAACAATAATTTTCTAAAGCAATTGATTTAAGTAAGACTGATCTCGAGACAATAATTTTGATTTATTCAAGTTGGAATTTGGAATCAAATAATACAATAAGATATTTTGTGCTCACAAATTGAATTTGTATTTACAAATTAAATTATTTAATTTAATGTCTAGATTATGAAACTATGAAGTTTTAACTGAAGAATTTAATCGACAAATTCTACTATTGTTATAATGCGAAAGTGTGTAGGGATGTATGTATGGCCACCCATCCAAGTAGGTGTCGAGCTGCACGTTGCTTATCAATCGCAATTAGCTAACATCGCTTAGTCAAAGCACGCTATGATCGCTACCATTAATACTAGTAAGAATGAAGAAACGTTAAAACGCAAAAAACTCAATAACCAGAGCACTCCATTCTTCCCAAAACAAAGCGTGGAATAATCCTACAAAACGTAGTTTCATCCTTTATCGAGCACTAATTGCGTTCACACAAAAGCCTTGATTTCCATAGAAAAGTAATATTTTTTGTGCGAAAAGAAGTTCTGTATCGCTGAATGAATCCATTAGCTGAAGGCGTGGACGGTCGCGAAACAAAAACGAAAATGATAAGGCTCCGTTTGGTATTCAAAGTAGGTTGCAACGTCGGATCGAAATTAGAACGTGCCTTCTTGTATTGGGTAGCGGTTAAATGAAATGGTCACTAATACAATCGAAAGAACGTCACGAACGTTTTGGGATATGCATAACATAACTAGCTGCGCCCCACTGACACTCACGTTGTTCCCGTTCCAGCCGGAATTTCGGAATAAAATGTAGCCCATGTGTTATTCAGATATATAACCTATATTACTGTAAAATTTCATCCAAATCCGATTAGTAGTTTTTGCGTGAATGAGTAACAAACATACATACATTCATCCTCATAAACTTAAATTCGCATTTGTAATATTAGTAGGATGAAACAACTAGTACTCGTACATATCTGAGTATGCAATTTCAATAGATTGGTTTCGCTTGCGTTGACCCCTTGAATTAACTGTTACCGCCTTATTCCTAAAGGCTTTTATATAAACACTGCTTTATGGTGTTTTGTCTCTTTTACTCTTTAGCAAATAGCGTATGTGGGCAAGGGACAAACCATTTGATTTATGATGCTGCTCATATTACAATGCACGGACATAATAATACAAATCGGTTATCAAATATAACATAAAATGGTTTTTATTAATACGACCAATACTATAACAATAAGCATTTTATTGCATATGGGAAGGGAATCTATTCCCAACAGACCTTTTGCCAACAATAGGATTATTGCGGGATTCCTCAGAAGGAATGAAAGGGATGTTTTCTTCCCAGTCTTTTCCCTGCAGAGGACTCGGACCGCTATGGGACCATACAAAGGGTCCTATGGGATTAAACGAAGATGTTGTTTTCAGGTTAAATCAGGATTTTGTTCATTGTGTATTTTTCTCGGATATATTTTATGGAATATGGTGTACATTATATATGTTTTTACGCATCGCTTTTATTTGGCATTTTTATCTGACGGTTCAAGTTCTTCATGATCATAGAAGACTCAATTCAAACTGAGTCTTGTTCGCAAAACCTAAGAAACCTTTACACCTTAACACTGCGTTAAGCGTGCGCCCGCCGCGTGCGCACGCGACGGGCGGACGCGTCGGTTCGCTTTTGCATAACACCGCACGCGACGGGTGTACGCGATGGTTCACTTTTGTATGAAGCCATACGCGTACTCACTCGGCGAGCGCACGCGCGTTGTGTATGAATACTTTAACACAATCAAAAAACCAAAATTAATTTTCACTAAACTTAATAATAAATTGCTTTGTGTATTTCGCTATGTTTACTTTGTTAGTTCTAATGCTATAAGCGCCAACTCGAAACGTTTGCATTAAACTCGGAAAATGAATTCAGAACATGAAAATTTCAAAGGATTTTCAAAGTTGGATTCCAACACCTGGCTATAGTTATTAAGTAATCTGTTTATGAAGCACTAGACTTAACAATTTTAAGCTCTAGTGCGTGTGGGATAAGGTGTAAAGTTGAGCGAGTTTGTATATTTAACACTAAGTGATTTTCTTAATAACTTTCATATGTGAATTCAAACGCGATACCCAATGCTCTACTGTGTTCTTCTAATGCGTTCGCCAATCTTGTTTCAATCTACTTCGGTCACCGAACACCTAATAAGGTGATAGCTGCTGTCACTCGCCGACTCGCTTCGACTTCTCGTCGCTTCGGTCACCTACTTTACACTGTGTTTTAATCATACGTCGTATGCGGTGAATATTATTTTAAACATTTTGTTATAAGTTTATACCTTGCAACATTTGTTCGTATGGAAATATAACTGCATTTTCTTGTAAATCTGATGTAGCGCAACGAATCTCGCGCCATTCAGCTTAGTGCAATTTCAAGATGCTAACATAATGTTATTATTGTAAGTGCAAAGTGATTAAATTATGTTAAAAGAAAATTTTCAGATAAAGTGAGTAAGTAACTAAGTGCAGTATCTAAGTACCAGTGGCCCTGGTGTTGGAGTTTTAAGAAGCCTCTGACATGGTCAAACAAAAAAACCGGGACAGAAGGACCCAAAAGTTTTGATGAGCAGGAAAACCCTCTTTATAAAATTTGTATATAGATAAAAACACGTACATTTGTGAACCAACGTATAAACCATAAACATCTCACTCAAATATATTTCAAAATACAACACAAAATACAAAAATTTCCCTCTTCTTCGGATAAAGTTACTACTGATATTTCTTTAGAAAGTTTACAGTTATCACACCAACTTACAGAGCTGTTGTTTTATGCAGTTTCAAAAGAATAACTGCGGATAGTTTAAATTGGTTCGGTTGGCTCTTAGAATACAAATAGCGCTTAATGGATTTACTTTGAAACTTACAGTGTTTAGTTGAAATATGTTTTCGTGTGGTGTTTTTATAAAAGCTAACTATCGCCCGCACTCAGAGACGTCAAATGCTTCCTTAGATTTAATGACTTAATTTAATAAAAAATATAATAATCAAATCGAAGTATATCCGTAAAATGTATCCGTGAATTCTGAAGTTTAAGCAAACACTACTCACAACTGTACTTTACAGGAACCGTGGTCACAGAAGAATGGGTCTGGACTGGAAGGTTGAGTCGTCTGTGACCACGGTTCCTGTAAAGGGGCCGAAACGTCAATTAAAAATGTATAATAAAAGCGAAGTGTATCCGTAAACGTAGTTTCAATTCAAAATGTATCTGTGAAACTACGTTTACGGACACACTTCGCTTTTGTTGTTTCAGTTCACTTAAAAGCAAAGTGTATCAGCAACGTTTTATTATAAAAAGTTCATCTCAACATTTTGTTACTTACAAAACCTATCTACTTCCGTCATACCTACAAAACCTACATCTGTATACATCTGCCTAATTGTCTCGTAGTTGTAATCATTCCGCCCTTTCACCAGCCGAGAGTCTGAGTCACAATATGCAGAGTTCATTTACTAAACAGGAGTAGAGATACCATGCCTTGTGTTGAAGTGAGATATTAAGCCTAAAAGTGTTTAGATAATTGTTACAAATTAGAAGGTATACTTACGGCATTTGGTTATATTATTGTTTTGAATCTGTACAAGAATATTTAAGTTTGTAATACAATTATTATTGCTTACTAGCAGATGTGCAACTTCTTTCACGTGAACAGTATTTGCTATTATAGTCCATCGTTCTTACCTGTGTGTGGGAGCATGCGCTGACAAACATTCAGCTTTTATAAAATAACGAAGGTCTGGGGTTCACGGGCTCTAGGTCTATATTAGACAATGTCTGAACAAACACTTTATTTATACAAACTTCTGAATAACAAATATTTACTACTACTCAATGTTAACAGGCTTTTTTTACAGACATTAAATAATGCAACAGACATCTGTATTTGACCTTTGTATGTATGTCATATTTTGCTGTCTGCTATTTTTGAGCACACAAAGAACTGAAAAGGCCTGAATCCATGCTCACTGCCAACAAGCCTACTTCATTAAGTGACGGCTCGATCGTGTCGCTTTCAATTAATTTATTCTAAACTGAACCGTTGCAACTGGCTTATAGGAGCAACCATTAATTGAAGTTTTAACGTGTTTCTCTATGGATGGTAACTTATACGATATTCATTCGTTTGTTTGCACTTTCAGGCGCTTTGTTGACTTTGCATAAATATGATGTTACTAGGGCGGAACGAAGTATTTACTGCATAAGAATGGACGTAGTATATAACTGAGTCAATATGTGGTGATAAGAGCTGCTTAGGACGCCTTTATTGCAATCTGTTGAGACTTTTTGGAGTAGTTATTGTGCGGCTGGTACCACTTGATATGTTAAAATCGTTAAAATACTTAATTTGTGTCGGACAATTCGCTTGTTTCAACCAAAATTGTCAACCAAGGAACACTGTAATGTTCGAATGGGAGAGTTTGACGATAGGGAAGTGACATTATCTTTCAGTTTGAAATCCGTTAGATGCAATTAATTTATTTTCTTCTCTTTTCTATGCTACTACAACAAATTAACAGCATTGCTTCTTTATTTAATGACTTCCGAATCGAATATTCTGGTTTCGCGTTGTCACTTGATTTAAAAGGAAAATCTTTTGGATTGTGAAGGTATCTTTGGGAGCATAATGTGGTTATAGGAAGGTAAAAATGAATGAAGTGACACTATCTTTCAGTTCAAGATCCGTTAGATGCAATTTATTTTCTTCTCTTTTCTATGCTACTACAACAAATGGACTAACATATAATGTGTATGTTCACTGAAATACGCCATAAGCTATTTTTTCATAAACACTAATTAAGAAACCTATTAAGTTTCTCTGTATGTAATTATTTGCTTTAATCTAGCGCCAAAAACTAATTAATTAAAGCAGTAATCTCTCATTAAACTTATATTAAACGTTTAAGATTAATCCCAGCATTTAATTTCAGATTAAAATTTAATTTTGCTACAACTGTATTAATGATCAAAGGTAAGTCTCAATTTCAAAGAAAGTAAAATCCATTTAAACTAATATAATGAAGCTGAAGAGTTGAGTTTTGCTTTTTGAACACACTGAACTCAGAAACTAACAATCTGATTTGAATAATTATTTTTGTAATGGATAGCCAGATTTAAGAGAAAAATTACAGGCGATTTTCCATTTTGTAATTCTTACAGAAACGTGTACATGGGGATAAAATCGCGGACCGCTGCTAGTAGTTAGAAAGCTGCTCAGAAGTACTTACAAAATTAGATTTGAACTTTAATTCAGTGGCCCGTTTGGGAGAGACCAACTCAAAAGGTATCTTCAGTTAAATAGACGCCGAGCTTTGCTTTACTTCCTTGCTTCAGAAATCTTTCAATGGGAACTTTACGAAGTTCTAGAATGCACTGAAATGCTAAATTCTAGTTGGGAATAAATAAATACGTTTCAGTATTGCTTCTGTAAAATTAAATTATTTAATTTAGCATTTAAGAAGGAATAAGTATTTTGTAAAGTGTTGTTCATTCGTTCATTTTGTAAAGGTTCTTGGTTCGTGGCCATCACTGATGTCAAGAGTTTTTAGACCGCCTAAGACCTCTATCAGAGTCCAACACACGGGACTGACCACTTGACATGCCATCTGAAGCACGGTAGCATTCAGACAGAAATACCACTATTGCCCACCAATCCGAGTTGTGATCGACTTGCACGTTGCCTAACATTCGCGATGAGTTTACCTCGCTCAGTTGAACTAGACCATGAGCGCTACGGGCAGTGTAATTTTGATTAATCAACATATTTGATCTCTTAAAGAACATATGGTAAAATACATGAATATATATACCTAAAACCAGTAAGTTTATTTACAAAATAGGTCGTAACATGTCGTAGTACGTAACTAAGATCGGTATTTATCGTCAGAGCAGTCATAACTTAAGTTCAAAGTCAAATCAAAGTTATAAATCTATTTGTAAGATTCCAAGCGCAATAAATAATCATCATCTATCATGATCTATAATATAGGTCGTAGCAATCCTGTAGCGCGTAGGCGTTAATCTTGTGACTACGATCGTAGTAGACGTAGCTCGTAGCCGGCGTAGCTCGTAGTAAACGTAGCACGTAGCACTATTTAATTTGCATGAACTAAAATTATGAGCGTTTTAATTGCTTAGTTATTTCTTCTTGCCAACTTCGGTTTAAAATTGTGAAATCCATTCAACTATAATAAAGCTGAATAGTTTGATTTTTTAGTTTGTTTCAACGCGCTTTTCTCAGAAACTACTAATTCTATTAAAATAATATTTTTTGTAATGGATAGCCACATTTAAAGAGAAGAGTTTAAGGCTATTTTTCATCTCCGAACTCTCACAGAAATGGGCACAACGCGGGTAAAATCGTGCGCCCTTCTGGTGTTTAATAAACTTAACTCCAAAAACTTACTGTGACCCTTTCAACAAAGAAGCACTGTTACTGGTTTTAATTTCACGACCAAAACTCCAAGCGTGTTATCTTTTAGTGAAGTACCTGCGAATACAAACACTCAACCTAGAGCTGAGAAATGAACTTGAAACGCGAAGTAATTTGTTAGTTCTGTTGTGTTTAAATTACAGTGTTTCTGTTTATTGACACGAGCTTTTATTTGCAGTGTAATTAAAATAGAACTCATATTTGAGTAAATGTGGTTTTCAGAAATTTAGTCATAGAAATGAAATAAATACAAGTAGACACGACTATAATTATTTTGTACGTTGCTAAATAATCTCGTTGTGTTTAATGAGTTCTCGTGTGTGAATTTGTTCTGTAAATATACTAAATGAAACGGGACTGTGTTGCGTTATATATAACGTAGATATTTAAATGCTTACCCGACGTTTCGAGTGGATTGCACCACTTGTGATCACGGTGACTGCCTGGAGCGGTGAGTGTTCGCAGCGTTCACAACATCACCAACAATTAACTCGATACAGTCCTTTTTCATTTAGTATGAGTGCAATTCGAGTGTTTAAAAAGTATGTCTATTAAATACGTATTTATTTCATTAAAATCAATAAGTATTTTTGTTTTGAGTCCCAGTTGTTTCAATCATTAGTCTAGTCAAAGATTTTTAGCCAGTCTAACAAATAAAATTAAAAATAATTTAAAAAACCCTGCTCATAAACGGCTGGGCCGTTTACCAAACATAGTTAGAAACCACCACAAGGAAACTGGTTTACAAATCGATATTTAAGAGGTACGATGCTAGCAGATATCAAACGTCTGCATTACATCCTTCTTTCATGGCGGTGGTTAAAAACACTCATACCAGCGATATCCATAATTAGGTTAACAAAGTAATACAAAAATGGCAATTCTTCTCTACTCTCAAGGTTCAGTTACAATTAATCAATTAACAACATAATGCGTACTCCTTCACGAATATTTCACATAAGTATAGATCCTAATACCGCCAAAGAATTGAACGCCAAGTCATGCTGAGAGAATGGCTTGCCAAAGACGTTCACGCCATTTTGTTCACCTTTATTTATAGCAAATGAATTGGAAGTTTCGGCATCACGAACTATGTTCAGGTGTATTCTTTTGAAACGCGTCGCGATGAATAGTATGATATGAAATGGTGATTTAGAAGAATGATAGTTCACTTTGATAATGGTTTTTGGGTTTCGAACACTATACTACATATCTGTGCAATCTATGTTACTATCTTTGCAATTGTTGTAGCTCTCTTGGCGTGGTTGACCCAAGTGATGTGAATTCATTGCGATTTTGAAGCATCGTGCAGCTCGACTTGTACTTGGGTGGGTGGCCGATAGTGTCATTTCAATCTGCGTGACCGTGCTTTGGAGAGCAGGAAAAGCAGTCGGCTCCGGTCGTTTCAATCGTCAGACCATGTCGGAGACCTTTAGGTGGTCTAAGAACTCTGACACCAAAGGTTGGCCACTGATTGTGTTGTATGTATGTCACCAATGTATACTTTAAAACGCAATTTCAATTAAGTTACTAAGAATACGAGTACGGGCGTTTGTAATGTAATTTAGTGTTATATAATGTAATAAAGTGTAATAGTGTTACGTTTTTTTAAATAGCCTTAAAGAAATATTCAAAAATGTATATTAATATTGTTCTATTTTACATAATCCCAATCTTCGCGTCTCAAATATCAATTTATTACAACATCGGTTCCCATACCCGTCGAAAGAAAATCAACGCAAATTCCCGATACATAAACATTTTAATTATAATTACAATTCTTGGAAGGATAACATTAACATGGCTTCTGATCAAAATACATTATTGAATACTTATTAATATTGAAATATTAAAAACAATTTGTTTTGTTGGGTATTGTTGACCCAACGCCCAATAAAGTTAAAACGGTCTTTAATGCCGCATTCAGAGACGTTCATTAAATCTTTAATCCACATTTTATTAACTGACGTATGTAATCTAATATATAAAATTCTCGTGTCACGGGGTGCGTGGTTGAACTCCTCTGAAACGGCTCGACCGATTCTCAAGAAATTTTGTGTGCATATCGGGTAGATCTGTGAATCGGACAACATCTATTTTTCATCCCGAAATTCCCGTGGGAACGGGTACAACGCGAGTGAAACCGCGGGGCGCAGCTAGTATTTCATACAATACAAGTCAAAATCACTCATTAAATCTCTACTGTGGAAGCATTTGACGTCTCTGAGTACGGGCGACGTCTTGTGACGTTACGGACAAAACTGTCTTTTGCCAGGCTAACATTTTTTTTCTTTAACAATTATTATTAGTCACAACGATTATCAGTACAAATTATACGAGTATATCGAACTGAAAAAAATCTGTGACGATCAAAACAATCTATAAGACGTCTTGTCTCTACTGTCCACTGCTTCATACATTTTCATAGACCAGAAAACTGTCTAACTACAGTCTTCACTATAGTGACAAAGCTCTTACGATGTCTACACAGATTATTTAGTATCTTACAATGTTCCCAACATGTCTACACAGATTACGGTTACATAATTAAACCTAAATTAATGTAACCACAAACAACAGACATTAGAGTAACTTCCTACATAGAGCTTTTACACATTATTTAAGCTCTCATTAAGCATTTGAGCTAGCTTTATTTTAATAGTTAACTTTAACAGGATAAAGTAGTGTAATTATATATTACACTAGCAGCGCCCCGCGGTTTTACCTGCGTTGTGTCCATTCCTATGGGAATTTCGGGATGAAAAATAGCTTATGTTACTCGTGGATAATGTACCTTTCGAATGGTGAAAGAATTTTTAAAAACGGTCCAGTAGTTTTTGAGCCTATTCATTACAAACAAACAAAGTTTTCCTCTTTATAATATTAGTGTAGATAGGCATAATATTTTTTATACATAGTTTAAATATCTTTCGTATAAAATAAACTCATCGCTATTGTTAAGCAAAGTGCAACTCGGATAATACCTCCATAGATGGCCGATAGAGGCATTTTTGTCTGAGCGCTACCGTGCTACGATTATTAATTTAAATTGTCGGTACCAATTGCTTTATTATTAGACCATGTCTTAGGTCTGAAGTCAGCCTATAGCAACATCAGGGTTGGCTACTAATAGCCGAATTTACTTGGCAGTTAAGTTAGACAACTTTAAAATGAATCTTCTGTTCTAAATTCAAACCATAACTCGAGAGTCATCTGTCAAACACTCTCAAATCTTCCTTCACTTAATTCTATTGTCAACCAAAGACAACTTATCCATAAAGTTGAACCGAGATTAACTGCGAAGTTTTAACAAATTATAACAGACTGACGGTTAAATATACGACGATCAATAAAGTCCAACGGCGCAGAATGTTGACGTCATGGCTCTGATCGATAATGTATTAATAAATATTCATAATTAAATGAGATTTTTTGCGGAGGGAAAGTAAAAATTGCTTAATTATTTGTTTGATATAAGCAGACTCTATATCACAGACAAACGTGCGTTGAAGTTTGAACTATGTTGGTGCCATATCCGAGCTAGCCACGCGTGTACTTATGACGTCATTGTGTGCATAACTTGTCCGACGTCCGTTGGTTACGGTGGATACGATCACATACGTTTTCTTGGAAAGCGAAGCTTAACTCGTGCGTAGCTTCTGCGTGCACCGCAGAGAAGCCACAGCTTTATACCACTTTTTACAAACTATCGGATTAAATTTAGTAAATAAATTAATATTTTTTTATTAAACAGCCTGTTTAAAGAAGTCAAAAAAAGGTAAACAGTAAACAGTAAAACAGTTGGATATAGGGCTCACTGCCACACTCAGAGTGTTCATTAAATCGACACTCAACTAATTGACGTAATTTTCAATACATTACATGTCCAAATCACTCATTAAATCCCTACTAAGGATGCAGTTGACATTTCTGAGTACGGGAGTGAGTCAATCTCCCACTATCTTAATGACATGTGAAATAGGAACAAAAATGTATAAGTAACCCCGCAAGCTTAAAGTATAAAATGTTAAACTACTCGTAGAAATGGGACTCAAAGTCAACATCGAAATTAGAAAACCCCAGCCGTAACTGTGTGCATTAAAAAACGTGTTTCCCCAGTTTTGCAAATATTTGTCCAATTTGCGTTCCATTACGGAGGAGCGAGGAAGAGGCGTTTAGGAAATATTTCCTCCTGTGACGTCTTGAGAGATTCATATCAACATTTTAAAAGAAATATTGCACGCGAGTAATCCTACTAATATTTTTACTTTGCGGTTTCTTTAGAAGAACCTGTGTTAAATGAATAAAATCAGTGCGGGGAGAGACGCTGTCGCGAGCGCTTCACCCACCTCCTGATGATGGTCACCGTATGTGACCGAAACGTGTCGAGGAACTCTCGACAGTAGTCTCCGTCGTACGTAAGTTCCCATTTAAATAAATAATAATGAATAAAATAAATATAAGATTTAAGTATAATATAAGTATATTGCAATGAATAAATATATTAATATTTACAGGATATAGTTACACATGATTAATTAGATCTCATTTTACCTATTTAAATACTTGTACCGAATTTATAATTAATAAACGAATATACCCGGACAAATTCACTCACGTTTATCCTTAAAAGTAAATTCAATACAAAATTAGTAGGTTAGCGAAACCACTACACTAACTTACTTTTTATCTATTTGCGGTAACAAAATATTGTTATACAAACCTCCACATCTTCACAGAAACGTGTACCCACATTAGTACTCAATCCAAGCGGCGGTTAGAAGGAAATTATTCCTAATTCCCCGACACCATACATAGAATAGTAATCACGTTCTTATTAAATCATTCTTTGCGTTGAATGTTAAGTAACTAACAGTATAACTTTGTTTCCCTTATATTTTATGTAACAACCCGAGTGCGTAGGGATGAAAATGAAGCGATGCTATGCAAAGCTAAGCTGTAAAAGTAAGTTCGAGTAGGTTAGTGGCCAACCCTCTGGTATCGGAGTTTTTAGACCGCCTAAAGACCTCTGACATTGTCTGACGATTAAGTCTCTTGAGGTGAGTCCAAATACCACTAGACCACCGAGGCGTTATATGCTTTATACTAAAATCTCTTTGTTTTACGTTATGATAATGATATTATCGCATCGCATCACCATTTCAACCGTTCACATAGGACAGTATGTAATTTTCTAGTAAAGTTCAGCCCTTGCCGCTTATTCACAAACACTGTTGAATAATTTAGAACAACCAAAGTGGTCGGTTTATTTGACACCTGCCTTGTAATATGGAGCTTACAATTGTGGCGTGGAATGTACATAGTTCTTTAATATTTGAGACCGTGATATGAGTGTTGGTAAACTATATGCTTATTACATTGTTTTCAATGTAATTTCAATGTAGGCTTTACCTATACTAATCCAATATATAAAATTCTCGTGTGGCGCTGTTTGTAGTTAAACTCCTCCGAAACGGCTTGACCGATTCTCATGTAATTTTGTTTGCATATCGGATAGGTCTGAGAATCGGATATCTATTTTTCATCCACCAAATGTGAAGGGTAGTCCACCCCTTAAATTTTTATATGGCAAAACAACGTTTGCCGGGCAGCAAGTATAATTAATAAAAACTATAGCAGAAGGACACATAGAGGCAAGACACAAGAGGAAGAGGAAGGCCAAGAAGAGCATATGCAGACCAACTGAAAGAAAGGCCTGCCATGGCTGAGGTCTCAAGTTTAATCCCCGGGTCGAGTTAAGCATGCTGATAACTTACTTTTCAAATGACTTTGGTTTGCGGATAACAAGCGTAGTAAATTTTGTCTAAACCACTTTACTGTAACAATAACCGATAATTTTCGAATAGGATATTCTCCTACTGAAGGAATTTAAAGCCATTTTTAAAGGAAATTAAAGGAATTTAAATACGTTTTACCTGTTTGATATCGTTGTAGCGTATCGTTGTAGTTGTAGCAATCATTAAACCATGTCCGCGGCCTTTGGCCGGTCTAAAAACCACCAAGGTTGGCTAGTGGCCACGGACTCGAACTTACTTTTAGTTTATATCTTTTCAGCAAGCTTAGAGGATACTAGCGGCGCCCCGCGGTTTTACCCGCGTTGTGCCCGTTCCCGTAGGAATTCCAGGATGAAAAATAGCCTATAACCTTCCCGTTGAATGTGGCTATACATTACAAAAAGAATTTTTCAAATCGGACCAGTAGTTCCTGAGATTAGCGCGTTTAAACAAACAAACAAACAAACAAACAAAACAAACTCTTCAGCTTTATAATATGAGTATAGATTCCCCGGTGTTAAAGACAACTAAATACATTTATTTGATATCACACAAAGTGTGAGTGTGAGTGTGAAAGCCTTTCCCACCACCTCGTTTAAATAATTGCTCTTTCCAAAGGGTTTCCGAGAAAAACTTCTGAGTTATATTAATATGACAATTACGCCATCTGCTCGGAAATAGGTCGGAGTTCGAGACTCGGATCGGGTCGAATATTAACTGTTTTATCGCTAGTTCACTGAAAACGGTCCGTTATTGAATTATCGGTTTCTTATTGACTTACCAATGGTATCGTTAATGCTTCTATTATCACTTTCTACATTCAGAATCCTACTAATATTATACATGCGAAAGTTTGTGAGGATGGATGTATGTATGGTTCTTACTCTTTCCGGTAAAAACTGCTTAACGGATTTCTATGAAACTTTACAGTAATATAGTTTATAATCATGTGGGGAACCCTACACTATCCAAATCCTACACACTCCTATAAATCAAAATAATACATGGGGACATTTTATCCCGAAATTCCCGCGGGTACGGGTACTACGTGGGTAACACTGCGGGGCGCGGTTAGTGTTATAAAATGAGGACTTAGGCCCAGAACACACGGTGAAACGAAACTGCAACGAAACTGCAACTTCCAGTTACTTTTGAGTAGCATCTAGTAGAGTAAGTTTCTGCCATAGATTCCGTAGAGAGACCACACATGACGCGACCAGATGCAACTTAGATGCAACTCAAAAGTAACTGGAAGTTGCAGTTTTGTTGCAGTTTCGTTTCACCGTGTGTTCTAGGCCTAACAGCCAAGAGTTGCTCGGAAGCACTATATTTATCTATACTAAATATAGTGCTTCCGAGCAACTCTTGGCTGTGAAAAATTGCTCGTTGCTCGCTGTGAATGTTACATTAACGTAACTTCGGTCAGTACCTTAATAAAACATAGGTGAGCAAGCAATTTGGTGAGTGTTCGGGCTGGTGTCCGATCTCTTAGATACATATATAATATTTGTTTGTTACATGAAAACATGTTTCCTACTTTTCAAACATGACTCGAGTTTGAGCTCACCAACCCGCATTAGGTAAGCGTTGTAATTACGCCTAATCCTTCTCACTGTACTGATATCTTCAGTGAGATGAGAGGCCTTTGCACAACATTGGGGCATTACAGGCTAATACTTACTTACTTTTTCTTGGAACTAAGTTGTAGGCAATATTGTAAGCACGAATGTTTGGTAAGCATAAGTTTGTAAGGATAGACGAATATTAGTTACTAGCAGCGCCCCGCGGTTTTACCCGCGTTGTGCCCGTTCCCGTGGGAATTTCGGGATAAAATGTAGCCTAAAACCTTCCTCGATAAATAGACTATCTAACAGTGAAAGAATTATTCAAATCGGTTCAGTAGTTTCTGAGATTAGCGCGTTTAAACAAACAAACAAACAAACAAACAAAACAAACTCTTCAGCTTTATAATATTATATAGATTGCAGCATATGCTTCGCTCAACATTACAAGTCTCGTTTTGTTTCTCTCACTTAAATTAAAAAGAATACTGAAATAAATAAGTATAATGCCTCTTCATTTCTCAGAGAAAGTTAATTTTACTCCAGAAATATTTGTTGCTTGTATTTTAGTCGGTCTTCAGTTCATAAGATGCAAGAAAATGAGACTAGAGAATGGAGGAATATTCTAATAACAGTAAGCTACTTACTTTAATAACTTTTAGTTGGAGTAATAATAATCCTATCGCTGTACATACTAATAAAGCTAGCCAGCGTCGGTCATCAGCGCTTATTAAGTGCCTTTAATTTTTTTTATTTAGAATACAGTGCCAGCAAACGCTGGTTGATTGGTGACTCGATGGTGGTGGATCGGTCCTGGTCTTTTGAAGAGACAAAATATCCTTCTCCATCACAGTAATCTTATTTGATAGAGTCTCCATCTTACTGTCGATAAACTCAATTGAAAGCTTAATATCGGACAGCTCCGGTTTGATGGTTTTCAGTTCTGACATCTCTGATTTAATAATTTTGATAGTTTCTTCAAGTCGGGGAAGGATTGCGACTTGCTGGCCTAGTTGACGTAACTCCTTCAGCACTGTCTCCAAGTCAACTGAGTTTGGAGACGGAGGAGGCATAGGACTTGCGGGTCTGATACCTTTACAGACAGCGCACTTCCAAACGGACTTCCTATTTTCCCCCAGTCTTCGATACCCAGTTTCCGTAATACCAGCGCAGGCAAAGTCAAAATATCCCTGACAGGCCGAACACTGTGCTCCATCCCTGAACTCTTCATCGCAACCTTTGCATTTAAACATGGTTGATTATAAATTTTAGAGACGAGGTTTCAAAAAAAAAAAAGGTTGACAACCACTGATAGAACGCAGAGCGGGAGTAGTGAGTACGTGCGAACTGTTTGCCGTCAACAAATGAACAGATACTTCTTTGATTTATACAATAGAATCTTTGTAGCAATGTTCGAATTTTAAACTAAAAGCTTTGATTTGGAAACCGGTTTAAACTCGTTACTAAATTGACACTTTAAACAAAGAAACAAAATCCGATCGCATCGTGACAACAGTTTCAACATGAAATCAAATTAAAATTGTTTCAGTTATTGAGATCGGACGAGCTGCGTTATCATGTCGTGTCGGGTAATATGAGCGAATGAATATTGTATAAACCAATATTTTGATTGGATTTTGTTTAATGTTTTTGATATGGCATACTGAGCGTAACAGACAGACAGACAGAGTTACTTTCGTAATTAATAATATTAGTTAGGATTGACTTAGGATTGACAACAAAATTTATATTTAAATTAAGTACGAATACTTTAATCCTTTTTGTACAGAAGTACCATTAAAATAACTAGCTAAGCAGCTAACTATTAAAGTACACAAAACAAAGATCACATCGCAAGAATTAAGTCACACAAAATTAAATTAAAATCTACTTAAAGCTTAACACATAAAGCAGTCATAAGTTTTCCTAACATAAACATAACGCAATCAGCCAACAGCTTATCAAATAATAACTTATACTGCACTCGCGCCTAGCCACCCGTATACATTCGCTAACTTCGCCCAACCATCCGCCCGCCCTCAGTAGACGTTAGGGCGCCGCGCAAACCGCCCACCAGTTGCGACTTCAAAGCCGCGACAGACATTCAAAAGTGTTTCATTTTATAACTGTTAAAAAATCGCGTTCGATGTTTAAAACTATTTGACGTTTAAAAAGGTGTAGTGCGTGTTTTTTATTAAAAAGTTTGTGAGTGGTTTCGAAACTTTTTGGTGAGGAACATCTGCTTTCAGGTAAATTGTAGTTTATTTAAGAAAGTTTTAAGGAATGTATGGGTTTGCGTTTGTTGTTGGTTAATGGGTATTTATTTGACTTAAGTTTGTAGCACTTATATAGTGGTAAGATGTGTTGCGTGTGAACTTGTACTTAGAATAATGTTTAATGTTTAATACTTATCGACGTTGTTAGAGGTATTATAAGTATATAGATAATATTTACATGAATAAATGTTAGTGGACTTTAAAAAAATAACAAAATTAGAGCTTAAATTAAAATGGAAACCAAAAGATGATGATTTTCTAGGATTCAGTTGCAAATCCTAGAAAAATCATCATTTTAGCAGCTCTGATTTTTCCGCCCTCGCGCCCTCGGTTAAAATTACATTATTTATAAAATGCATTTTTATCAAAACTATTTCAACCCCTCTTAAAAAGAAATAAATTACCTGTTTTTCCTTTAATTTTACAAAGTAATCTTCTGGGAATGGATTAAGTCAGAATGTTTTAAAATTGTTGAACGTTTTCTGCACGCGAGTCGAGCATAACGCATTTTTTATGGAATCGGTTAGTTTTTATTTTAAATATTAAATAGCAGTGTCCCGCGGTTTTAAATGTGTTGTCCGTTTTGGCAGAGATCTTAGAATAAAGTAAGCTCTATAAAGTGATGACGCAGTTTGTGAAGCTATCAAATTTAAAAAAATAATTATTTACTAACAATAAATTACTTATTTTAGTTGTACAAATGATCTAAGATTAACTTATATTTGGTTTCTTAGTATTTAATAAGTTTTTTTATACAGTTTGACTAGCAGCGGTTTAACGCATTCCACGGCAATTGCAGAATAAATATAGTTTATAAACTATGTTTATACACCTTCACGTTAAATGTGGCTATCCATTACAAAATGAATTATTCAAATCAGACAGTAGTTCTTGAGATTAGCGCGTTCAAACAAATAAAAAACACCACTCTTTATTATTAAAATTTTACCATACGGGCCTATTCAGCGAGTTTACAAACCAATGAGTTGAATACAAATAGATGAGCTTAAGTATTCGCCAGCTTGTAGCTTCTAAACTCGGTCAATATCCACGAAGCTTTTGCGGCTATTCGGTACAATATTTAGTACAAAGTTATTAATTGCGCTTCCCCGGCTAAACCGCGAACCCATTAGACCTACATTAAATACAGGATTATTTTAAACTCCAATTATGGACAATAGTGGTGTAATGCAATCATGAATTTAGTTATTATTGGGGGATAGCTATGCTGGGCAAGCTTCAAAAACGAACATAGAGCATCTATAGGAGGATCATTGAGGAGTTAGGGGTGGCTGAAAACCAGCGCTGTTCCAGCGGACAGCACAGCTGAACCATTGCCTTTTGCCCTCTCAAGTTATTTTATTTATTTATTACATTTATTTTAAGTTATTCATAATTATTGTACTTTATTTTATTTTATAACTGTTGAATACTACTTGAATTTATTGATTTTTTAAATATTTAAGTGGCCCTTTTTAAGGGTACTGCGATATTTTGCTATATCTTGTATATACACATAACACCTCAGTCTTCTGTGACCACGGTTCCTGTAAAGACGCCGAAACGTCAGATAAAACTGTAAAATAAAAGTGAAGTGTATCCGTAAACGTAGTATCAATTCAAAATTAGTTTGTTTATGTTAGAACCTTTTCATTTTCGATAGAAAATTCCAAAACAAACTTGGAAAATATTACCTCGATGCAAAACCTTTTAACCCTTACTTTAAACGAGAATATTAAAGAGATGAAATTTTTGGAATCGTTCGAGGTACGAAATTATTCATTAACTCCTAGACATTCAACGTTTGAGCCGTATTGAAAATTTAGGGAATAATATTTTGCTTTGAATCGTCCATTCCGACTGTTTTCGGAATTATGGGTACCTATTGTTATTGAACAATTCACGATTCAATTCGGAATACGGCGGCATGTTATATGGTTGAGTATGTGACTGTCAGTGGCATTATAAATTCGTTGACATTATGAAATTATGAATTTGAGATCTCCAACTCGCATTAGACAAGTATGGTGATTGCGCCTAATCCTCCTCACTGTACTGATATCTTCAGTGATATGAGAGGCCTTTGCCCAGCAGTGCCCAGCAGATGTGACAGATGTACTTACTTATTTACATTTTAAATTCACACGATTGGAAAGCATTATCAATGACCACAACGGGACAGTATGGTATTTAAATTATATCGTATTTTACAATTATAGTCACGAGGAGACTCTTCTCTCACTAGTGGTGTTGCCGCATGAAACGCCGGGTACGTATTTTTGTAAAATACTAGCTGCGCCCCGCGGTTTTGCCCGCGTTGTACCCGTTCCCACGGGAACTTCGGAATGATAAATAGATGTTGTCCGATTCTCAGACCTACCCGATATGCACACAAAATTTCAGGAGAATCGGTCGAGCCGTTTCAGAGGAGTTCAACCACGCACCCCGTGACACGAGAATTTTATATATTAGATATTATAATTTTAACGCGATATAGTCCCGTCCAGTTCATTTACTAAATATTACTTATTACCTCACAGCTTATAAAGTTAAAGTGTGTTTACATAGTTTTAACGTACTCACACGGGTTTTTTCGTGTTAGAAAACTTAATAAAGCAAGTAATAACTTACTTTTTATTTCCCGACGTTTCAAATCGTGTAAGTTTAAAAAAGACTAAAGTGTGTTTAATTTGCGAGCCAGCATATTCTCTCTAATTTATCCATATCCATCAGCTATTTGTAATAAAACTGAAGATTTTGATGTTTTGTTGTTTCGTTCTTTTTGTTTGTTTCAACGCTCGGCTCTATTCTCAGAAACTACTAATCCGATTCACATTTAAGACGAAGGTTGTACGCTAATTTATTATCCTGAAATTCCCACGGCAACGGGCACAATGCGAGCAAAACCGCGGAACTCGCGAGTTTACAAACAAGTGTGACAAAATGTAACTAAATACAATCCTACATAAATACTACAGCCTCAATCTGTTACTACGTTATGGTATATGTACATGTGTTTTTGTGGCTTGTCCTACTTTCACACAGGAAGGGATTAACATACTGATTGAAGTGATTAGAAGTTAAATAGGAATTACTTGCAGGCCAATCGGTTTTACCCGCGTTGTACCCGCTTTTGTGGACCTTTAGGTATAAAAGTAGCCTTTGTCTTTTTCGCCTCCTCACTGTACTGATATCTGCAGTGAGATGAGAGGCCTTTGCCCGGCAATGGGACATTACAGGCTAATACTTTTAATTTATCTATGTCTTGTTATAACTATCATCTATCTATACTATAGCCCGGCCCCTAATTGGATGTGTGGTATTTTTATCTGAGCGCTGCCGTGCTTCGGTTGGTACAGTCAGTCCACTCCTACTCGAAATGAATGAGTTAGTAAGGGTGCTTTCAAATTATGCGTTTCGTGTCGGACCGCTGCGGTGCCGAAGCGGTGCGTTTGTCGTGCGTTTGTCGCATTGTGCAGTCCGGCAACAGTGCGACGTCGGTACCGCGAACGCACGACAACGCCGCACTGTTGCCGAGCTGCTCGATTTGTATGAAAACACACGATCGTACGTTCACAATACGACAAACGCACGACAAACGCACCGCTTCGGCACCGCAGCGGTCCGACACGAAACGCATAATTTGAAAGCACCCTTAGAGTAATCGCAGAAAGATCATACCAAATAACATTAAACCAGGTCGATAGTGTTGATTCGACGCTTATGTATGTTTTTTTCAACTATCCGTCAAATGTTATGCGCCATTAACATAAATATAATACATAAATAACGACTCTACCTGTAAACTTTCACAACAAACCAACTCACTGAAAATGGTTCTAAATTATCAATTAAACAAGAAACTGAACTAACAACTCCGTATTCTGTTATTACCAATTCAAATCACATAATACCGGTCGGTTCTTGACAGAACTAGTTTACACCGGACAGCACCAGTTGGAACTGGATCCTAATCAAACAGATGGGGTGGATTTATACAATATTGTGCTGAGTTAGCGATTGGAAACGTATACTGTTGGTTTTGTACCTCAAAGTGGTATCAATTGATTTTTTTTTATTTGCAACCGGTTTAAAACTTTATACTTATGTGCATTAAGTCGATTATTGCTAAACTAATGCATAGCAAATATTTTTCACCCATTAAAGATACGGCCAAAGATGTCTATATAGTGTATGTTTATTTATTATTAATCGGGTTGTTAGTTTGACTCAATCGTTTGGAAATATAAGTACAAAGCCTAATACATGATATTGTGACATGATTGCAAATAAAACATTTGAATATTAATTTTACGACGGTATAGGACAGACACTACAAACAAAGAGAAAATAAACACCTCTCATTTCGTCGTCGGAGGTTGAACAAGCTGATATAATCATAGAGAATAAAATGCAAGAGTTAATAAATCAAGGTGTCGTAAAATCACTACATAGTATAAAACAAAGTCGCTATTTTTGTCTGTTTGTTTGTTTGTATGCTTAAATCTTTAAAATTACGCAACGGATTTTGATGCGGTTTTTTGTAATAGGTAGAGTGATTCATGAGAAAGATTTTTATGTAAAAAAAATCCCGAAATTCCCACGGGAACGGGCACAACGCGGGTAAAACCGCGGGGCGCTGCTAGTTATGTAATATTATTATTGTGATATCAGTTATAAATTATTGTGATAAATTGTACCCGGGACCTCAGTCTTGGCAGAAGAGTACAAATACCACAAGACCACTCTGACGAGGCAAAGTCAAGTAACATTTTAAAAACAAACGAATGCGGTAAAAACAAATACTAGCTTTAAATTAATAAACTATTAATGAAATAATTTACATTTAAACAGCAGCTATCGGTAGTCAAAGTTTACTCAACGAAAAGCTTTCAAAGCTGCTTTAACGAAACGAAAACTAATTCACCGGATAACTTGAAAGTTTAAAGCAAAGATCAGAATAGTTGGTAAAGCTTTTATAAACTTCTGACTTCTATAAAACAGTGAGTTGGGATTATGTTAAGTCTTTGATTATTAAAAAACGCATAACGCACTAACAGTGTCTCGTGGTTCGACTTAGCGATTTATTTTTTTGTTTTTGCCAAGCCCGTTGGCACAGTGGCAGTGAGAGCGCTTACTGTGTCGGGGGTTGCGGGTTAGATTCCCGCCCGGAGTCAACAATATGTAAAGACATAGTTGGTACCAGGACGTGTGGGTGTCAAAAAATAATATTTTTACAAAGTCAAATACTTTTTTATATATTCTTATATTTTTTATATAATATATTCTTATAAAGTATTTGTGTATGTATATGCAGTAGTATCAGTGAGTTAGATTCCATATTACAAGCTTAGAGCTTACTTTGAGTTTAATGAACCATATTGTGTGAATTTGTCCAGGTATAATAGGTATATTAATGTCATTGCGGTTGTTCAGCAAAGTGCAGTTCTGCTTCTACTTGCATGGGTGGCCGGTAGTGGCATTTGTCTTTAGCCAGTCTTCATAAATCAGAATACAGTCTCAAGACATATTGTCTTAGACAAAGGTCTGCCTAGATTCTTAGTATAGAGTACAGTGGGGATTTAAGGAAGAAAAGTACTCACAAATCTTCCTCTTAAATTACCTATTCTATATATTTGTTAAAACTCATAAAATTTCGTTCAGACAGACATCTTTTCTAGACTTTGTTTAATAATATTGTATGGATTATAAACTTTATAAACTTTAAGTTGTTTGGGGAGTTAAGTTGAATGACGTCTTTCGGCTTTAAGATGTAGTTTAGTTCAGTATATCTATACTAATATTATAAAGCTGAAGAGTTTGTTTTGTTTGTTTGTTTGTTTGTTTGTTTAAACGCGCTAATCTCAGAAACTACTGAACCGATTTGAATAATTCTTTCACTGTTAGATAGTCTATTTATCGAGGAAGGCTATATGCTACATTTTATCCCGAAATTCCCACGGGAACGGGCACAACGCGGGTAAAACCGCGGGGCGCTGCTAGTTTTAATTAAGATTCAAAGGCAGAGTCGCTTTATTAGATAGACTGTACCTTAATTGAAAGAAATAAAGATTTATTTTGTTTGACTTTACCCTCTAACGGCTCAACCTATTTTTAATTTTATTTTCTTTGTTTTTATAGTTACAAAGTAAAAAACAATTAATCTCAAACCCGAGTCCTATTTCAAATAGGAAACATATTTTCGTTTGACCTGGGAATTGAACCCGAGACCTTAGTCTTCGCAAGTGTTCAAAAACATAATTTTATTAGCTTTTACACACACTACGCTACGCTGACCACACCATTACCTACTAAACGCAGCTCGACCCTACTAACAGTTTCATTAAATATCTAAACAGCAAACGGCCGATATAAATAGTGTACATTTATATCCTTCGCGAAGTAGCTAACAACCAACATGGCGGGTTTATACAGCCATTTGTGGAGGCTTTGTTTTGTTTATGATGTGGAATTGTTTTTTGTTTTGTTTTCTTTGGTACAGTCGAAATCATTATATATGTTTATTATTTTTCACCTTATCACAAGGTACGTAAATTGAATTTGAATTATCGGTGCGAAAATTTGTCCGCGTGTATTTATTTGTATGACAAGCCTCTTGGTCCAGTGGCATGTGAATGAGAGCCCTTACTGTATCAGGTGCCCGGGGGTATCCGGGTGTATCCGTGTTCGATTTTCGCACGAAGTCAAACGTGAATAGTACATACCTAGTTGGCGACGACATCTGGGTGTAAATTATAATATTATATTCATAAAGTATTTGTGTACGTAAGTGCATCGATTAGATTCCATAATAGAAGGTTAGAGTTAGTTTGGGTCTAATTAACTGTGTGTGAATTTGTCCGGGTGTATCTATGTATCGGTACTAATATTATAAAGAGGTAAAATTTAATTTTGTTTGTTTGTATGTTCGGCCTAATCTCGGAAATTACTAGTCCGATTCGAATAATTATTTTTGTTATGAAAAGCCACATTCAACAAGAAGGTTAATGGCTATTTTTCTTTCCAAAATTCCCACGGAAATTGTCACAATGCGGGTAAAACCGCAGAGCACTGCTAGTGAACTATAAAAAGACATGCGGTTACTCCATGCCCATCCAATAATAACTTTATATTCCAATAAAAACCAATGATATAAAGCTGCCGTTATAGAATAGTTATTGGTAAACTTTACCGACCTATGACCCACATGGAGGCGACATCTACCCACCGCAATGTTCTGTGGTTGTTATACCACCCGGTGTGCAAGGCATTGTGGTTTGTTGTATGACATTCTCATTGTTAGAAAATGATTTCATTATTGTACAGTTTAACAGATAAACATAGTGTTTCTTGTATGAATCAATCTTACTGCGATTCTAAAAGTCGTGAATTAAATCGACAATTAAGTAATTGACGATTTATTGTCATAAAAAATGTCGTAAAAACCTTTCAGTAACGTCTCTTAACGAATTAGTAATTTTGATTTTTAGAAAATTTGAGCGTAGCCGTTAGCATGTCCACTACAGTCATACAGTTTTTAGACTAATATGTTCGACACATACAAAAAACAGTATTTGGTCAGCCTAACCATTGCACTACTTCTTCTTCATCGAGTGGATGGTCAACCTGACCAATCTTGGTGTCAGAGTTATTGAGCCGCCAAAGGCCTCTGACATAGCTCATATAACGACTACTATCCGTAGAAAGTAACCGAGACTGACGGCTTAACGTGCTCTCCGAAGCACGGAATCATCATACTTTTCGGGCAATCAGGTGATTCAGCCTGCAAAGCCCTAACCAAACTGAGGGCAGTCTCACAAAGAGATTTTTGTAAGATATTGTCCCCACCGGGAATCGACCCGGAACCTCCGGATCGTGAGCCGAGCGCTCCAACCACAAGACCACGGAGGCTGGAGGCTGTTCATTTAATCATGATAATAATCTAGAACACAAATCGAACTACAATCAGCCGAATCTGTAAATGAAAACCAATTCGGACCATCACGAAATGATGTCCGACCACACTCATCCATTTTGGAATCATTTTTGATTGCCGAAATCATTGGTAGCGGTTTTACCATTAAAAATTATTTGGTTTATTAGTGGGGTAAGTTTAAATACATATGTGAAAACAAATGGATATTTTTATCAGATGCTAAAGACATAATAGGTAGATATAGTAAATGTGTTAAGTAAATATAAAGTTCAAGTAGGTGGCCAACTCTGGATTGAGATTATGCTGATAGTGCCTAAATGCTTTCGCCACCCATTGAAGTAGGGGATTACTAGTTGCAGTTTTCCGTGGTTTTAGTCGCGGTTCCCGTGGGAATATTTATGTGGTTGTGCGGCGTATGCGAGATGAGATGAATTATAAAACTATGAAAATCGGTTCAGCCGTTCTTGAATTATACCTAATACGGTGTAACTATCTGCTGCTTTGCATAATATGTATCTATACCAAAACTCATATATTAGTTGAAGAGTTTGTGTTTTGTTTGAACGGGCTAATCTTAGAAACTACCAATCTGATTGGGTTAATTCTTTTTATAATGAATAGCCACATTCAACGGAAAGGTACAGGCCGTTTTTCATCTCAAAATTTACACGAAAATGAGCACAACGCGGGTAAAATCGCGGGGCGCTGCTAGTAGGTATATTAATTCCTAGCTAGTTATAGTTTCACTAATTAATAATTCTACAGCCCTTGTGCTATAATACGGCTATAATACTACTGATTATTACAGCCGCATATTTACTGAAGGAAAATAATCAAATGGAACAATATGGGATGTTGATTGACTTAGCAAAAGCAATTGTAGTCTCGACGTATAGTGTTCACATAGTTCCTATTCGATATTCTGTGAACTACGAGAGTATAAGCCTATTTTAGGCAAAGTTAGGTAAGTAGAAACCAAAGTAAAGCACTTAATTTTAATCTGAAAGGTCTTTGCGTGAACTTTCATTTAGTTGATGATATTATATGGTGTTCTTTCACTCGTGTAGTTGTTTTAGCCCCGACGCAAAAAGGGGTATATAATTTTTACGCGGATGTATGTGTATGTGTATGTATGTGTGTGTGTGTGTGTGTGCGCGCGCGGGTATAACAGCGGAGCGCTGCTAGTCTTTTTTTATACTAGCAACTAAATATATCACAAACAGTTTCTTTATATACTTTTGCGTCGTCGGAACTTCTAAAAAAGTTATACAACTTTTGTAGATAGTCGTGAAAAGTTGCTATAATTTAGTCCCAGGTGGCGTATTTGCAATGTTCTTGAGGGTAGTTTGGGATACTGTAGTTCTGATATAAACTTTATTTGTCATATGATTTACTGTTTGTTAGGTTTTGTGACCTTTGCTTTTGGTATTTTATTCATTTCTTAACCCTAAAGATGTGTTTCCTACTTATCAAACATGGATCGGATTTGAGATTACCAACCCGCAGCAGGCAAGCGTGGTGATTACGACATTCTCCTCACTGTACGATATCTTCAGTGAGATGAGAGGCCTTTGCCCAGCAGTGGGATATAACAGGCTTTATACTTTTCTTTACTTTACGCTAAAGAGGAGTGCTGACTTTTGTTAGGCGTTTTAAAACTATGATGGGTTACCTATTTTTTATTTTTATTTAAGATGGGTTATTTTAAACGGTTGGTTATCGTAACAGCGTTCGTTTACAATTTACACGCCGTTAAATACAAAGCATTAATTCATATTCTAAATGGCAGTCTGTTAAAGTTATTCAGCAAGTAGAAAGACAAAAAATTTCATTATCTTACGTCTTTTGAGACTGATTTCGCTTTAACGATTACTGGTGCGTGAACGCTGAAGCAACCCGCCCCTAATTGTATGCTATTTTCGTTCCCAAAATTATCTTTTTCCTTCAATATGTTCCCAAAACACATCACCACCTCTATTTATATGCAAATACAACCAAACACAATCAGACTAGCATGAAAACTAGTTATACCTATGATAGCAAACCGTATGCAAAATGCGTTATGTAATAACAACACGCAAGCAGAGAAGTATGTTTTGAAGAGAATTCAAGTGAATATATCTCTTTTATGAAGAGTTGCATTTTATCTGCTTGTTCCGAGTGTTCAGTGGAATTGAATTTTAATGATTTTGCTCTACATTTGACGGGGTGGAAAAAGATAGCTTTTCGTGTATATGGCTCATGCAAATGTATTTTTAAAATAGTAAGCTTTAGTTAGTGAACAATGGGTTATTAAAAACACTATTTTACGCTCTTTTTACGAGTAAAAACGATTGTCATTTATCATGTTGACTTTCCTACTTTCTTAACATCCAGCATTGGTCGTATCGTTTAGATTAAGCGAGTTTAAAAGCTACTAGCTGGCAAGTAGAATAAAAGGCGAGTGTCACGCAGGACAGATTATTTACTCGCTAACTAATAGCGTTTTATAGAACTCGGTCACAATTTGTAAACTCTACGTTGTTTTGTATTTGTTTGAACGCGCTAATCTCCAAAACTCCCAACATTATTTCAATGATTCTTTTTGTAATGGATAGCCACATTCAACGAGAAGGTTACAAGCTATTTTTCATTCCGAAATTCCGTCCGAAACGAGCACAACACGAGAAAAACCGCGTAGCGCTGCTAGTTTTTAAATAAAATGCTTACCCGTACCAGTTCCGTGCAAATAATTCAACATAAAAATATGAGTCGACCCAAAATCGTCTTTGTTAGCGAAAGGTACGAGTGACCCGTGTAACAAGTGGTCCAATTTACTGGAAAAATGTTTTGTACAAGTAACTTTGCCAAAAAAAATGAGGACTGACTCATTAATGACCGTCTAGCTTAGGTTTATTCAGTTGTAAAGAAACTATTTAGAAATGAAATATTGTTTCGTCAATGATGGATTGTTTTACTAAGGTAGACTAGGGCAATAGATTATTCTAATTTCTTTTTTATTGCCTGAGTACAAAAGTAAAATTAAAAAGGTAATTTTATTGCTTCAGTTAGTTGCCAATCCTGTTGTTATAGTTTTGTAGCTATGTGACCTAATAATCTGTCTGAATCAACCTGGACCGACAGTTTAACGTGCCTTCTAAACACAGTTATCTTAGCTTAGGTTCATAGGGATTATCTAGCCGAAGAGCTGTCCGAAAAGTAAGACGATTCCGTGCTTCGGGGGGCACGTTAAACCGCCGGTCCCGGTTATTTTCTACGGATAGTAGTTGTTACATGAGCCATGTCAGAGGCCTTTGGCGGCTCAATAACTCTGACACCAGGATTGGTCAGGTTGACCACTCGATGAAGTAGAAGACCGAAGAGCTTTTGACCGAGGCTCATTTCTTGAATATCAAATTGTAACATGACAGAATAAAAGCTAAGTTCCTTAACTGTCATACACTCATAATAATACACATTTCTATTACGCTATTGCGTAATTTTTCTTCATAAAGCTCCGGTGCTTTATTCAGATTTTTCATATCTAACTATATTGTTTTTATCATTCTAAGTAGAGTAATAATAGAGTAGGTAATAAGTCTTTCTATATGTGATCAAATGCTAGGTTTACCCCATATCCTTGTTTCAGAGTGAACTGAAATGTTGCACACACTTAACGATATGTATAACTTAACGAGTATGCAATAGGATATGGATAACTTAGATAACATGATAGAGACCAAAATTTAAGTTTATAAAAAAATGTTTTACTTTATTTTATGTGTTGTTTTTACCTTGTTTTTCCGGAATACGTTCGACTGAAGCTTACTTTACTGAACACGGTACTTTAGCAAAAATAAAAGAGTTTCCGACTTATTCCATTTTATAATCTTTCCATCCATTGTATTTCAACGCCTCGGTGGTCTAGTGGTATGTGCACTCGCCTGTCATGACTGAGGTCCCGGATTCGTTTCATAGATCGTGCGAAAACATGTTTCCTAATTTTCAATCACCATTAGATCACCAACCCGCATTTGGCTAGAATGGTGATTACGCCTAATCGTCCTCACTGTACTGATATCTTCAGTGAGATGAGAGGCCTTTGCCCAGCAGTGGGAAATTACAGGCTAATTCTTACTTTTTTGTTATAGCATAACCTTTTCTACTTCCCATATTTTTAACGTATATTTAGTACCATAGCTTGTCATAATGTAACCTGCCGACGATGATATAGATTGATTATTTCAGAGACATTTGATTGATGGCCCTCTTTGAAAATATGGCCGCCTTTTTACACTGACAAGCTTGATCGGAAGTAGCCGAAATTGAGAATAATTATTAGGGAAGGAATACCTGACTTTTAATCGACTTGAAAGGGTTTAACCACGACGGAAAAGGAGGGTGTTATGAGTTTGAGTACAAAGGTACAAAGTTATCGTAATAACGAATTAAATGAGTAATTGTTTCGTTAAAAAGTTTGTTTTTAAATATGGAGTCTAAGTTTTGCTTTAATAAGGAGTCTAAGCTACGATTAAAGTTAATGATTTTTTAAATGTGGTGCATATTTTGTACTAATTGTATGTACTATTTATTTTATTATATTTAAAAGGTGGAATAAGGTGGTAATTAAGGGTCTCAAACACATTTAGGTACTAAATAGTTTAAATGGCCGAAACTGCGTTAAGCCCGCGCCCGTGCCCGCACGGTTTCATACAAAAGTGAACCGTCGCGTGCGCCCGACTAACGCAGTTTCAGCCCTAAGAGTTATTGTACAAGCCACCCTTAAAATATAAAATCAATATTAATTCAAAACCTCCTCACATGCAGTTCGTTTAGCCCAAGTAACTAATCCTGGTTGCACAAACTGCCCCGATCTGTATCGAAGCTCTAACTAGACCGAAATCCTTTAATTTCTAGTAGTAATCCTCTTACGAAGACGGAGGTTGTTTTAAAAGTTTTGTATTGTTTCCTTATTGCTCCAATTTATTGTATGTTCGAGTTAAGAGTATTGGGTATAGGTTTTGTAAATATTTAAAGTAAATTTTCAGCGTTTTGAAGGCAGGAAAAATGTTTCAATCTTTTAAACTTTTATCAGAATTTGTTGTATTGGACGTCAGAGTATGTTGAAGGCATTTAAGTATTAGCCTGTATTGTCCCACTGCTGGGCAAAAGCCTCTCATTTCACTGAAGATATAAGTATAGTGAGGAGGATTAGACATAATTACCACGCTTGCCATATGCAGGTTGGTGATCTCAAACGCGAGCCATGTTTGAAAAGTAGGAAGCATCTTTTTGCCCGACCCGACAATAGAACCCGGGATTGCACATATCATTAGACCATCGAGGCGTTAAGGCAGTTTAAAATAATTCGTCAATACGAATACCTATTCGCAAATAAAACGTAAAACACGTTTAAAAAACTTTAAAGTATAAAAAAGTATTCGTCTGTAATGTCCCGAAACTCTCCCTAAGACTGCCATCTTACCTGCGGTACACCCAAAGATGGAAGAAGAATGATTACGAATATGATTTATTAGTATAAATCATACCAACTTTAAAAAGAGGTAGTCCTCTTTTTAAAGTGGTAAAAACAAAGCAACTCTAGTTTAGTTACTGAAAGTGTATTAGAACCGATTTATCTTAATTAAGCTCAACTTCTAAAACTAGGGAATAAACACCAAACTATTAGTATTATTTTGCTAAGAAAACTAAGGCAAAATTAACTGAATTTTTTTCTTTGCCAAAGGTAAGTCTCGGCTTAGGTTAGTCCTCTAGGGCTTTACGCCTTTGTCTAGAAAAGTAAAGCTAAAACCATTCAATCTTCTCTACGAAATCCAGAGATAATATTTGTTTTCTATAAACAAGAATGTTGTCGATAAAACAAAAGAGGAATTTATATAGATCCCTAAACAAAACACGAGTTAATAATTAACAATTGTAAATGAAAACAAATTTACTTTTTTCAAGGGAATGCTACGCAAATCGGCAAAGGAAAAAAGTTGGGATAAAAAGTCTTATTTTGCATAACAAAAGGAGTCTTATCTCAATGGAGTTGAGTTTGAAATGAAAAGTTGTTGATGGTTAATGTGGAGTGAAATAGTGATTTTTCAGTGGAAATTTTCTTGTTTATTTTATGCTAAATAGTTTTTTTATACTTAACTTCGCAACAGATATGGATGCTTGCTTTTCTTGTGACTTTGCTTGAGTGTAATCACTTTATTTAATTGTAAAGAAAAGTGAAAATGTACCCTTTTATATTAGCAATAGAAAATAATATGACATACGCTCGCACTAATGCGGTTTCATACAAAAGCGCGCGGGTCCCCTTGACGTAGCACTTTTGTATGAAACCGCGCGTGTGACCGCTCGCGACGGGGCCCGCGCGTGTGCGCTCAACGCAGTTTCAGCCCTAAGAGACGGCAAATGCTTCCTTAGTGAGATTTAATAAGTGATTTCGACAAGACATAATTTATGAAAAATAACGTCAATTACTTAAATGTTCTGAGTGCGGTAGATAGTGTCAAAGCCGGTAGATAGTGTCAAAATTGGGATGATTCAATCACTACAATATCACAACTAGTATAATTATAAGCTTTTTCAATTTAGCATATCAAGTCTGAGATTAGCGGGATTTTTAAGTTTTTGAATCTCATTTAAAAAAATCATCAAACACAAGTGAAACCAGGCGTAAATACTACTCATTGCCGGTTGACATTTAGCTCCGTCTGTTATTGATAATGACCTAAGTTGATATAAAGTATGCAATAATTCAAAACATAATTTATATCGAAATAATTTATATTGAAACTTTGTATTGGACCGACCTTTAGTCGGCCTATTTCAACCAAACTATCACATAATTTATCGTCTTTTATCCTCCAAATTGTTTTTAAATTGATGGCTTATAGACCATTTTATGTGTTGTTTTCAGTCACATTAGGTAAACAACACTAAATTTTAACACCTGACAAAAAAGAGTGGTGTTATAAGTTTGACATCAATGTCTGTGTGTGTATTTGTGTGCGTCTCTATCTGTCGCAGCTTGCAAACGGATCCGGTTTCTGATGCAATTTTCTTCATTTGATTCCTTGCGTTGGTTCTTAGCTATTTTGGTTAGCTAATCGGTCCAGCCGTTTTTGAGTAAAATTTTAATTTTCCTTGTAGAAATAGAATCGAATTTGTAACTAATTTGTCATTTACCTAACAAGGTTTTACCGTAAGCACGATTCAAATTCAAAATTCGAAACGATTTTGTTCGGTATTGGATCGCTCGCGACAACGATCCTAAAACAGTAGCATTTAACTACTTTTGTCACCAAGATCATCCCATTTCAAATAAGGTTTCCACACGGGACAAGAGGGATACTTGCGAGTGAAAATAGGATCTGAGTTGAACTCAAACACCCATTCATAAGTAAAAGCAAGACATATTAATCCAGTAATGTATACAGATGTATACAACGATAAATTGTGAGGAGCACAGCTATGACACGGTTATTATTTACGAGACCGTTTCATGTTTTATGTCTGCATTTCAAGTAACAAGAGTATACCATTACTAGTGTACGAAAGCATAACATTTGCGCGAATATTTGCCATTTGTGCAAATGGTCGTCATTTGTTAGCTTTTATTTACGTGTGCAACTTTGACGTTTGCATTTTGGTTGAAGTTTATTTAATGCTAGCAGTGCCCCGCGGTATTACCTGCTATGTGCACGTTCCCGTAGGATTTTTGGGTAGAAAAATATCCTGTAACCTTCCCGTTGAATGTAGCTATCCATCGCAAATTTTACCTCTTTATAATATTGGTATGGATTGATGATTTTATTTAGAACAAATGCATACTATGAATGCATGGCACGGATGCGTGCTACGAAAGTGTTCTAGGGATGTATGTTACGGATGCATGGTGCAGATATGTGCTACGAATGAGTGCTACGGACGTGTCTTACGGATGCACGGTACGGATGCGTGCTACAAATGCTTGCTACGGATTGTGCTACGAAGACATGCTACGAATGTTTGCCACAGATTTGTATCACAGTGACGTGCTACTGATGCGTGTTATGAAAGCGTGTATCCAATTTATGTATGAGTATCCAGACTATCAATATTTTACATCAAAAAGCACGAGTTAAGCATATTTCTCGTAGAATTACACAGAGAAAAGGGTCACATAATTTTGTAACTTACATTTACATCCTCGTAAAATACCTACATAGCATAGTTCTGGTTGTAAAGCATTGCATTGGAAGTTTAAAATGCTAGTATGTACCAATACGAGTATTTCATTCTTTGTTCCACAAAACAAAACGTGAATCCGAAACGTCATAAATGTAAAACAAAACACAATCTACGAATCCATCAGACCATTCACCTCATACAATGTTCGTAAAGAATGTTCCAGAATGCATTTGCAATTTTACTAAGAAAATGCACCGTAGCCGTCACGAAACTAAACTTAGATTACATGCGAAATATCTAGAATGTTCTAGAACGTTCGAGAATGTTTCGAAGCTTAACGAGATAAATATTTCAGCGAAGTGGGATTAAAGTGGTTAAGTTTTTAGATGTTTCGACTTGCAGCGAGTTTCATTTAAGTGTTAGCTTGCGTGTTCGTGTTAAATGATATTAACTTCTTAGAAGTTTCTTACTACTTTTTACGGTAATATTTCTTTGAATTAACTACCAGCAGCGCCCGCGTTTACCCGCGTTGTGCCTGTTGCCGAGGGAATTTTGGGATGAAAAAGAGCTTATACCCAACCAGTTGAATGTGGTATTGCAGGCTGAATCACCTGATTGCCCGAAAAGTAAGATGATACCGTGCTTCTGAGGGCACGTTAAGCCGTCGGTCCCGGTTACTTTCTACGGATAGTAGTCGTTACACGAGCCACGTCAGAGGCCTTTGGTGGCTCTATAACTCTGACACAGGATTGGTCAGGTTGACCATCCACTCGATGAAGTTGAATGTAGCTATCCGTTTCTAAAAGAATTAATCAATCAGATGAGTAGTTTCTGAGATTAGCGCGTTCAAAAAAACAAAAATCAATCTACCAAGATCGCTTAAAACCTTTTCGGCTTTGTTCGTAGATTACTAGCAAATTGGCATACATTGGCCCCGACGAATACGTTACTTATTTACTTTTTAACCGACGATTTGCACTCATTAGCGAATTACACCGCGCTCGTGGTCACGGGATGATTCATCCCGTGTGTGGTGTAATTCGCTTAAAACGTCGAGTTCGTATTTTAGTAAAATACGTTAAATTATCTAACGCGATACAGACCCGTTTCATTAAGTATAATACGTTACTTATTTATGAATGTAACTAGCACATATTCAAAACGATCCTTATTCTATCGATGTGGTACCACGTTCGTAAATCGATACCCTTTTGTCACATAATATACCGACTCGATTACGTGCTAATGTCGTTTTAATATCAGTGAGATGAGAGGGTTTCCCTGCAATAGGGCATTACAGGCAAATACTTTAGCCTTAAGGCTTCCGACATTGAAAAATCCAGGGGCCTTACTCCAAGCACGATCGAAATCGTTGACCGGTCAATTCACCGGCCTGTCATTCCCTTACAGATCTACCGCCAAAACGTGAAATTTTGTACTGCACACTGTTGCGCGGACATTGTTTGACAGATACTTTCATAAATTTTATAATACGCCTAAATTAAAAAACCACAATTAGATCTATAACACAATATCAACCTTCAAACTTGGTCGCATTATGCTGACGTCACGTATCTATCGTGTTATTAGCAATAGGGAGTAACTTTTAAGGAACTTGCGGGATCTGTCACTCAAATCAGGTGGCCGCCATGTTTTTTGTTTCCCGCCAAAATGTATGAAGGTATTCTAGGCTATCATTTAGACAACCATTCAGTGTGTTTTTTCACCAATTAGGCAGGTTTTCTTGAGCACAAGCGTAGTATATCCGTAATGATATTAGAAGTCGTCATATTTTAATTTCCTAGAAGATATTTTTAAACTAAGTATTTTAAACCATGTGTGAATCCCTGTAATGAATATTTATTTATTTGTATTGTCAGTCCGTCTCCTAGCAACTCATCGGTTGTAACAGATGCGTTCAAAAATATATTTTCACGCAAAGACTTTTTATGCGTCCATGACCGCAGACGTGAATCATTTAAAGCATCAAGTAATTGATATAATCAAGAAATAATATAAACAATGATGAATTTAGTACTATAAGTGTATTTTTCAAATCATAACTCTCAACTGTTTTGAGGAAATAATAAATATAAAGCCCTGACATTTACTTACTTATATTTATTTGGAACGTATCCGAACTACTGACGGCATCATAGACACTCTAATGACATAATGCAATTTGACAACTCGTTGTATTCGAAAAGGTACTATGTGCTTTGTTTACATTTTTTTTTCATTGTAATAGGGTTTATAATTGCGTGGCATTGTATTTTTTAAAACATGGCTGCACTTTTAATTTGACACTAAAAGGCCTCATGGTACCAAATTTTCGATTCCTTAGAAGCAACTTGCGAGCGATCAACTTCACGATCGTGGTAACCCCCCTGGACGGACATATTAACGTGACCTCCGAAGCACGGTAGCGCTCAGATAGAAATGCCACTACTGGCCACCCATCCAAGTAGGGACAGAGCTGCAAGTTGCTTAACAAAAGCAAGTTAACATCGCTTAGCTAAACTAAGCCACGAGCGTTACGATTGATCGACGAGCATTAAGATTGTTGTAAAGCTGTTTCAAAATAAAGCCATTGAAAGACTATAAACCACCTAGTGTATAGATAGCATTAAGCTTAACCTTAGTAATTATTTTCTCCAATATTTAACACTAGCAGCGCCCCGCGGTTTTACCCGCGTTGTGTCCATTCCTATGGGAATTTCAGGAAGAAAAATAGCCTATGTTACTCGTGGATAATGTAGCTTTCGAATGGTGAAAGAATTTTTAAAAACGGTCCAGTAGTTTTTGAGCTTAGTCATTACAACCAAACAAACAAAGTTTTCCTATTTATAATATTAGTGTAGACAATATATTCTTAAATCCAATCAACAATATGTCCTGAACAAGAAACATGACAAAACATTATCGTTACACTAACATTTCCACACACAAATGGAACGTTAACACAAAAAAATGTACTAACAACCTATTATTTTATCGTTCTACCCTCTTCAGTGCCGCAGGACCATATTATACTGGTCTGACCGATGTCGTACAAAGGACGTTAGTGTAAGTTGTGTACATATTAGGGTGGGTCAAAAATTTTTTTTTTTGAAATATGCTTTGTAATAGCGATAATTAGTTGTTATTTGATGCTATTATAACGTGTATAAAATATTATTTTAATCGGATAAGTGTAACTGCCTCCGGATTAGGTTTAAAGTTTACACATTTTTGTTAAAAAATCTGATGTTTCAAAGAAACCGTAATAGTACATATATCGCTTCAAATTCTTAAAACAACTGTTGTTTATTTAGAATTGATGTCTACTATTACCAAAGATATCGAATAATAACAAAGATGTGGGTACTTAGAAATTAATTGTATGTTTACGTTCGGGTATAGTTATGACAACAAAGTGATTCTTTAATTAAATTAGTTGAGTTGTGTTTAGCTAATACAAAGGTGTGTTTTTGTGATTATTAAAATGAATCGTACTCGAAAAGCTTTTAAATGTCCTATATTTGGCGATACAAGTGATATATGAGACAATATGCTTCCAACTTACCAAGAAATAATAAAGTGCTACGAGTGGACGAGATTTGAGTTAAAAATGTCTAAAAACACTAAAAAAGAACCAAATTTTCAAGAAGTTTCCAATATTGTCACCGAAAAAGTAGAAACGTTATGGAAGAAATCATCAATACCAATTATATCTCATGTTAGAGTGCAACCTATGTGGTTAAAGTATATGCTCCGACATGGTTTCACATCAAGAGCCATCCAAGTTGTAAAGATGGAGGAAGACATTTATGGCAGTTAATCTCAAGGTCTCGTTACTTGACGACAGAATTTAAATCTATTATTGATCCGGTAATACAACGCAACAGTTATTTCGCCCATCCTGAAAACCTAATGCTAGCAATGTTATCAGACAGTGAAAAAGAGATATAAGAGAGTTAGCGCTGCGTCGTATTCTGAAAGCTCGCAGAGAGCAATCCCAAGATTTGAGGCTTTTTCATGTTCCGGAGCTAAACATGAATGCAGAAGTATATTACGACCTCATTAACTGGCAACAACAAGTAACAGAACCACCTATCCTGAAGCAAATCTCTACCGAGGAACTTGAATGTTTCATTGTTCGAGGAGAGGAGAACAAAATAGATTTTTTACGATTACCATTCCACACTCAAGCCGTTGAAAGGTCAGTTAAAACTGTAACGGAAGCTTCAGGAACTCTGTGCTCAAAATCAGCTCGAGAGGGTTACATTAAATCTAAGATTGAATCTCGAAAACTCATGCCAAAATTTGATAGTAAGAAGGATTTTTGTGTAAAATAAATGTTGTATAAAACTGTAAAAACTTATTTCTATATGTGTTTTCCTTTAATAATTAATAAAAATATAGTTTAAATATACGTTTTTATTATTTATATCCAACCTACAATATAATATTAAACATTTAGAAAAGTTTTAAAAATCAGACTTTTTCATTATTTTTTCCAAATTTTCAGGGCAATCCGGAGGCAAAAGAAATTATCCGATTGTCCTGAAATTTTCTGTGTTAGTTCTTACAACCATAACACAAGTTTTTAGTGCTATTACATGTCAAAAAACAAACTTTTATTTTTCTTCATACAACGGTAACCCACCCTAGTACATATACTGGTTTATTTTGAACTTTCGTTTACGTAATGTATAAGAGCATAGTTTAGGTGTATTGGGTAGGAGTGTTTTTGGTTTATGTTAAGTGAAAAAAGTAGATAGAGTGTTTAATTATTTATTGTTCTATTGCTGGGAAAAAGCCTCTCATCTCTGAAGTGATTCATTTATTCATTCCGAGTATGCTAGTGGTCAATCCTGGTGTTGGAGTTTTTAAGCCACCTTAAGGCCTCCGAAATGGTCTAACGATTGAAACAACCGGGACAGACTGCCTTCTGAAGCATGGAAAAGAAAAGGATTAGGCAAATTCACGCTTGTCTAAAGTGACCATTGTTTGTATTTAAACAAATGAGGTGACAATTGGTGGCGGTCTTGGTCTAGTTAACAATTGTTAAGCAACGTACAGGTCAACCACTACTCAGTTCAGAAATTCCCACAAAAACGAGCACGACGTGGGTGAAGCCAGGAGGCGCTGCTAGTTTAGCACAAACCCCAAAAATATATCTATTCGTTCATATCTGTCATTACTCTAAAACTTAGTAAATATTAACATAAGCTGAGTACACACGAACAGTATTGAACAGTGATCGTTTACAGAAACGGACTGTCGATAAAGTTGACCAAACATAGGCGGTGTTTACCAAAGTCCGAAGATAATAGAAGAAAAATGGATAGGTGAAGCCTTGTATTCACGAGGTAACATCTATCTAAACAAATATAATAAAGCTGACGAGATTGTATTTTTGTCTCTATGTTTGTTTGTTTGAACGCGCTAATCAAAGAAACTATCAATCCGATTTTAATATTTTTTTTTGTAATGAATAGTTAATTTCAAATTTAACGTTATAGGTTTCATCGCAAAATTCCTACGGAAAAGAGCACAACGTGGGTAAAAACTGCGGGGCGGAGCTAGTCACTACATAATATAAAACAAAGTCGCTGTCCGCTGTCTGTCTGTCCCTATGTATGCTTAGATCTTTAAAATTACGCAACGGATTTTGTCGCGGTTCTTTTAAATAGATAGAATGATTCAAGAGGAAGGTTTATATGTATAAAAATTCCCACGGGAACGGGCACAAGGCGGGTAAAACCGCGGGGCGCTGCTAGTAGTGTATAAAACAATTAACAAAGGCCAGGGTTGGCCACTAACCTATTCGAAATGAATGAACGACCGTAGCAATATGTTTTATACTTATATCCAAAGTAGATAAAGCCGTATGCGACAGCTTGTATTCCCACATCTTGTGGATTATATCACAGTGTTACATCAGGACGAGAACACGAGAGCTACACTCCACAACATAAATTATTCGCGTGTAAAATCTTAAATCAAGCGCGCACTTGTTGAGTTTTCCTTTTATTCGTTCGTAAACAGAGCATAAAAAGAAGACGCGACTTCGTGTGTTTCCATTGTACCCGTACGATAACATATTGACGTTTCAATTATTATTATTAACAGCCTCCGTGGTCTTGTGGTTTGAGCGCTCGGCTCACGATCCAGAGGTTCCGGGTTCGATTCCCGGTGGGGATATCTCACAAAAATCACTTTGTGAGACTGTCCTCAGTTTGGTTAGAGCATTGTAGGCTGAATCACCTGATTGCCCGAAAAGTAAGATGATTCCGTGCTCCGGAGGGCACGTTAAGCCGTCGGTCCCGGTTACTTTCTACGGATAGTAGTCGTTACATGAGCCATGTCAGAGGCCTTTGGCGGCTCAATAAATCTGACACCAGGATTGGTCAGGTTGACCATCCACTCGATGAAAAAGAAGAAGAAGAATTATTACACGCTTTATATTACTTGCTTTATATTCTTGTATACTGATTACATTGAGGACAAATATGTCTGGAGTCAAATTCCTGCACCAGCAACACAACCTGATTTTGACATGTAATCTATACTTATAAGTATTAAATTGTATTATACCTTGATTTAAAAAATAACCAGCAGAGTTTCTTGCCCATTCTTCTCTGCTGATGTTCATCCGAATGGGTGGTACGTTCAAAAGAGCCTCTATGGGGCCAAAACTGAATAATAAAAAAGACGTGTGGCACTCGGGGACTGCCGCGGTAAAGCTATTGCATAGTAATTTTTTGTATCACTAGATGGCGTTAGTGGGGAGCGTGAGGTTTTTTCGTTACGGAATTTCTGGATTCGGTCCCCGCGCTCAAGGCCCGCGATAGAAGCTATGCAATAGCTTAAAAATATTTGGCTTTGACTTTGAATAGACCATGTCGAATGCCTTTGGGCGGTCTAAACACTTTGGCACCCGGGTTATTGGCCGCGAACCTACACGAACTTACTTAATGTCAAATAGCTGTTGAATGAACAGTGTTGTGGATAGGTAGCTGGTTTGATGGAGATACGTAAATAAGATGCTTCACTATGTGAGTTACGAGTACATCCGCGAGAGCGTCGAACACGGGTGCTCTAATTGATGTCAGTGTGCAACTAAAACAAACGTGCGAAAAAAAGCTTCGCGAACTATTCGCCATTGGCCGGCCGGCGGCCAATCTCGCGTGTTTTCAACCAGAGGGCGGCACTGGTACCACCGTTGCACGCGCAGCGGGAAGAATTCGAATTGATATAAGTACTAGAGCTATATTATAGGCCACCTAAACCAATGTTCGACACCGTCGCGGTACGTACTACTTACTTTAATCAAAATACGGAAAACATACAATGTAGACACATGTAAACATAATATAAAACATCCACAAATCATATCAACGAAAGGGTAAGTACATCAGGTAAGTATTCTATAGATAATTTCAAAAATATATTATTAATTAACATATTTAGGTTTTATAAGTTTCAGGGCGAGCAGCGTGGACGTCGTCAACATCCTCCTCCCCAGTGTTGTCTTTACGACACTCATCATCAACCTGTAGAATCGCTACACGCGTCGCGGGACGTCTCATAATACCCGAACGCGTTCGTATGTCTACCACTCTTACCCTACCATCGTTCCCTGGATAAACTTCCACAATTAACCCCCTAGGCCAACAGTTACGGGGAGAAGAGGGATCTACTACAACAACTAGATCTCCAACCTTAAGTTGTTGACCTTCGCAGGTCCACTTATGTCGGGGAATGAGCAAAGGTAAAGCTTCACGCACCCACCGGTGCCAAAACAAATCAGTCAACCGCTGTGCAATACGCCACTGTCGACGCAGGTAAAAATCGCCGTCAGCGAATACTCCCGGAACAGGCAGATTGGATGAGCTTCCCAGCAGAAAGTGGTTGGGTGTCAATGCTTCCTGACTGCGGGGATCCACGCACACATGAGTGAGAGGTCGACTGTTGACTATGTTTTCAACCTCAGCAAGAAGAGTTGTCAATACTTCCTCTCGAGGGGATCTCTCTTTCAATACAACCTTCAGGGCAGTTTTGACGGTACGTATAAGACGTTCCCACGCGCCTCCCATGTGTGGGCTAGCGGGAGATATAAATTTCCAGGTCACTCCTTGGTTCAAGACTACGTTCTGAACGTTGACTTTATCGAGCTCCTGAAATGACTTTCGTAACTCAACGTCAGCTCCGCGCATATTAGTTCCATTATCTGATATTATAGTGTTCGGCCACCCTCGGCGAGCGGCCATTCGTCTAAGTGCCATGATAAGTGAATCCGCGGTAAGCGTAGGTACTATTTCAATATGTATGGCCCGCACCGTTAAACAGGTAAACAAAACTCCGTATCGCTTAGGTTTCTGTCGGCCGACGGTGACTACCAGGGGACCGAACAGATCCGCGGCGCACATGGTGAAAGGGCGCTGATGGTGTCCAAACCGATCAGCTGGTAGATTTCCCATTCGCGGTGGTATAGGGGTTGCTTTCCTTATTCGGCATATCAAACATCGAGAGGCGATGCTACGAACGGTGGGTCTCAAATTAATGATCCAGTAAGTTTGCCTTAGTTCATTAACCACTAACTCGTTGAACGAGTGTGCAGTACGTTCGTGATAATGTTTGACAATAAGTCGGGTCGTATGGTGTCTACCATCCAAAATTATTGGATTTTTCATTGATTCGACAATGTGGGCTGCGGCGTTAATTCTTCCGCCAACACGCATTAATCCTAAACTATCGATGAACGGCGTCAAGGTACGTAAACGACTATTACGATCGACTGGCTTCTCTTCTGACAGCAAATCGATTTCTTTCGAAAACGACTGTGTCTGAGAGCTACGCAGCAGTAAAACTTCAGCCTTATGCATTAATTCTTGATTAATTTGCTGAGTTTCGGATGCTCTGCACTTATTAATAAATAAAAGTACGGTAGCAGTGCTGCGTAATAATCGTATCCAAGAAGAAAATCTCTCAGTATCCGGGACCGGTAAATGGTAGGTGACTCTGTAAGTATTTAATACCGTAGGTACCTCTTCTACTAAGTCTTTATCAAACCTTTTATATGTTTCAGGTTGTTGCGGCCAGCGCTCCGGGCTCTCATACAAGAAAGAAGGTCCGGTGAACCAATTCGAATCACTACATAAATTATAGTCCGTAAATTTTGTACCGAGATCCGCGATATTCATATCTGTCGGAACATAGTGCCACTCATCAGAGTTAGAAGTCTCGTCTATCTCCCCTAATCTATTAGAGATAAATATTTTATAATTACGGTGTTTATTTTTTATCCAATAATATACTATGGTTGAATCTACCCAATAATATGTAGCTGAAGGCTTGATTCTGTGTTCTCTTTTTATTGTTTCGGCTAGCCGACACGATAACAACGCTCCCTGTAATTCTAATCTCGGTATTGTCATAGGTTTCAAAGGCGCAACTCGGTTCTTACTAGCAATGAAAGACACCAAAACGCGTCCACTATCATCTAGCTTTCTCCAATAAGCAACAGCAGAATAAGCACGGGGGGACCCGTCGCTAAATAAATGCAGCTGTAGCGATGTGTCGACCTCGTGTGAAACACTCGCTGTGTTAGTATTATTAGTAAAACCTGCGAAGTACCATCGGGGAATGCGTATGTCGCTAATAGTTTTTAACTGAATAAGCCATTTTTTAAATTCAATATACAATGTGTCATTTATTTTGTCGTCCCAACCTATACCTACGCGCCAAACCTCCTGCAAAATTATCTTTGATTTAACTGTAAAGGGACTTAAAAATCCGTGCATGTCGTAAATCGACATAACAATACTTAGCACTTCACGCTTCGTCGGTTTCCTAACGTAATTAAGAATATCTATATGTATACGTTTTAATGATAAATCAAAGGCGAAGCTATCACTATCCGGAAACCATAACAACCCAAGGGTTCGCTCAAATTGATTCTCGATATTGAACCTTACTGCTTTATCACTAAGTATCTCTCGTGGTGTACATTTAAGGACGTTTACGTCGTTACTTTGCCAATCTCTCATTATAAAATTACCGCGTTTGTTAATGAATGAGATTTCATTGACCATTTTTATTGCAGTAGGTACATCGTGCACACTGTCTATGTAGTTATCCATATATTGATTTTGTCTTATCGCGGATACAGCATTCGGCATCGTTTGTTCGAAGCGTTGCGTGTTTTTAATTTGATTTACGTACTGAGCGATGAATGGTGAACAACACGCTCCGAAAATCAATGACGTCATCAAGTATACCTTAATAGGACGTTCCTTAGGTGGCGATGATCCCTGGGGATCATCGTTGGAGCTTAAGGGTCGTTTTTGAGATACTGGCTCATCCTGCCATAAAAATCGCAACGCGTGGGTATCCTCATCACGTATTTTTATACGTAGAAACATATCCTGGATATCTCCTATAATACCTATTCTATTTTCTCGAAACCTAAACATAATACCCAATAATGATTGCAATAAGTCAGGGCCTGTGAGTAAAAAGTCGTTCAGTGACAAATCGTTCGATTTAGCGGCTGCATCGAAAACAAGTCTTAACTTAGATTTATTCGGGTTTTGTACTCCGAAATGAGGTAAGTACCAAATTCGCTTATCATTACAATTATCGATACAATTGTTTACAAGTTCTTTTGCGTAACCGTTAGATAGTAGATGAGCTATCCGATCACTATAATTAAATGCGTACTTAGAGTTCATTGACATTTTCTTTTGAGTATATTTTAATCTTTTATATGCGTTTGTGAATGAATCGGGCATGCAAATATTATCCGATTTCCAAGGTAGGCCTACATACCATTGACCATCACGGAGAATAGCAGTACTATCCAATATTTGAATTGCTCGCAAATGATCAGGGTTACTACGTGGTTTTATACCTATACCTATAGAATCTAACATGAATGACTTACGAACCTCCTCATGCAATTCTACACAGCAATGTTTACATTTATCTAGGGAACGATTTGATAGTGAAAGGTTATCGACCTCTGACGTCAATTCAACTGGCTGTATTGTACACAAATGAAAAATAGAATTAATATTATGCAATTTATCAGAGTAGTTGTGATAGACACACGATTCAGGATTATGTATAGGGTCACTCACCGAGTTACGTCCATGTACACACCAACCTAGCGGCGTCTTGGTGACGTAGGGTCCATGCTGCTCACTCCGATAACAATGCTCAGGTGTAATTAGGTGATGATTATCTTGGCCTATGAGTAACATAGGTCGCGCATCACAATCACATAACTTTATATCACTATTTGATAAGCCATATTTATTAAACGCAATTTCACTGACGTGTTGTACGGGTAAATTTAACTCGCGAATTTTACGAGCACTGAATTTGAATTGCTCGCCGTCACTATTAGAGATATCTACATTCACTAGCTCACTTTGGCACACTAGTTCGCTGTTATTCCAGGCGCATCGTGCACGCATCGTCTCGCGCCTGCCGTGAAGTCCTAGTTGGTCAGCCAGCTCAGCTGAGATAAGGCTGATCGTCGCTCCGTCATCTAACAAAGCGTGGGCGTGTTGACTGCCAGCGGGTCCATGAATGGTCAGCGGTACCACTTTCAGCAGCACTTTAAGGGCAGGGGACGTGACAGCATGGGTAATGATCTCGTTCTGGTCCTCATCGGCTTCCGTATTCTTTGCCATCTCGCTTCGATTGGTATAGGTACCCGGTGCGCTTTGCTTAAGCCAGTGCAGGAGCCGGTGATGCGGCTGGTCACATCCGTCGATGTTGCAGTTTCTTGCTGAGCAAGCTGTGAGATCGGCGTGACGTGACAACAAACACTTGAAGCACAGGTTATTCTTTCGAGCGAACTTCCACCGATCCTTACGCATGGCACGTTTGAAACGGGTGCAGTCGGGTAAATTGTGTTCACCTTTTCTGCAGAACTTACACAGCGCCGCGCCAGTCGTGTATAGGATTGAGTGTGAATGAACTTTACGATCTTTCTCATTATTTTTCCTATACACTGGTTGAGTGTGTATGTGACTCACTCCAGACACTGCGATTTTTGTCGCTTCTGTGTATAAAAACTCACTCATAATTTCCAGCTTTGATAACTCACAACTGGTATGCTGTTTTTCGTATAGATGATCCGTCCACTTAGCTACCAAAATAGTAGGTAATTTTGTTACGATAACGGATAACAGCTCTGGACTGCGCAGATAATCACTCTGTTTCAAAGCTTTGGCCGCTGTGACGTAGTTTCGGATTTTGACAGCGAAACTAATTAAATCACTCTGGTATGCTGATGGCAAGGGTTGCAACTTCTTCAACTGAGACAGGGTTTTAATCATGATTGTCTCAGGTTTGCCAAACCGCAATTCTAAGGTGTCGATAATCACTTCGGGCGCGACACCGCCGATCAATAACGAAGTAACTGCTTCTTTCGCGTCGCCACGGAGACACTTTCGGAGACGCCATAAGTTTTCCGAACCACTATAGCGACAGAGTGCGGTTGACTCTAAATACGCCTCTTTAAACTGTAACCATTCAATCGGATCACCGTAGTAGACTGGCAAGTCCTTTGATGTAGCCAACCTAGTAAGTAGTTGTTGGTTGTTTTCTTTGGTAGAAATCGCGACCGCGTCTCTAATTGCGTAAGCGAGTTTCTGTATGTCACTCTCTTGTGGGTTCTCCGGCACGTGGTCTGTAGTTTTATCAAGCCACTGTTCTACTTTGCCACTAGCCACGGATGCTGATCTAGAGTGGCGTGACTGAGATTCAAGCTCAGCGCAATCGGCAGCTAGTTGTTTATTCAGGACCTCCTTCCGAAGGTCGGCCTTGACTTTGGCTGCATGGGCTTTGGCTTCCGCAGCCTTTGCTTCTGCCTCCGCCACCTCAATGTCCATCTGTGCCTTTGCCTCAGCCGCCTCGAGCTCTAATTGCAAACGTCGCGCGGCTGTTGATGACGTGGGCGAGGTTTTGATTGATTGCTTGCTGGTGCAAACACTTTGATACACACCAGCATTGACTTCTTTCAGAAGTGAAGGGTGTAATACGCCAGAACCCTCACTTTGAACCGCATCGGCGCCACGCGGTTTCTTAGGTTTGCGTGGCGTGGCGGCTGCGTTTGGTGAGCGAAACATCGTCGTAGGTATCTCACTGACAAAAAACCGCTTCTCCAGGAGTTGATCCGGCTCGAAGGACCAAACACTATGTTGTGGATAGGTAGCTGGTTTGATGGAGATACGTAAATAAGATGCTTCACTATGTGAGTTACGAGTACATCCGCGAGAGCGTCGAACACGGGTGCTCTAATTGATGTCAGTGTGCAACTAAAACAAACGTGCGAAAAAAAGCTTCGCGAACTATTCGCCATTGGCCGGCCGGCGGCCAATCTCGCGTGTTTTCAACCAGAGGGCGGCACTGGTACCACCGTTGCACGCGCAGCGGGAAGAATTCGAATTGATATAAGTACTAGAGCTATATTATAGGCCACCTAAACCAATGTTCGACACCGTCGCGGTACGTACTACTTACTTTAATCAAAATACGGAAAACATACAATGTAGACACATGTAAACATAATATAAAACATCCACAAATCATATCAACGAAAGGGTAAGTACATCAGGTAAGTATTCTATAGATAATTTCAAAAATATATTATTAATTAACATATTTAGGTTTTATAAGTTTCAGGGCGAGCAGCGTGGACGTCGTCAACAAACAGATAATTTGTTATTTATATAGAAACTATGTTAAAGCTTGACCTGCCATCGTAGATTGCCGTTCATCATTTATTTGTTGGGACCAGCTGTAGATCATACAAAATTAATCCCATACAATGGAAACGCGCGTTGGAAAGTAACTCCAAATACTTTTTATAGCTCTCTATGACGCATGTTGGTTCAAAATAAAAATAAAATCACTGGGAAGTGACATAACAGATGTTGGTGAAATAAAGAGGTTTTGGGTATATTTTGAGACTCCTGTAGTCACGTTTGGAGTTCGAAAACGTATAAAGTTCGTGTTGAAATGTTCGAAGTTTTTTCGTAACCCTTGTTTTTATTATGGGCCTGGCCCACAATAGCTCAGGATAGAGATCAGTGGAAGGAGGGTAGGGAGGCCTTTGCCCTGCAGTGGGACATTTATGGCTAATTAATAATTAATAAAAATAATTGTTTTTAAAAAATGTTGCTCTTTTCTGAATATTGAATTTAATGGACTTTCGAGAGAGAATTTTTAGGATTTTCAACTTGTAACTGGAGTGCACGGAAAAGTGCAATAGTGATGTTTGAATACGTTGCCGTGTAAAGTTATGGTTGAAAAAATACGACGAAACGTTGCAAACATGTTAACTTGATACTTTGAGTATTTGAGTATTACAGTCCTTTAGAATACCCGTTATATTGTAGTACCAATCGTAGTACAGTTAAGTAGTACCCAAACTTTCAACGATTAGCTTTTAGGCGGTTTACAACATCCACATAATGCAGCGTTTTCTTTGAAGCGAAACGGAGCTCGATTGACCAATCGCAACGCTTTACGAAAAGATTGTGACGATCGATGCGTTGTTTGACAGTTTCCTTGCGTTGTGATTGGTTGATTTAGCTCTGCACCGCTCATCTCCGCTTGAAAGAAAACGCACGCTCCGAGTGAGCCAGTGACCTACTCGAACTAACGTATCTCCATTTTTATTTAAGGCAAAGCCGCAAGAATTGCCACCACCTCATGTTAATATAAGCAGGCATTAACAGATAATTCCATAAATTCAGATGTTAACCCTTTATCTAAGGTTTATCCATTATTAATTATGTAACAGAATCGGTGGCAAGTCACGTAGTTGTGGTATCGAATATTTGCGGGGATTTCTAAGGATTTCGGTCATTCGGCTAGAGGTTAAAGGTAACCCTTTACCAATTTACGAAGGATATTAACAGGGTTGTGCGTTTTAATATAGTTAAGCGTTATCTTGACAAAGTATACACGATACAAACGAGTTTAATATACTTTTTTAACATTTCCAAATAATTGACTGAGAGTAATTTACACTTTAAATTGGCAGTGTTTTAACTTGAATTTACTTTTGTTTACAAAGTCTATCTTGAATATGGAAACAAATTATTAGTAAACTCATTCAATCTAAACGACGCCTTACACGCCTTACCTATAAATAACCACTGTGTTTTTGTTTACAGCGTCTCAAATACTAATAAATATACGACCTTACAAGTTTCCAGTAATCTATTTTGAATAATTTACCTTAAAATAACAAAGTTAAGAGTGACTATGTGAATAATTCATGACATTTATTTATTTATGTATTATGTGTCGTTCAGTTTAGGTATTATGTATAATGTGAATACTTTTCCTATTACCCACTTATTAAAAATAAGTACCCTGTTATGCTATTATTATTTGTGCAAACGGAAACTTACGTACGACGGAGGTTACTGTTGAGTGTCCCTCAACACGTTTCGGTCACATTCGGTGTTCATCATCGAGTCGCGAATGTGACCGAAACGTGTTGAGGGACACTCAACAGTAACCTCCGTTGAACGTAAGTTCCCGTTTGAACAAATAAAAATGACATCAACGTACGTTTCAATTAATAGTATAAGCATGGATGCTATTCTAAGTCTCAATTTAACATCACTTCCATCGTTGGAATTATTTGAGAAGATTTCACGTGATGCTCATTGCTAACACAGACATAACTTCCAATTTTGTTTATCCCCAATCATTGCAAAGAAAACGTATTAGATAGAATGGTGAGTTTAATATGATACGTACAAACATCTGAATTCCCGAGTAACATAAAGTTGTATAACTAAGGCTTTTATCACCAAACAGTAATATAGTAGGCCTATAATGGTAACCATTGTGACTGCTTGTCCTATAACGGTTTTCAACAGAGTGGTTTGGTTCTATAAGATAATAGAGCGTTTAAGTCCATAAATTAGCTCTTTAAATGCTTACAGGACCTTACAAAAGAATATTTAAAGTGCTGCACTATAATGGGTACAAAATATACGATTATAGTACTATTTAATACTTTAGACAACCTTATTGACACTTTTATATATCTATTTGGCACTAATAAAACGTCAAAATTGCCTTTATAGTACTAGTACTGCAGCAGTATCGAAAACACTATTACAAGACAAATTAGCACTATAAAAGTACCTTGCACAACCATTTCGAAACGTTTTAGCGTTTTAAAGGCTCCCTAAACATGGCTATGGCGCTAGTTCTGTTAAAGCCATGAAAATTCTTCTATAGTACTAAATAGTACCAAAATGACTTTTGGTGCATTTTCTACATAACTTATATTTTAAATAGCTTTATAAGTGAGTTTAGATTACTTTTACAAGACTATTACATAATATAAAAGCTCTAAAATTTATAATTAATGGACTAATTAGATCTATACTAGCTTTTAAGTATCATTTATATGATAAGTACTTTATAAATGGCGGCAGAGTGTCAAATGTTTACAGAAATCTCTTAAAAAACTACAGTAGTAAGGGTTTAATAATGGATTTAATATCTCTGCGTCGGTATAAAGGGAGCGGTAGTTATAAAAATAAGATAAAGGAGCGATACACACAAGCATTATCATCAATACAACAGGCTCATTTACAAAATGTAAATACTGGCCAAGTGGTTGCAGAAAATATGACACATGGTTCTGCACATAATATAATTATTTTAATATTAGGTAGTCTTATTCATCACAAAATGATTTGGTAGGTGTGACTCGGTATGATCCGATAGCCACACACAATACAATTGCGTGCAAGTTTAAAATGTGTTTCTTGCCACGGCCATTCAAGTATATTATTACTTAAAAGTATAAAATGAAATCTCCTCAGGAAACAACCCACGTCCAAAAGATATATATTTATTAATTGCAGGTAGGGCATCACTGAAACAAACAAATAATTTTGATTTTTGGACAACGGAACCCTAATCCGTGTTAGGTGTAAAAATGGCTGCTGTTTTTTGTCATGGTAGCACATTAGCAGCATAGTTGGAGCCAATATGTACTATAGCAGCCATTGTCGGGAGAAGTTCTTATTTTATTAATTAAAAATTAAATAAAACATGAAAGTTATGAGGGCGCATTGTCAAATTTGAAATCAGTATAATGACTTTAACGACACAATTATTTTCGCAAGTGCAAGTTACTGCAGATTTACGGTCCATCCATGAATTTATTGTAGTCGAGCATGTCATTTTAATTACATGTTACGGTTATCAACGATTCTATATAGTGATATAAAACATAAACTTACCGATATTTGTTTTCTTGAAGACACTCACAATATACCGCACGAAAAAAGATCATTGGAAACTTTTACGGTGCAAAATAACACTATAAACATGTTTTGGTCACTTTTATAGAGCAAATTTATGTCCAAAACGTTGCAGATAGCGCTATTTTAGTACTAAAACGCGTTTCTAATCACTTTTACATTTCAATTACAGAGCTGATTTATCACCGTGACAGCTTTTATTTAATGTTTATAGAATAAATCAGTCATAATACTAGGGCCTAAACCGGGGTGTATAAACATGTATAGTACTATTATAGTGCTAATCATGACATTAATTAGCACGCTCTAAAGCGTTCTCAGGTCTTTTATAGTACCAGATTTTGTTACTTGTTCATCTAATATTTGGATGTTTTACATTAAGAGTATTAGGATGCGTTTCATTGAAGCGGAGCGCAGCTGTGCGGAGCTGAGCTCAACTGACCAATCACAATACATTACGAAAAGATTGTGACAATGTCAACAATGAGTTTGAAAATCTTCAAGCGCTGTGATTGGTGAATCGGGCTCCGCTCCACTCCTTTTCAATGCACCCCTAAGGCCACCCGAAAATATACACCTAAAACTCAACTCGATGATTGCAATCACAGTCATTTATAAAACAGGATCACTAGCCATAGCGTTAGATTCAATACCACATTCATCGGAGCCGCGTAATATCTTGAAGAACCCCTTCTCTCCCCAAGTCTTGGTCCAAGAGTTTGCCACCAACCAGTACTTAGTGCCGTTTTCCACTCCGTAGCCTATTATCTTTGCATCCTGTGCAGCAACCGGGCTGTTACTAAAATGTTGGTAAACTCCCGAAGAATAATGCTCAAAGTCCAAATAAAGGGAAAACGTTGTCACTACCGGCCCTTTGGTAACCAGTTCAGCTCTTATATTGTCTTCACCTTTTAAGCTGTAGGAATAGTCTCCAAACTTCAAATCGTCTTCGTAAGAGATGTTGTAGTTATCTTGACAAGTGGTTTTGCATATTGGAGTTTCAGCCAATGTTGTGCAAAAGTCTGTTGCGTTAACGTTTACAAAATCGCAAGGTTTCAGGCTGTATGGAACGCAGCCTTCGTTGGAATCGTAGTTTCCACCAGAAACATAACCGCTTAACTTCCAGTGATGTAGTGCTCCTAACTTCAGCCCACCTCTGCAACCAAAACCAAATTTGCTGAAGCAACTTAGTATATTTTCTGCTGAAAAGTGGAATTTCTTTGTCCCGTTGAAAGCTATACAGTATCTATCAGTCATCATGGATGCAGGGGCAAGTGCCCAGGCACTCATACACGCTCCCTGTTCTCTGATCTCGTTCAGACTCTCACACGCTGGCCATTTGTCCCGAGGGTCGAAACTTTCTGGAAGACCCTTTATGAACTCTGGATCATACTCTTTCGAGGGTATATCATATATTTCTTTGTCGTGATATCTCTTCCATGGCTGTGTGAATAAGAGCGCGTCTTTGTGGAAGATTCTTTTAGCTTTCCAGGAGGATTGTCTGGAGTTGATGAAGTGGATGTACTCGTCGGAGAGAGGATCCATCTCGCTCGCGGATGACGTCACGAATGTCGCCGACACGCAGAGGACTAGTAGGACACACTTCATTCTTGATGTCTATTAAACTGACTGGTTTGATAAAGCTTAAGTAACTTTATTTATTGATAACAGTACAGGGTCGGATTCCAACTCGTAGTGTTATTGGCCATGTGTTAGACATTGAAAGAAAATGCTCCTTTATTCAAAGAACATTTCTTCCATTTAATTTTAGCTCGTTTTTGACCAAATTTTTGAATGAATATGTTAATCGTAGAAAATATTCACTTATATATGAAGCCACATATCAAGTAGCAATTTCAAGTATTTTAAGTACATTTCTGATTTTGTTTAGGAATTTGTGTCTTTAAAATACTGATAAATAATTTAGTAAAAATCAATTTTTCAAATACCACGTTTAACATAAAAATTATGAGGTACGCGAAAAAATTCCAATATATTTTATCATTTGCACATGTACCTACATTTTGAACTAAGTACTTACTATAAGTTTCTTGCATTTTTAATTTCTCTGTGGTATATTTAATGATTCTGCACAATTTAACCTACTCAACTTCTTCGAGTTAATATCATATGTCATCATTGAGAGTCAGTTAAACTGTGCAAGCTTCCGATGGCTTTATCATTATGCAGACTTTTGGCAAATGATTTTACGCTTTAGAAACCGGTGCCACAGGGGCCAAAAAACAAAAATATAATTCTTACCACGAAATGTATCGATCAAAATTATACTGGTACATAACCATCCAATCATGACTGAACTATTCAATCCTTTTCCTATCCATGAAGTCGGAATGTTTCAGAATTTGGATTTTGGAACACGGCCACAGGGTCAGTGCACAAACGCATCGTTCTGTTTGTGCAAGTCAAGTCGAGTCAGTAAGTGCTACTCTGCTACTTAACAACCCGACATATATATCAGATTTGCAACGAGCCTTAGGTATCCGTTAAGGGATATTGGCAAATTGAACCGGAAATAGAAATAAAAATTTAGTTAGTCGTGAGAAATTGCCCAGAGTCCATGAGATATCTAAATGTTGATGTCGTAAGTTCAAATAGGTTAAAGGTCTACTCTGGTTTCGGAGTGTTTGGACGCATTAGATGTTTCACATGGATAAAATATTAAATTAACCGGATTCAATAAAAATGCTCAAAAGGTAGTTCGATAAAGTATATTTAAAGCGAACTGTATTCCCACTTTGCTGAGAAATATATAACAACGGGAGACATGGTATTCATCAAAAAAGATTTCGATAATCGTGTTGTTTGACAATTTCAATGCGTTGCGATTGAGCTCCGTACAGCTGTACTCCACTTTATTGGGAATTGACCCTAAAAATTGCGCGATATAGCAACTGCATCGATGTTGCATCGTCGTGATGAGCTTCATGACCTTAATTGATACATTTTACTAAAACTTAAATATTTTGTTTTCCCTACTTTAAAATTATAAGTATACATTTGCTGCTAGTAAATAATTTTCAAAGGTTTCACTCGCATCATCGCCACGAATCATCTTGAAGAAGCCCTGCTCTCCCCAGCTCTTGGTCCAAGAGTTCGCTACCAGCCAGTACTTAGTGTAGTCTTCCTCTCCATAACCGATAATCTTCACAAAGACCTCCCCCTCATAATTCGGACCACTATGACGGTAAATCCCAGAAGTATAATTCAAAAAGTCATGGAAGTATAAAAGAAATCCTACCACTGGTCCTTGGCTAACCAGCTCAGCTTTGATATTGTCTTCGCCATGTATAACGTAAGCTTCGCTTCCATACTTCAAATCATCTTTTAACGAGACGTTATAGCTTTCTTGGCAAGTCTTCTTACACTTGGGAGTGGAAAATATCTCTAGGCAGTGATCTGTTGCATTTTCGTGTACATTGTCACAAGGTTCTGTGCTATAAGGGATACAACCTTCGTTAGAGCCGTAGTTACCTCCAGAAACAACACCGGTTGTATTCCAGGTATTTAGTGCCGATGCGATTGACCCACCAAAACAATTGCCTCCTGTATTATTTGTATGGCAAGTTATTATATATTCACCTGAAAAATGGAATTTCTTAGTCCCGTTAGAGGCTATGCAGTATCTGTCAGTCATCATCGCCGCGGGGGCGAGCGCCCAGTCGCCGATACAGGCTCCTTGTTCTCTGATCTCGTTTAGACTCTCACACGCCGGCCATTTGTCCCGAGGGTCGAAACTCTCTGGAAGACTCTTTATGAACTCTGGATCATACTCTTTTTTGGGTAAGTTATAGAGTTCCTTGTCTATGGATCTTTTGCCTCGTTTAATGAATAAGGGTGCGTCTCTGGGTAGTATTCTTTTAGCTTTCCAGGAGGATTGTCTGGAGTTGATGGAGTGAATGTTCTCGTCGGAGAGAGGATCCAGCTCGCTCGCGGATGACGTCACGAGTGTCGCCGACACGCAGAGGACTAGCAGGACGCGCTTCATACTTGATTTTCTTTAAGTGATTGGTTGATTGACGTTTAAATACTTTTATTCGTAAATAACGGTACAGGGTCGGATTAAGGCTTACTAACATTGGATGAGGGGAGACATACTGCAAGTATATCGTATGTTTTCGTGACGAATTAAATATTCTATTTTTTACCTCATTTTATAAAATTAAGCCATATGTCGCAGTGTTTAAGTACGATTCCCTCGAAGCAGGCAACGCTGGTGCGTCGGGTCGGACGCGAGCACGCGCCCGCGCCGGTAGCCGCCGCGTACGCGAGGAGCCGACCGGCTGCAATGACATACGTGTATGCATTCCTAGCAGTCTAAATTCCGTGCAAATTTCAACCTTAATATATGTACCTTTAGAAGACTAAATTAACTTTAGTACAGTGGGAAATGTGCTCCTGCGCGCTCCTCTACCCTGTTCGTAGGAATCGTACATTATAGATACCAATTGCAAAAAAAATACCGACTGAATGTTGAACATCCTCCTTCGGTGTTTAAAGTCTGTTAAAAAAGTTAGTTATCTATTTCAAGTTTTTCTAGTACAACTCTGATTGTTATAGGTAAGTATTGTGTTTTAAAATGTTGAAAATACTGATAATTTTGGAGAATGTAAAGTGGATATTTTAATGGGGTAAGTGAAATATTTAAAATACATTTTATAGTTTGCACATGGATATTATTTTAAAAAATACCTATAGATGGCAGTATGTCGAAATTTTTGGTCAACATTGTGTTTTCGGCCATTAAAAATAACGCATGTTAGAATTTATACACGACTGTAACAGAACTGTGTGCTTTCAAATGGCATGGGTATAATTAATGTTTAGCTTTTTAGTCACTTTCCCAAGTAATTTATCCAGGGTCCTGTACATATTCTAGGCTATTTGACATCTAGGTAATATAGCACTCAGAAATGAGCTGTTTTAAAAATCCAATCATTGTTTGCAACTTCGACTATTAAAAAGTATTTATACGTTGAACACCTCGCTGGTCTAGTGGTGTGTACTCGCCTGCCAAGATTGAGGTCCCGGGTCAAATTTCCGGGTCGAGCGAAAAAGCATGTTTCGACAATACGGGGTAATATGTTGTTATTACGCGTATGTTTTTCTACTCTACTATTCTTTACCATTTAGCTAGATCCCTAAAAATCACTGCACCGAAGCCACTTTTTGCTAGCCGGACCGATGGCCTCTTCTTTGCCTATTTTTGCCATTCATGTTGATGCTCCGAATGCTCAACGCAGAGTTTGGGCTACATGATTGTTAATGTATAATTCATTCATTTCGAGTTGGTCAGTAGCCAACGCTGGTGTAGGAGTTTCTAGACCGCCTAAAGGCCTCCAACATAGTCTGACGATTGAAACTACGGGGACCGACTGCTTAACGTGCCCTCCGAAGCACGGTAGCGCTCAGATAGAAATACCACTATCAGCCACCCATCCAAGTAGGGGTCGAGCTGCACGTTGCTTAACAATCGCAATGAACTAACATCGCTTAGTCAAACTACGCCACGAGCGGTACTAAATGTATAATGTACAGACGTTAATTGATTAGAAATGCCATGGAGCTGAGTCCACGCGGTAAGGAAGTCACGGCCAGTACCTAATTAAAATATACTTTTGTACGACGAAACGACGAAATAGAGGACAAAGGACAAACTTTATAAACTTAATATAATCATCTTCTTAATAATATCTATTTAAAACAACTACTCGAAATTTGCACAAATACTGATATTAGTTATTTACATTAATATTTATTTTCATAACAAGATAATTAAAACTCCATACACAGTGATGCACTTGTAAATATGAAACAAGTTTCATTATATTTGAAAAAAACTCAAGAGAATGAATAAGTAAAATAAAATGACTTTATTTATTTTTTTACAATATTTTTATTTCAACTTGAAATTGTAAACATGTTTACTCTGGATATTAAAAGGCTGGACTGCTAGCCAATACTTCACTTTCAATGTAACATTCATTGGAGCCGCGTAATATCTTGAAGAACCCCTTCTCTCCCCAAGTCTTGGTCCACGAGTTCGCCACCAACCAATACTTAGTGCCGTTTTCCACTCCGTACCCCAATATCTTGACATCAACCACCCCCTCTGGATCTTTCCTTCCAACATGATGATATACTCCAGTTGTATAGAACATTAAGTCACGGAAAAACATAATAGTTGCAACCACTGGTCCTTTGCTAACCAGCTCAGCTCTGATATTGTTCTCGCCTTTAATGCTATAAGAATAATTTCCATATTTCAAATCATCTTCGTAAGAGACGTTATAGTTGTCTTGGCAGGTCTTCTTGCATTTAGGAGTTGATACTATGTCGCGACAATGATCAGGTGCACTCGCGTTCACATTGTTGCAAGGTTCGATGCTGTAAGGAACGCACCCTTCGTTCGAACCGTAGTTGCCTCCAGAGACAAAACCAGTTAATTTCCAGTGATGGAGTGCCGCTATGGGAATCCCGCCATCACAATCACCGTAAAGATTTTCGCCTAAACAACTTAGTATATTTTCCCCAGAAAAATGAAACTTTTGGGTCCCGTTAGAGGCTATGCAGTATCTGTCAGTCATCATCGCCGCGGGGGCGAGAGCCCAGCTACTAAAACACGCTCCCTGCTCTCTGATCTCGTTCAGACTCTCACACGCCGGCCATTTGTCCCGAGGGTCGAAACTTTCTGGAAGACCCTTTATAAACTCTGGATCATACTCTTGTATGGAAACGTCTTGGTGTAGTTCCTGGTCTATAGATCCTTTGCGTGGTTGTATGAATAGGGGCGCATCTTTGGGGAAGATTCTTTTAGCTTTCCATGAGGATTGTACGGAGTTGATGAAGTTGATGTACTCGTCGGAGAGAGGATCCAGCTCACTCGCGGATGACGTCACGAGGGTCGCCGACACGCAGAGGACCAGTAGGACGCGCTTCATATTGATAAGTTTCAAAAGTGACTTGTTCAGTGACGCTTATATACTTCTTTGTAAAAGCAGAACAGGGTCGGATTACAACGCATGCTCACTCCATACAATGCATATGTTGTATGCAACTGCAAATGTTATCAGCCTTGCATCTCATTTTTCTGTATCGCAATCACAGGAGTTAGGGTGCGTTTCTATTAAAGCAGAGTGGAGTTGTGCAGAGATAAATTGACCAATCAAAAGGCATAACGGAAGATTTTAACAATGTCAGTGCGTTGTGAATGGTTGAATGAACTTTGCGCAGCTCCGGTCCTCTCCGAAGGAAAAATAACCTTAAATTTGTAGGGAGTATGTTTACGGATCATAATAATAAGCAAGCGATCATGAGTATTGAATGTAATGTTATTCTAAGTACAACCCTGAGTATTTAGGAATTTGTATTTATGGAAAAATAAATTACGATAAACAACGAATACTTCAAATAGTATCGATTAATTTTTGTTGTAGAAAAAGTAAAACATTTTAGAAGTTTTGAAAAATTACCAAATACTCGTAAATTATTTGTTATCTCGACATGTGTAGCCCTTCCTTTGAATTAAGGATACTTTGCTACGTTCTTATTGCTGGCAAATACCTTGTTGTTGGCCGAAATACAAATTTGGTTGTGTAAAGCCTGAAGTGAAGATATTTTAATATTTGCTCCACTACGCTACTATAAAATGTCTTATTATGTCAAAGTCAATGTGTCATATTATGTCATACGTCAATGTCATTATCACGATTGACATTATCTGATGATTATCGCGTGACATTATATTTCTATAGTTAGTTCGGTGAATGCGAGACGATTGCCATTTGTTTATAGGGCAAGTAAAATGCTTGTCGTTGAGGTACAAGTTCAAATAGTGGTGGATCCAGGATCTATTATTAGAGGGATAATGTTCTACTCCCACTAAGTACTAGAAAATTTTGGTTTGGGGAAGATTTGACCATTGTGAAGGTAGGTTTTTTTAAAAAACATGTTGTAATTGAAAGACTCATATGATTGGTGGAAGGGGGTTGGGGGCTTTAACTCCTCTTCACTGGATTCGCCTCTGTTCGAACAAACTTTCGAAAAAAACATTTATTCATCCAGAAATGTCTTACATGGAGCAAACTAATGTTTTACTCGTAGATATGTAATTGTTTTTTTTTGGAAACTCAAATCCTAACGTAAGAAGTGCTCGTACTTATCGTATCGATCTGAAATATTTATCGAAATAAACACGAAAAATATGTTGATATGGTTAACCAAGTTTTAGAATGTGAAAACAAGGGACTTTTTTTTGCGGAGAACTAAACTTCTTTGCAGTATTTCTGGAAAATTTTGTGTATTTACGGAAAAATGTTGTCTGTAAAAGGCAAAATAACCTGAAAAAACTGACCCCAACGAACCAAGTTTTTCGTTTACGATTCGGAAAACTTGTAGGTATATTTTCGGGAATAAAAACAGTTGTAGGCAAATACCGACCTCGCCTATTGTCTCATATGAACAACAAACGAACAATCAAACGTGAATTCATAGTTTTAATGTCTATAGATAGAGCCAAAGCAAAAACTTTTCATTTAGAAGAACTCCATTATTTTGACAAATTTATTAATACAATAGGGAAATATAATCAGCATATATAATAAGTACTCATATTGTTTGTAATAATATAGTTCTATTCTAGTGTCGGAGGTATTGGACCGCCGAAAGGCGTACGACATAATCTGACGATTGAAAAAACGGGGACTGACTGCTTAACGTGCTCGCGCTAACGTGTAGCGCTCAGATATAAATACCACTATCAGCCACCCATCCAAGTAGGGATCGTGCTGCGCGTTGCTCAAGAATCGCAATGAACTAACATCACTTAGTCAAACTACGCCACGAGCGCTACGAAATGTATAATGTACAGACGTTAATTGATTAGAAATGCCATGGAGCTGAGTCCACGCGGTAAGGAAGTCACAGCCAGTAATTAAAATATACTTTTGTCTATAGACGAAATAGAGGACAAAGGACAAACTTTAAAAACTTAATATAATCATCTTCTTAATAATAGTTAATAATATCTATTTAAAAAAACTACTCGTGCACAAATACTGATATGAGTTATTTATATTAATATTTATTTTCATAACAAGATAATTAAAACTCCATACAGAGTGATGCACTTGTAAATATGAAACAAGTTCCATTATATTTGAAAAAAAAAATTGAAAGAGAATGAATAAGTGAAATAAAATGACTTTATTTATTTTTTTACAATATTTTTATTTCAACTTGAAATTGTAAATATGTTTACTCTGAATATTAAAAGGCTGGACTGCTAGCCAATACTTCACTTTCAATGTAACCTTCGTCGGAGCCGCGTAATATCTTGAAGAACCCCTTCTCTCCCCAAGTCTTGGTCCACGAGTTCGCCACCAACCAATACTTAGTGCCGTTTTCCACTCCGTACCCCAATATCTTGACATGCACCACCCCCGCTGGATCTTTCCTACCAACATGATGATATACTCCAGTTGTATAGTATATTAAGTCACGGAAAAACATAATAGATGAAACCACTGGTCCTTTGCTAACCAGCTCAGCTCTGATATTGTCCTCACCTTTAATGCTATAAGAATAAGTTCCATATTTCAAATCATCTTCGTAAGAGACGTTGTAGTTGTCTTGGCAAGTCTTCTTGCATTTAGGAGTTGATGCTGTGTCGCGGCAATGATCAGGTGCACTCGCGTCCACATAGTTGCAAGGTTCGATGCTGTAAGGAACGCACCCTTCGTTCGAACCGTAGTCGCCTCCAGAGACAAAACCAGTTAATTTCCAGTGATGGAGTGCCGCTATAGGAGCCCCGCCATCACAATCACCGTAAAGTTTTTGTTCTATACAACTTAGTATATTTTCCCCAGAAAAATGAAACTTTTGGGTCCCGTTAGAGGCTATGCAGTATCTGTCAGTCATCATCGCCGCGGGGGCGAGAGCCCAGCTACTTAAACACGCTCCCTGTTCTCTGATCTCGTTCAGACTCTCACACGCCGGCCATTTGTCCCGAGGGTCGAAATTTTCTGGAAGACCATTTATAAACTCTGGATCATACTCTTTTAAGGGTATAACATGTATTTCCTTATCGTCATACCTCTTCCATGGCTGTATGAATAGGGGCGCGTCTTTGGGGAAGATTCTTTTAGCTTTCCATGAGGATTGTACGGAGTTGATGAAGTTGATGTACTCGTCGGAGAGAGGATCCAACTCGCTCGCGGATGACGTCACGAGGGTCGCCGACACGCAGAGGACCAATAGGACGCGCTTCATATTGATAAGTTTCAAAAGTGACTTGTTCAGTGACGCTTATATACTTCTTTGTAAAAGCAGAACAGGGTCGGATTACAACGCATGTTCACTACATACAATGCATCACTGCAAATGTTATCAGCCTTGCATCTCATTTTTCTGTATCGCAATCACATGAGTTAGGGTGCGTTTTTATTAAAGCAGAGTGGAGTTGTGCAGAGATAAATTGACCAATCAAAAGGCATAACGGAAGATTTTGACAATGTCAGTACGTTGTGAATGGTTGAATGAACTTTGCGCAGCTCCGGTCCTCTCCGAAGGAAAAATAACCTTCAATTTGTAGGGAGTATGTTTACGGATCATAATAATAGGAAAGCGATCATGAGTATTGAGTTATTCTAAGTACAACCCTGAGTATTTAGGAATTTGTATTTATGGAAAAAAAAATTTCGATAAACAACGAATACTTCAAATAGTATCGATTAATTTTTATTGTAGAAAAAGTAAAACATTTTAGAAGTTTTGAAAAATTACCAAATAGGTACTTGTAAATTATGGGCCAGACTGACCATCACACCACCCTGTCACACTAGTGTGGTGGTTAGGAATTCTATTTCTTAACTGTCACACTAGTGTGACAGTTAATATTTCCTTGCAATTTTTCTATTGTTTTCTTAACCGTCACATCATTTAAAATCACCAATAAGTATTAATACCTAATGTATTGATACCTAATTTAAGTTCATGATAACTGACCACTTATCAATTCAGCCCGCGGGCGTAGGTTAGGGTTATTATTATTTTTAACTATGTTTTAATTAAAATATTAATCTCTCGTATTTTCTCGATCTTCTTTTGTCGGTGGGACAGTTAAGAAATAGAATTACTAACCACCATACTAGTGTGACAAGGTGGTGTGATGGTCAGTCTGGCCTCGCAAAATTATTTGTTATCTCGACATGTGTAGCCCTTCCTTTGAATTAAGTATACTTTGCTACGTTCTTATTGCTGGCAAATACCTTGTTGTTGGCCGAAATACAAATTTGGTTGAGTGAAGCCATATTTTTTTATATTTGCTCCACTACGCTACTATAAAATGTCTTATTATGTCAAAGTCAATGTGTCCTATTATGTCATACGTCAATGTCATTATCACGATTGACATTATCAGATGATTATCGCGTGACATTATGTTTCTATACTTAGCTCGGTGAATGCGAAACGATTGCCATTTGTTTATTTATTTATTTATTTATTTATTTAAGGACAACCAGTGAGAGGTACATTAAAACTATAAATAAAACTTAGCACTAAATTAAACACCTAAATGCACTCTCTATAGGTGCCACAACATGCGTTACTTATTAACTAGGTACTTAACACTACAAGTAAAAATATGACATGCTTAATAGAATACAACAATAATTACAAACAAAACACAATTAAACTCTAAAAGGAAAAAATAGGAAAAAATAATATTAAAAAAGGAAACATGTTAACAATAAAAAACAAATACATTATATGCAAAATTATTTTAAGGAGGATATAGCGACCAATATTTTTCTCTTGAACAAAGTAAAGCTGTCATTGAAAATATCAATAGAATTGTCAAGTGCATTATATGTTTTTGATAACCTGGCAATCGGGGCATTACATTTTAGATTAGTACGTGAAGGGGGTGGAGCAAAAAGATTGATTGGGTGGCGAGGAAGACGCGTAGGCACTTTAAAGCTGAAAGATTCCAATAATACGGGGCAGTCTACAAGATTGTGTAAAACTTTAAATAGAAATAGAAGATCGGATACTTTTCTTCTGTCATTTAGACCAATAAGGCCGAAGAAGTTCAGTTTGTCGTTGTAAGAAGGCAATTTTTTCAACAATCCACTGCTGTAAGCTAGATGGCGCATAAATCTTTTTTGTACTCGCTCAATTCTTAATTGATGGGTCGCATAGTGCGGTGACCACACTACGCTACAGTAATCAAGGTGACTACGTACATAGGCGTTGTAAAGAGTAATTCTGGTTGAGGGATTCTTAAAAACATTACTATTGCGCATTATAAAACCGATCATTTTGGATGATTTTGCAACTATGCTGTCAAAATGTTTTGTGAAAGTTAACTTTGAATCGAATACAACCCCCAAATCGCGTATTGTGTTTAAATTTAGAAGTGGGACATCGTTTAAAAGGTATAAAGGATCTATTAGGTTGTGTTTGCGAGAAAAACTTATTACATTACATTTTGACGTATTTAAATACATTCTGTTTTCTGTACACCAATTCAAAAGATTTCTTAAATCATCTTGTAACAAAATGTGGTCAATTAAATTTTTTATAATTCTGCAAAACTTAAGATCATCTGCGAACAAAAAAACTAGGCTATTTTTGAAAACAGAAATAATATCGTTCACAAATATATTAAAGAGCCATGGACCTAGATGAGACCCCTGAGGTACTCCTGATGTGGCATAGTAATCATTTGATCTAAAGCCTTTCACTACAACATACTGGATTCGACGATACAAATAAGAATGAAACCACTTCAGCAAACTCCCGTGTATTCCAAATCGTATTAGTTTCATTAACAATAATTGGTGACAGACTTTGTCAAACGCCTTGCAGAAATCGGTGTAAATTGCGTCAACCTGATAACCAGCGTCTACGGCGTTAACAAGGTAGTCATGGTAAGCCATTAGGTTAGAACAGCAAGATCTTCGTCGAACAAAACCATGCTGACTGCTAGCCAATAGGCTTTTTGTATGAAATTGTAGTGTTGGATAAATAAGCGCTTCGAAGACTTTGCTAAAAACGGACAGTATAGATATAGGCCTGTAATTTTCAATCTTAGATCGGTCATTATTTTTGTGCAGGGGTATTACTTTAGCTATCTTCCAGACAGATGGGAAATAACCTGTATTAATTGAGTGGTTATATATTATGTAAAGTGGAAGGGTCAAAGAGGAGGCACATTTAACAGCAAAGACTGAAGGAATACCATCAGGACCTGCTCCTTTATTTGGGTCCATTCTTTTTAAATAGTTATATATGTGTCTCTTTGATACATATATGGAGCTTAAAGTATTATTGCTGTTATCACTGGTAGATGCTGTATGACTATTGGTATTAAGATAAGAATCAGAAAATGTCGAACTGAAGTAATTAGCAAACGTGTTACAGATATCCGTACCATTGGACACCCAATTATTGTTATAACACATTTTTTCCGGATATTGATTTGAGTTCGTTCGCTTATGTTTAAGATGGGACCAGAAATATTTTGGATTTTGACTAATGTTTTTTTCTATATTAACTATGTACATGTTGTAACATTTGCTAGCCATTAATTTACATCGTTTGGTTAATATTTTTAAAGATATTTCATCTAATGGATTATCATATATCTTATATCTATGTAATGTTTTTAAACGTTCTTTGTTTAAGTTTATTAATTCTTTTGTGAACCAAATAGGAGTTCTCTTGCTTCGGATTGATGTAAAGGGGACATTAGTGTGGATAATGCTGTCAAGAATAGTGTAAAATTTAGAAACCATATTGTCAATATCCGGAGAGGCTGTAAGTTCAGATATCCAATCAATTTGGTCCAGTTGTTCGGTGATTTTACTGTAATCTGCTTTAAAGAAGTTTCGACGTTTAATAGAGTTATTGGGTTCAAGGGAAGAATCAGCTTTATTATTTAAATCAATGTCCAGTGGTAAATGATAGGGGTCTATGCCAACAAGTGATATATTAGATGGTTTAACAGTGATATTTTGCTTATTACTTAAAACCAAATCAAGCACTTTATTTCTATTATTTGGTGTAAGGTTATATTGTTTTAGACTATTTAATGCAAGAAAGTCTAATAATAATGTACCATTAGAAGAGCCATTGTTGCTAGGAGTTTGGTCGGAGCTGGGATCAGGCCAACTTATACAACTTAAATTGAAATCACCAAATATGTAGACATTATCCATATTTTCAATGACGCTGTTAACTTTATCCATAAAAGTATGTATTATGTTATGTCTAAGAGGTGGCGGTAAATAAACAGCGCAGAAATGCACAGATAGTTTAGGGGATAAGTTAACTAACACCCAGACATCTTCACAGAGACTCTCATTGTTGCAAATACGGTTAGAACTATACTTTTTATTAACAGCTATTAAAACTCCGCCTCCGTCTTTATGTTGATGAAAACCAGAGCTTTCTCTGTCTCTTCTGTAGACGACATACCTATCATCAAATAATTCGTTATCAAAGATACTGCTGTTTAGCCAAGTTTCAGTCAAAATAACAATATCGTAATTATTAATTGACACATTGCTATAAAACTCCTGAGTTTTACTTCTTAATCCTCTAGTATTTTGGTAATAAATTAGTAAATTATTGAATTTTAATGAGATCAGTTCCAAAAAATAACATTAATATTATAAAATTATAAAAAGAAAAATATAAAAAGTTAAAATTCTACTTAAGATTATCTAGTGTATTCTGGTTTTTGACGAAAACAAAGTCGGAAGTTTCGGTTTTTCTCATAAACACACGACCTTGCTTGGTCCAGACGAACTTGTACCCAAGGGATCTGGCTTTTTGGCGCGCCGCTGCATGAAGCTTCCTGTTGACTGGAGACAGATGCTCAACTACGTAGATTGGTTGTTTAGTGCCGCCGATGCCCAGGTGACTGGTATTGAGCTTGTCATTAGAATTGGCTTTGTTAAATTTAATGACGCCAGCCAAGAGAGTGTCACGAAGCCGTGGAGTTGCGAGCTTTACTATAATGGCACGGGCTCTGCTGTCTTCTTTATTGATTTTGGCAACCCTAGTACAGTGGTGTATATCTTCCTTTTTTATCTCACAGGAAACAGCTTTGGAGAGTTGAGTAACAGTCGCAATTAGATTTTCATTTTTATATTCGGGGACACACTGTAATTCTAGATTGCATGCTCTAGTAATTTGTTCCATCGATTGCAATCTAGACGATAAATCTTGGACAGTATAGTTTAAGTTTGAGTTTTCATTCTCCAGATTATGTATTATGTCCTTCTGTTTGGCAAATTCAGTTTTGATGGTTTCATATTCCGCATTCATGAATTTTAATCCATCTTCAAGAGAAGAGATATCTTTCCTTAACGAGAGGAGCTCTTGTCGAACCATATTCTTCAATTTAGAATGCAGATCTTCAATTAGAGACTGCTTCATCAAATTAAGTTCTTCCTTGATGATCGAACGTAAATCATCCTTGGTTGTCGATTGCTCATCTGGAGATGCAGTTTTCTTCGATCGTTTTGTTATATTGTCGGAAGAAGAAGAAGAAGAATGTTGGGTGGAAAGAGGTCTATTGATTTCTGAAACCATGTTATTGCCCGATCGTATAGGAGTGTTAGTATTATCGCCTTTAGGTAGTTTAACTAAGCATCCATGACATTGCCAGCTTTGTTTCTGAGTGTGGTCCATTAATATGTATCGTTTTTCTGGAATATTCGCACATAGGAGATCAAATTTCGAGCTACAGATAGAACAGCTTAAATACTCTTTAGCCGCTATCTTCGTTCTACAGCCTGCACAATTACCAGTAACTTTTGACATGGTGTGAAAATAACTTTATATTATCTGTTATTGATATTTCTATATATGTTATCTGTGGTTGATAACTGTCAAATGTCAAAATATAACTTCAAATGTCAGTTGTCAGACTGGTCAGTCAGTGGCGCTAGCGATGATATTTTGTTTGTTTATTTTCTTCAATGTGAAAGTGAAAAATGCAGTTAAATTTTGAAAAATAATGAATCACCGGATGTTTACACTATTGATTCGAAGTAATGGATGATGCGAGATAGATTTCTGAGATGAAATTGCTGGTTTTAAGCTGGAGTGGTGGTGATGGCAGCGAAGCAAAATTATGGAAAGTTCTCACCGAGATTTCAAGTTCATGTGATGCACTTTAAACTTTATTATTGAGCACTATTAACTGTTGAATTTAATTTAATCTTTAGAGCGATATAAAACACGTCAAATCTTTACTAGTACCGATATAATTACCTAGTACCTAGTTAAATAATAAGAAATATTTTCTAAACTTAATACTGCGTAGGTACATCTATGTGATCTATTTATAGGGCCAGTGAAATGCTTGTCTTTGAGGTACAAGTTCAAATAGTGGTGGATCCAGGATTTATTATTAGAGGGAGGGGGGTTGATTATGTTCTACCCCCACTAAGTACTAGAAAATTTTGGTTTGGGGAAGATTTGACCATTGTGAAGATAGGTTTTTTTAAAGAACATGTTGTAATTGAAAGACTCAGGTGATTGGTGGAAGGGGGTTGGGGGCTTTAACTCCTCTTCACTGGATTCGCCTCTGTTCAAACAAACTTTCGAAAGACCCTCACGGTAGTTAGTGAAGTAAAACATTTATTCATCCAGAAATGTCTTCATTGGAGCAAACTACCTACAAAGAGAATTGGTTTTTTTGGAAACTCAAATCCTCTTTACTATTAATTGAAACGTACGTTGATGTCATTATTATTGTTAAAACGGGAACTTACGTACGCGGAGGTTACTGTTGAGTGGTCCCTCAACACGTTTCGGTCACTTAAACTCAAATCCTAACGTAAGAAGTACTCGTATTATCTGAACGATCTGAACTATGTAGGTTTCCAAGTTTTAGAATGTGAAAACAAGGGACTTTATCATGCGGAGAACAAAACTTCTTTGCAGTATTTCCGGAAAATGTTGTGTATTTACGGAAAAATGTTGTCTGTAAAAGGCAAAATAACCTGAAAAAACTGACCCCAACGAACCAAGTTTTTCGTTTACGATTCAGAAAACTTGTAGGTATATTTTCGGGAATAAAAACAGTTGTATGCAAATACCGACCTCGCCTATTGTCTCACGTGAACAACAAACGAACAATCAAACATGAATTCATAGTTTAAATATCTATAGAAAGAGCCAAAGCAAAACAACTTTTGTTGTGAAAACCCATAGGTACTTTTTGACTGATGATTTTGACAAAACCTTTAATAAAATAGGGAAATATAGTAAGTCGATTTATAAGTACCCATATTGTTTGAAATAATAATTATGTTCATGTATTAATTTATGTTAAGCGTTCTTTAACATTGGGCGTTTGTAAACTACAAACCGATGAATTCTAATTTTGAAACAAAGTTTAAACGAAATGTGTAGCGCTCGCATTCTATTGGACTCGCCAGCTCATCGCTTATGAATTCACTCAATATCAAATACTAGTTTCGCTTTTGATAAGATATCAAATCGGTACTAGCTTAACCCTGTGGTTTCAACCTCAATACTTGTTCATACTTGAGTGAAGGCAAATCAAACCATAGTTGAATAAAAGAAGCAGGTACGTACGAAAATCGGCAGACAGTAACTAACATCTTTGATTAAATGTTATTTTAACACAATTTCTGAAAGGAAAATTGAAACAAGTGATTTCAAATGATAACTCATTGCGCGACCATCTAGATCAATTTGAACAAATTATTACGCAATTCAAAACGCTGTGTTTGTATTACTGAATGTAATTACGAATATTTTGAATGGAAATTCATTTCAAATTAATTTATAAGGAAAATAAAATTGTTTAATTTCAAATAATTTGAAAAATTAGAGGTATATTGCAAGAAGTCTTTTGTTTATTTATTAATGTTTATAAAACAAATGAAGTTCTATTTTGGGAAATAAAATACAATTTTGAACAAACAGCAGCTGAATAGATTAAGGAATTCTTATACAACCCGCCCCTTATCGTAGCGATCGTGGCGTAGTTTGACTAGGCGATGATAATTAATTGCAATTGTTAAGCAACGTTCTACTCTGTTCCTACTTGGATGGGTGGCTGTTAGTGACATTTCTACCTAGGCGCTACAGGGTAGCTTCAGAGGATACGTAAAATTAACAGTCCTGTTTGTTTCAATCGTTAAACCATGTCGGAGACCTCTAGGCGGTCTAAAAACTCCGACACTAGGGTTAGACACGAACCTACTCGAAATGAACTAATGATGAATATATGAATACTAGCAGCGCCCCGCGGTTTTACCCGCGTTGTGCCCGTTCCCGTGGGAATTTCGGGATAAAATGTAGCCTATAGCCTTCCTCGATAAATAGACTATCTAACAGTGAAAGAATTATTCAAATCGGTTCAGTAGTTTCTGAGATTAGCGCGTTTTAACAAACAAACAAACAAACAAAACAAACTCTTCAGCTTTATAATATTAATAGATTATTTGACAGTCCGTCAATGTGTCAGTAGGAATTCATACTAACATTACATACTGTTTACTTAAGTTTAAGTTTAGTGTCTTCTGTGACTGCGGTACCTATAATAGGGTCGAAACGTCAGTTAAAAATGTAAAGTATACGAAAAACGAAGTGTATCCGTAAATGTAGTTTCAATTCAAAACTTTACATTCTAAAAATCTCAACTTAAACTTTCAACCATTCTTCAAAGGTCATGGACAAGACTTCCCGGTAGCTGGTCGTAAGTTAACGAATACCTTCGCCCATCGTATACTTAAGGGACGTTCACACTCGTTCGTTACTGCCCCCTCTATCATCTGTGATATATCCTACACTTGTTAGCGCCTAATGGTCAATTTACGATCGTCTGCTAAGTGAAACGTAAAAACAGTGTGTGTTGAAGAAAGTTTTACGCATTTTACGTGACTTATACGCTTTTGATGGCTGATTTATTTAATGATATGTTTTATGAGCGGTTTTATATCTGAAATTAATAGATTTTCGGGTTGTTTGATGTTGGTTTGGGTTTTTGGTTGAGTAAATAGAAGGAAAAATTGGAGGTGTATTTTGTAGTTTGAAGTTGTAACGTTTCATTAAATAAATGGTATAAGCTTGATTATGATACAAACAAAGAAACTTACAAATGTTACCGCTTTATAAAATATTAGTATGTTATTCTTCTTATCGAGTGGATGGTCAACCGGACCAATCCTGGTATCAGAGTTATTGAGCCGCCAAAGGCCTCCGACATGGCTCATGTAACGACTACTATCCGTAGAAAGTAACCAGGACCGACGGCGTTATATTAGTATGTATAACTATCGCACCGACCTTTAAAGCCCCATACAAACAGAAAGACAAGTTTTTATCTATTTTTTAATGCACATTGACCTAGTTAGTGGACACGTTACTGAATGAAAACGTATCATGTTCACAATATGAATGGAAACTTTCAGTTCAGTGAACAAGTTTCGAATGTTTCCTGCTTAAAATGGCCGCGAAATGTTTCTGAAAGAGTGTCTTTTAACGGTTGTAGCATTGACTTTGAAGTAGATGTGTTTATTAGACGTTTTTTGTGGTTTTTTTCTCGCATTTTATATCTGTCTGCTTACCATATCAGAGGGCTTTAGGCGGTCTAAACACTACATAACCAGGGTTGGCCACTAACCTGCCAAACTTTTTATTAATATCACAAATGCGCAAGTTTCTTAAAAATTTTTGTTACTCTTTCAGGCAAAAACTACTGAACGGATTTTGAGGAAATTATACCAGTATATAGGTTACACATCAGAATAAAACATAAAATACGTCTTATCCCAGAATTCCCGCGAGAACGGGTAAAACGAAGGTGACACCGCGACGAACTATAGTTTCTTATAAGTTTAGAAACAGTTCCTCAGTGGTGCCGTTCTAAAAGCTTTCTACATTTTCCGCTGCAAAATGTACGTAAAAGTCAATCGGTATTTTGTTGTATGCACCAATACTCCCGGAACAATGAATTCATAATGGACACCCAACGTTCGAACAGCGGTGTACAACGTGGGCGGTATTAAATTTATAAATGATACAACAAATAAATAAGAACACGCGCAGACCGTAGTTTTAAGACAGTTTTTAGACTGTCTCCAGTACGCCATAGAGAATATATCTTACATTATTTATCTCTTTATATAGAAACTGACAGTACCTCGTGATTTTTTCCCGCGTCGTAGTCATTCCTGTGGGAGTTTTGGCATAAAAAGTAAAAGTCACAAACTGTCCTCTTGAATTAGTCTGTACGTTTGTGAAAACCGCATGAAGATCCCTTCAGTAGTTTTTGAACAACAATAGGTTGTAACTAAACTCTTACTGCCTTATTCATAAAAGATATTTAACTTAAACAGTGTTTTAAAGTGTTTTGTCTCTTTCCCTCTTTGGCAAATAGCGTATGTCGGAAAGGGACAAACCATTTGATAGCTAAAGTGCTGTTAATAACCGTTTATGGATAAGGCATTTATTCTTTAAGTTCTCTTAAAGTCTAAATCATATTTTATTAAAATTATAGTGTATTTTAAAACACTGACCCAATTTAATGGTGGCTACACATCACAAAATGGAAAGACCCACACTAGTTTATAGCCCGTGTTTATAGGACACTCGGCACACTTTATGTGCCCTGCGCCTATAATAGCCACTTTGGTTCCTCAATAAATACGTTCTTCGGTCCAACATGCAGTTAATGCACTTTTATTTTCCTAGGTAGACTCGAAAAGCCACTAGAAAATACGTATACTACCTTTAATGGAGACGAGGTCCATTAACCGTATACTCGTACCATATCCATTAAGCAATTTATACATATAATAATAATATATACTCTGACAAATTCACACACGGTTACTTAGACCTAATCTAAGCTCTAAGCTTGTGTTATGGAATCTCATTCACTGATACTACTACATATAGGTACATACACAAATACTTTATAAGAATAATGTATAATTGACACCCAGACGTCGTCGCCAACCACTATGCACTACGAAAAGATTTTGACAATGTCAATGCGTTGTCATTGGACGATAAAGCTCCGCACAGCTCTACTCTGCTCCTATGAAACGCACCCTTACCTGTCGTGCGCGACTGTCAAGTGTGTCCCCTCATTGTTAAAGTAAGATAATAGAATAACTAATAAGGATCAACTTAATATCCTTTCTCTAATATTAATTAGATGCCGTGAATATTACGAAACTAATTCATCTCATCATTTAGGTGATAATTAATATTATAATTAATATTTTCTGCTCAGAATATTCCGAACAACGACGAAAATATTGAACTAATTGAATTGGCGTTGTATTTTAAAATGTTTAATTATGATGGATATTTTTAGCTACAGCTGAATGAAATTCTGTTTTATGTATGTATGTTTGTTACTCTTTCACGAAATAACTACTCGACGGATTTGGATGAAACTTTACAGTAATATAGGTTACACATCAGAATAACATTGGGAAACATTTATCCGGTAATTCCCGCGGGAACAGGTACAATGCGGGAAACACCGCTTGGCGCTTGGCATATATCAGTGATGACATTCTGGTCGGTTTCTAGAGGGAGAGAGATATTTGGCTACAGTTCCGAATACATAATTATATTGCTTGCTCGCTCTTTCATTCGTTTAGGAGCGAGTGAGCAAATGTTTGAAAATGTTTATACATGCAGTACTAAGATGAAACAGTGAGTAACATCAAACTGTAGCGCTCGTGGCTTAGTTTGCTCTAGTAGTTTATAGATTGTCCTGCTCGGCCCCTACCTGGATGGGTGGCCGATAGTGACATTTCTGTCTGAGCGCTACCGTGCTTCGGAGGACACGTAAAATTGTGGGTTCCAGTTGTTTCAATGGATAGACTAAGTCGGAGGCCTTTAGGTGGTCTAAAATCTCCGACAACAACTGGTCTCGCCCTGTCCTTCTCCGCGGGTGAGTTTGCATGTCCTGTGTGGCATCGCTCTACCCACGCAAAAGAAGTTGACGTAGCGCTGAACGAGACCTGCCGGACCATATCAGGATGCTTAAAACCCACACCCCTGAACCTGCTGTACCCCCTCGCTGGCATCGCTCCACCAGGCGTCCGCCGACAAGTAGCGTGCGAGCTGGAGAAATTTCAGCAAGAAAACGATCCGCGTCACCCACTGTTCGGCCACGTCTCACCACGAGAACGCCTAAAAAGCCGAAAGAGCTTTTTAAAATGCACGGTACCTACCAAAGGAGGAGAAAATGCGTCTCTGGAAATCAAAGCACCCAGTCCCTCCCCAATATGCAGTCCCTCCCCCTGCAGAACACCTACCCTCGGGATCCGGCTTGCAGTGGCCCGTTTGGCGGTCGCTTAATCGCCTCCGTTCCGGAGTGGGCCGCTGCAGATCAAACTTGGTCAAATGGGGCTACTCATCGCGTGCGGAGTGCGACTGCGGTGCTCCGGAACAAAACATGGCGCACCTGCTGTCCTGCCCGTCATGCCCCACCAACTGCACAAGCGCAGACCTCTTGAAGGCCACGGATGCCGCCATAAGCTTGGCTACCTTCTGGTCTAGGGTCTAAATTATAACTTAACTAATCAAATAAAGGCTCATTGAAACGAGAAGAAGAAGAAGAACCAGGATTGGCCTCTAACCGACTTGACCTTTTTTATCTGTATTTATCAGGCAAAAATAAAGCTCTACGATTCCGAAAACAACCTACTACCTCTTGCCCTAAGCTGACGAGCGAGACAAAGGTATAATATAATTGTGTTTGATTATATTTCACTTTTATATTATACTAGCATCGCCCCGCGGTTTTACCCGCGTTGTGCCCGTTCCCGTGGGAATTTTGGAATGAAAAATAGCCTAAAACGTTAACGTTAAATTTGGCTATACAATACTAAAAGAATTATTCAAATGCAATCTGTAGTTTTTGAGATAAACGCGTTGAAACAAACAAGAACGAAACTTCAGTTTTATTATATAAGTAGTGATGTACACAAATACATAATATTATATATTCACAGTAAGCAAACACTTTTAATTAACCACATAAATTATCCAAACCAAGCCACTGAAAATCTTAGAAATGTCTCCGTTTTGCTTCAAAATCAAATTGATTAAATTACACCAAATTAAAGGGAGCGGTTGGTTCGAGGCTAACATTATATCTAATTATAAAATGTGAGTCAAAACCTTTGCAAATCACAACCAAATTGTATTAGAGATCACAGGGATACCCTGTGTTTGAATCAGTACCTAATTGAATATGTGCTTTACCCACCGTGTTGTGTAAGGGTTCCAACTAGGTATGTTTATTAAATGTATTATCGTGTTATTTATATCTTTATTTTAATTATGTGTGACATAAAATTACTACTGATTTCTTAGGTTTAGGCTAATACTACTACATTTTGAACTGAAGCTACGTTTTCGGGTACATTTCGCTTTATTTTACATTTTTATCTGACATTTTGTACCCTTTACAGGAACCGTGTTCACAGAATACTGAGAGTTATATATACACATCGCATTAACTATTTAGTGACGTTAACGTTAAGTTCTCGTAGAGTACCTATTATTATTCTTGGGTTAAGTTGTTGGTCACAGAAGAAGGTGTTATTAGATGACTGACAAATCAACCGTCAACGTAATTTAAAGACAAAATTAAATAAATACTTAAACATTAAAGATTTTGAAAACCTTAACTGGTGAAGAATTTAATATATTGTCTCGACTAAAGACATTATGAAATTCAGTGCCAGAAAGGTTTATACAAAAATAAAACGAAGTATCAACATATTATTTACTCTTCAAACGTGGCTCGAGTTTGAGATCGACCAGCCCGAGCATCAGGCAAACGTTATAATTACGCCGAATTCTTCTCACTATACTGATATCAGTGAGATGAGAGCCCTTTTCCCAGCAGTGGGACATTACAAGCCTTTACTTTATAAACATAGATACGCACTATAGTCAAACGTCGGTAACATTGTCTACAAGATGCGACCAAGATTTCCAATTTTTTGGACAGTATGTCACTTTGTATTCGCAGTCGGTCCCGGTTGTTTCAATCGTCAGACCATGTCGGAGCCCTTTGGATGGTGTAAAAACTCCGACAGTGTTGGCTACTACCCTACTCGAAATAAATGAATGAAGTTTTATGACACAACGCCTTTCAAAACCAGTTTTCATAGAAAGTTTTAATTAAAACTTCTTAATAGAAAAAACGTATTTTTTCCTTGCTATTTTTTCTTGTAAAAGTTCCTTTGCAAAAAAAAATGTTCAACGTGAAACTACTGAAGGTCACAGAGCTATGTAATCCGGGATTAGACGTGAAGGCATCAGTCAGCATTAAGTTCAGTCCAACACGCAAACACTTCTCAGATTTATTCAATATGTCTAGTAGTGTCTTGAATATTATTTGTGTAAGAAACGTGCAAATATCGTGACTGGAATCGTGATTGAAAGATTATTTGTTTTATTTGAAAATATTTTGGTCGCACAGTTACTATCCTCCAAGCAAGCCCTGTTATATTAAGATCTTATGTTTTTTGACACAATAAATTAAAGTGTATAAAATATGCTTTTTGAATGTGAAAACTTCTTTCATCCAAGTCATGTTTGTAAAATTAGGAAACATGTTTTTGCTCGACCCGTTAAATCACAATCACAATTAAAACATTTCTTCTTTAACATAAGCTTTTATACTACTATATTACATTTATTCATAAAAAAAATTACTGGATAATCTAGCATCAAGTGGAGAGAGATACTCGCCTAGATTTGGTTATATTATCATAGCTAGATATTGGTAACCACAGACGGTAATTGAAACCATTGCGATTAGATGTAAAAAGATAAAAATACGAACACACTTTTTAAAATTATTTATGAAAGAGATTGAAGATAAAGGTGAAATTACAATCCTTCCTATGAGATTAACGCTGGGGCCTCGCAACGGCAGGTAGTTAGATATAATTACGTCAATTACAACTCTCGGCTTCAATTTTATTCTAACCTCTTTGAGATGGAATTGTTTTGTGTTGTTTTTAATTCAAAATGTCAGTTGTTAGGAAGTCAAAATAGGTAAAAGTATTCTATTTTTTAACCGACTCTAAAGGAGGAGGTTTCTCAATTCGACCGAAAATATGCTTTTTCATATGATAGTTAAAATTTAAAATATGACTGATTTTTCAATCATAGACCACTTCATCCTTAAGTAATTAAGTAAGGGTGAAGGGGTGAATATTTCATTCCATAGTTACCCATGCACCATGGAATGAAATTACTAAACCTTTTTCTTCTACAGAAGGAATTGTCTTCGGCGATTTCTCCCATCCACATTATTGTCCAGATTTTAGTTTTAGAAAAATAGAGGGTAGGTCGTATACTCTTAGATGCTAGTCTCAAAATATTTGTTTTTAGTGCTTAAAATTAAAAATTACTACGTAAAATCTGGTGTCTAAATAAAAAAATGCACATTTAAGTTTAAGAAGAAAGACTAATGAATGGCGAAAAGCAGAACTCAGCTTATTTAGATTATCAGCTGCAACCAAACCATTTAGCAACCAACCAAAGTCAAAGTCAAAATCAAATATTTTTTTATTCAGTTTTGGCCCCTTATAGGCTCTTTTGAACGTAACAACAACCATAATAGCTTCAAGCGGTTCTGTCGTATGCCTCTCACAGTTATCACCCTCTTCACAAAAGCCACATTACATCGACATAAAACCACACGAGCTCCGTAGCTCATTTGATGTATACCAATCAATATTACGCAGAATGAATGGGCAGGTACCTGAGGCCCCTTCGACTCGCTGTGGTGGAAAACCATTCCGTCCCAATAACTTTTCTCACCGAACCATGCTGAGCTTTGAACATATTTTCTATACAGTGTTTTCTTTATTTGCTTAACAAAACGCATGTTTTTATACCCAATTAACTTGTTTTTAGAGGTTGAGTGGATTGATTTTTATGTGTGTTTGGGTCTGTGGATTTTGGTGTGGGTTGAATTGTGTAGGTCGTTAAGAGTTTGGGTACCTCGTTTTACTAAGTTTTAAGGCATAAAATTGGGTTCTGTTCAATTTTTTCTATCTCTTTTCTTCATCGAGTGGATGGTCAACCTGACCAATCATGGTGTCAGAGTTATTGAGCCGCCAAAGGTGATTATGATTAGTGATTTCATTCCATGGGTATTATTTTCTATTATCCGCGGAATATCCAGCGTGGAGACCACTCTGTATCTCGAGAATTCGTTCCTTGTATAGTAAAATGTTATTTAGGTCATTTGAGTCAAACATAATAAGGACGTGTAATCTATTTGGTAAATAAATAATTTATAATTGTCCTACTTTTTGTTTTCGAACACACTTTTTAGGGACATTTTCTGTAGTGTATGAACTTTTTTTTAATGATTTCTTGAATATCTAAAAAATTTATAAGCCGCGAGTCAGTCAGCTTTACATAAATAAGTCTTCAAACTTACCGTGGTTTAATTAAAGAGTATTATGAACAAGGCGGTGAAAACATAATTTGACAAACTTAATATCTCCATTTGACTAAAGACATTATGTAATCCAGTGCCAGAAAGGTTTATACAAAAATAATTAAAAGAAGTATCATCATATTACGTAATCTTCAAACATGACTGGTTTAAGATCGCCAAACCGCATCAGGCAAGCGTGGTTTACGTCTTATTCTTCTTACTGTACTGAATATCTAACAACTTTACAAACTGCGAGCCAGCCGGCTTTACAGAAGTCTTCACTTACCGCTCTCACTGGTGGCTAACCGCACGGCTAACCGTTTTGGTTTCACGTCTAGCGGTTGGTTGCCATGGTGTTCCAACCGCTATTTCGCGTCAGGCGGCTGGCCGCTCAAAGAAACTGCCTAAGCGGCTGCTACTAGTGCGAACAAGCTTTATTTTCTTGTATCCAAACTTGCTAAAGTCTAACTCGCTTAAGCTTGAACATTTTGAATTTATGAATACTGTGATAAGACTGTGTCTTCTGTGACCACAGTACCTGTAAAGGAGCTGAAACGTCAGATAAAAATGTAAAATAAAAGCGAAATGTATCCGTAAACGTAGTTTCAATTCAAAATGAGTAGTGTTCGCTTAAACTTAAGGGTCCTTATTAATAAACGCGGTGTAACTAAAACACTGTTACACTATGTTTTGTCTCTTTTGCTCTTCGGAAAATTGCGTATGTCAGGAAGTGACAAATCATTTGATAGCTAAAATGTTCTGAGTACCAAAGCCCAAGAAGCTTGTGCATTTTTCCCTACTTCTATCTTAGAAGGTTCATTCCCTCAAATTATCCATTAACTTAGTTTGTTCCTAACGCTACTGTAATAAGGAACAAGGTGCGTTAGCAATTAAGCATTTACGAGGAGATTTCCACAATCCAAATTACCTTTTCATAGTCGAGGGCAAATAATTTAAACATTTAGGCAACGTTTAGGCAGCGTTAAAGCAACGTTTAAGCAGGCATTAAGGTAATGGAGCCGTTACCACTTCCTCGTTAAATGAATTTAAAATACGGATGTAATTAATTTATTTTATGATTTTCTAATGAGTGCTCATTTTGAGTTCTGATTTTAATTAAAAGCTTTATTAAGATTTTAAACGTCACTGTTAATGTCATCTGTCATCTCCTTTCTTTATGACGTCAACTGTCAAAAAAGTGTTAGATTTTGACGTATGTTCACTCTGACATCTATTATTAATCGTAAGCTTGGACATAGCCTAATTTAATCAACCGGGACTGACCACTTAACGGATACACTTTCCTTCCATTTTACATTTTTAACTGACGTTTCGGCCCTTTTACTGGAACCGTGGTTACAGAAGACTTTCATTTCCAAATAAGTACGAGTATTGTTCGCTGAACTTGAGAAACCAGTAAAATCGCTTAGACAAGCTGTACTACACGTTACATACGTAGATTTACCGAATCATCTTTGAAACAAGTCTCTAATAACATACACGTATAAAAAAAAAGTATAAAACCTTGTCGTAGGATTCATACTTTAACCCTATTTTTTGAGACTAACGTGGTTTGCAAACGAAAGGCTGAGCTAATTCAGTTTGGCTTTTGTACCTTTGAAGCTTAACTTACATTTTGCACAAGCCTATTGACACAGTGGCTTGTGAGAGCGCTTGCTGTGTCGGGGAATGGTTCGATTCAAGCCCGGAGATGTGCAATTTGAGTGTTGATATGGTGACTGAATAACGACACGAAAAATGATATTACAAGTATATGAACTAAGTAGCGAGACTTGGCTTTTTACAAGTTTTGTTTTTGCTGGGATTTTTCATTATATCGCTTTGCGAACTAATGTAATCAAGTCTTTGTCTGTGGGGTGCAACCCACATTACTATACCCTTGCCCCTGCAACAAAACAGGTTGCTAACTAAAGTAAGTTCCGGAACCGACAACTTGTTCAGCAAGCACAGTAGCACTCAGATAGAAATGCCACTATCTGCCACCCATCCAAGTAGGGATCGAGTTACACGATGCGATGATCACGCCACGAGCGCTAGATAAACCTCATTCATCAATTAGTAGAGTATTTATTCGACTAATAAAGTCGATTATAGCAAGCTCCGCAGACGATTCGATTTGCCGTTTTAGTAATCCATTACGTCGCATTGTGGAACAAATCGATCAATCGTAATCGAAGGAAATCGATGGGTTGCGATTCGATCCGGTAATGTTCGCTATACATTTCGTGTGATAAATATTTTAGGTTATCCCAGTTACTTAAAGTAATCTATGCTTCTGTTGTAATATAAAGAGGTGTGTAATTTTGGTTGTATGTTCAGGTTATTCTCCCTAGAATAGCCCGAACATACAACCAAAATCCTCCCTATTTCCTTCCTACTATATTATAAATGCGAAAGTTTGTGAGGATGGATGTATGGATGTTTGTTGCTCTTTCATGCAAAAACTACCGAACGGATTTGGATGAAACTTTACAGTGATATAAGTTATACATCAGAATAACACATGGAATACATTTTATACAGAAATTCCCGCGGGAACGGGTACAACGTGGGTGAAACCGCGGGGCGCGGCTAGTATGGAAATAGTCATATTTTGGAAAACATATTATTGTTCAATTTCGTGCCAGTGACTCGTAAAGGAGAAGGATAAACAACAAACACAAATAATATATCTCAAATATAAAACCACTATTTACATCGGGGTCAGATACCCCAAAGCACTTCTATTCAAATACTAATTCCAGACCAACGATTGAATCGAACAAACTAAAGCGAAAAACACACAATATAAATAAATAAAGCAAGTTGTATAAAACAAAGAGTATAGGTTTCATTCTATTTGGAATCAAACCTTTAGTTCGGAGCCGAAATACTTTGGTAATGTATTCGGGACGTCTGTTCTATTGGATATTGCGTTACGGGAAAATAGCGTCGAGTTTGTTTGAACGTAACATTAAATATTATATTTATTGTAACCTACTTTGTAGCAATTTTTGGAGTAGTTTTTGATCCTTTGTAACCAATTTTCTTCTACGATAATTATGGTTTTTGGAAAACGTATACATGTTCTTTAGATCCAAACTAAGCTCTAAGCCTGAATGATGGAATCTAACTAACTGATATTACATTAGCAAATACTTAAAAAGAATATTTAATTATTGAAACAACTATGTCTTCACATATTATTGACTCCACGCGGCATCCGACCCCACAACCCCCGACACAGTAAGCGCTCTCACATGCCACTGTCTCAACGGGCTTGTCAATATATTAATCCGCTCTCACAAACTTTGAATTTGAAATAGTATACATTATAAATGGTAGGTATGCAGTTACACATAAATTTTGCTTAACGATCATAGTGTAATGCTTACAATCTGGTAGTACACTATCTATACGAATGCACAATAATATAAAATACAAGTAGATTAGTGTTACAATGTAACGTAACATGTTCGGTATAAGTCAATCTGCTCTGTGTACCCCTTTCACAGTAACAGTTCATTCATCTTGACGCGTCAATGTGTAATTGTTTTCTTTTAGATTTAAAAAATACTGATAATAATAAATAGCTTCGTTGTTATTTGTTTAAAGGTCGGAGAAAATAGTATAAGTACTTTAGCCTGTAACTGCCTCTACTGGACGTCTCGACTCACTGAAGATATCAGTACAGTACGGATTATCCGTTAAATACCGATTCTGATAAAATACTACTCATCTATAAACCTGTTACGCATATTCTCGTAACATACTCTTTAGCGGGTTGTTCCAAACGGTTGGTTATCGTAAGATACGTTCGTAAAATAGGTCACGAGTTTTTATATTGTTAAATACAAAGCATAGTTTCATAACTTAAATGACAGTCCGTTTAACAGCCTCCGTGGTCTTGTGGTTTGAGCGCTCGGCTCACGATCCGGAGGTTCCGGGTTCGATTCCCGGTGGGGACAATAGCTCACAAAAACCCTTTGTGAGACTGCCCTCAGTTGGTTAGGGCCCTCTGTTGGTTAGGGCATTGCGACTGAATCACCTGATTGCCCGAAAAGTAAGATGATTCCGCGCTTCGGAGGGCACGTTAAGCCGTCGGTCCCGGTTACTTTCTACGGATAGTAGTCGTTACATGAGCCATGTCAGAGGCCTTTGGCGGCTCTATAACTCTGACATCCAGGATTAGTCTGATTGACCATCCACTCGATGAAGAAGAAGAGTCCGTTAAAATTATTCGGTCTGTCAGTAGACACCACTATTTTCATTTATTTACGCCTATGGAGACTGACATTTCGTGTTAACTTTTACTGAAAAAGTAGACAAAATAAAAATGCTTTTCGTAAGATTACCTATTTTGTAGGTACATTCATGTAAGCTTTGCCCTGTAATATAATATTCTAGGTCGTTAATATTACCTAGACTTCAAGTTTATTAGCACACTTAACTGCGGTTAATTATCGCTACTCGCTTAACATCTCATTAAGAGAGGCGACCATTCGTAATACCTTAATTAAAGTCGAAAGTATAAAAGTTCCGACTGTTTGTATAAACAGCTTTCTTTTGTTTTTATTGGCTACCCTTTCAAGGACTTTCTTTCATTCTAACTGTAACGGATCGAGTTAGAATTAATTACTTTTTTAGCACTTAAGTTTTTATACTTTTTGAAATGTAATCTGAAGTTAGTATGAGATTTGGTGAATGTTTAAACGAATTGAGGCAAATTCATGATTGTTTTTTTAAATAATGACTGTACATTATAGCACCGGCCCGCGGTTTTACCCACGTTATGCCCGTTCCCGTGAGAGTTTCGGGAAGAAACACAGCCTACCTGCTTCCTCTTTAACACTTTACTAGTTCGTTAGTCCCGTTAAAACTCGTGAACGGCTGAACGAATTGACTAATTTTGGTACTGAAATATTTGTGAAAGTTCAGGGAATGTTTGAAAGGTAACTGAATCAAAGTTGGTGAAACCAAACGGCACAGTTAGCTTATATTATAGTTTACAAAAAATATTGTTCAGATGTGGGACTCTGACTATGCTTAATTTTTTAACCAAGTTAAAAAAAGGTTTGTGTAAAGTTTGGTTTGGAGTTTCTGTAATCAATAATTAAAACACCAGGTGACTCAAATAGACCGAAACTAAAAGCCTGGGCACCCAATAATGTAATTAGACAGTCTTCGGGTCTATTGAAACATACGAAGGAACGCACACTAGAGACAAGCTGTCTAAGAAACTTTTCTGTCTGTTAGACTACAGAATTTATACCGACAACTGTCTTTAGACTGACTAAAGTAAGTTCGAGTAGGTTGGTGGTCAACCCTTGTGTTGGAGTTTTTAAACCACTTCAAGGCCTGCGACATGGTCTGACGATTGAAACAACCGGTACCGACAATTAAACGTGCCCTCCGCAGTGGTAGCGCTTAGATAGAAATGCCACTATCGGTCACCCACCGACACCGAGCTGCATGTTGCTTAACAATTAGACTAACTAAAGAAAGTGCGGGGAGCGACGCTGTCGCGAGCGCTTCACCCACCTCCTAATGAAGGTCACCGGACGTGACCGAAACGAGTTGAGGAACGAGAGACAGTAACCGGGTGGTTAAAACTTAAAAAACGTTAAAACTTACGTACGAGAGACGTACGTAAGTTTTAACGAATAATAATGACTAAAGACAGTTTTGTTACCAGCTAACAAATGAGTCTTAAGACTGCGAGGATAGTGGTTTCAGCTCTAATTGCAGCCTAAATTACGTAAAGATCCAAACCAGCAATCCATTACGGGCGCTCTTATTTAGGGGCCAATTTAATTGAAACGATTACAAGCTTTTACGGTCTCCACTTCACTTCGATTTATAGGTTATAAAAATTTGAAGCACTTAATGATCGAATATTTTGTTGATTAGAAACCGTTCGTTAATGTCGTGAGCGATTAGGGAGCTTTAGAATTAAATCTGGATAACCAATTTTAAATAATTACTGTAAAGCTTAATTTAGTATATTAAATAGAAGCAGCGCCCCGCGGGTTTACTCTGATGTCGGAGTAATCAGACCACCTAAAGGCTCCCGACATGGTCTGACGATTGAAACAACCGGGACCGACAGTTTAAAGTGCCCTCCGAAGCACGGTAGCGCTCTGTTAGAAATGCCACTTCCAGCCATCATGTTGCACGTTGCTTAACAATCGCGATAAGTTGACATCGCTAAGTCAAACTACGCCACGGGCGTTACAAATACGTATAAGATAGTTAGTTAAATAAGTTAGTCAAATAGATAGTTGAATACAGACAAAATCAATAACCTACTAGCATGAGATAGGTTGGTAAGAGATACAGGTTACCCAATTTCCGCCCAAATGAGCAATGAACCTTTAATGATGGAATGACGAACGCAACCACCGAATAGCTAAACGCAGAGCATCGAAACGATTCCGTAATGCGAGTTTGTAGACCGAATCATTCGATTCGCATGCCTCGCGAATCGCGCGCTGATGGATTTAGGTTTCCAACACGCGACGGTAATTTTTTTTGCTTTGTTTTGTAAAGTTTGTACTAGTTAGTTTGACAAGCCCGGTGGCACAGTGGCAGCGAAAGCGCTTACTGCGGGTTCGATTCCCGCCAGCAATATTGTGGCAATATCGTCAACAATAGTTCCTTGTATTTTAATTTTATCTCTGTGTATATTTCAATTTTTAATTTTTGGCAATAAATTTATTGTATTCTTATTCTTATTCTTAATATGTGGGGACATAGTCTGGGTCAACGTCTGGTTGTCAATTATATATTCTTATAAAGTATTTATGTATGTATATGTAGTAGTATCAATGAGGAAGATTCCATATTACAAGCTTTGGGCTTACTTTAGGTTTAATTAACCGTGAGTGAATTTGCCTGGATATAATTATGTATTGGTAATAGTTTCTATGTAAAATGAGATGTATTTTTGGCAAATTTGTTCTTTAATCTTATTCTATTTCTTGCTTGGTTTGCGACGACTGTGGGTTCAACACATTCAAGTTAATGTTCCGATTAAGCACCGAACCTAAACGTACGAACGGAAGGATTTCTCTTTTTGATTTTAATATATTGAGTTCTAGTTCTAGAATGTACTAATACAAATTGTTTACTATGTGAATAAACTATTTGATTTGATTTGATTTGATTTGAGTTATTAATAAGATTTGAAGGAATCGTTAAACTAAACTTTGAATTTACATTTCCGTAACATAGAGGTGATCTAAATTAATCCTTGAGCTATCATTTCATGTATGATCGAGACAAGACGCGGCAATAACGAATATTCGTATCCCTTTACGAAATTTCAAATAATTTTATACCCCATTCAACTGTTCGAATATAACTTAATTTGACAAGGTTACTGACCGTAAGCCTTATATTTTAATTAAGGACTTTATCGTAGTCACGGATTGGTAACTGACGGAGGTATGATAAACTTTGCTTGAGGTATGGGTTGAAAGGTTAACTTTGTTATTTTACGTATTATTATTACGAGATACACGATCTGGTTTTGTTCCTGATTTACGATTTTAGATCTTAACTGATCGGAATTAGAGTCATTTGTATCAGGGGTCGATTCTGCTAAATATTGTTACCAATTGCCAGAATCGCCTCGGTGGTCTAGTGGTATGTGCACTCGCCTGCCAAGACTGAGGTCCCGGGTTCAATTCCCGGGTCGAGCGAAAAGTTGTTTCCTACTTTTCAAACATGGCTCGGGTTTGAGATTACCAATCCGAATTTTGCAAGCGTGGTGATTATACCTAATCCTTCTCACTGTACTGATATCTTCAGTTAGATGAGAGGCCTTTGCCCAGCAGTGGGACATTACAGGCTCATACTTTAATTTACTTTCAGATATGTGACTGAAACAATGGCGTCACTCCTAATCGCGTGGGAGAGCCAACAGACCCTCAACTGCATCCTTCTGAAGGCGGACACCAACACCTGATGATGAACGGAAGAAAACTCTAATATGGAGCTCGCTGTGCCTACCTACGTGAGTACCTCGACTGACTGGTAACCGTGATGGTATTGGCTGTTATTATAAGAGTTAAAATGATGATGTAAACTCATGTCCTAAGGTTTCACACTCAATATCATTGAGTATATTTTAATTCATAATTCCGTGCAGTGATCTGACATCTGATCTGACACCACGTCGTGATTGATCGATTGAGCTCCACACACCACAAGATTGATTCTAGTTTTCTCGTGTCGTTGTCTTGCTAGTATGCAGTGATTGTTAATTTTGTATTATTGTGTGTATTAGAGAAAGGGACTCAGCTGTCACGTTTAGCCGCCTGGAGGTATAATAATTATGAAATAGAGAAAATGAATAATGTTTTAGCTACTATCACTTTAACTTAATTTATTTTTAATATCTTTATCTCGGGTTTTCATTATGAGACGTCAAATTATTGCACAGAATTATATATTGAACTAGTTCTTCACACATCATTTGATATGATCACCATTATAATAAACAATAACCTTTCAAAAGCTATACAGCATTTAATAAACTGTAGGTATATATTTACGTCTAAAAGTCATCTCACCAAAAATTATTTTCTGGATAAAAGAAAAGTTATTTTTAATAAAACGCGTTGGGCGTTCTAACAATATTTTGCCCGAACATTTTTTCCTGAAATTCTCTCCGCGTTGGACTCGTGTCATATGTTTGATGTTTCATTATTTGGGAAGCCCACAGTTTTGTGAAATGACAGCAATTTCGCGGCAACCATAACATTTGGTGACGCGGATGTTTGTTCGGTAGCGAATGCAGGAAGGAGTCGGAAACGAATGAAAGAAGAGGAATTCTTATTATTGTAGATATTTGTAGAAAAATCTTCAAGTAGCAGATTTTGATTAAAAAGTAAGGTTCGAAAGTTAGAAGCAAGTCCCCGGCCCTGTCTGTCTGTGTGTCTGTTTACTCAAGAACTAGTGCATGGATTTTAACGCGGTTTTTTTATACCTAGATAGAGTGACTCAAGAGGAAGGGTTATGTGTATAGAAAATCCCTAAATTCTCACAGGAACATAACATTCCACATAACATTCTCGTGTCGCGATGTTTGTTGCCAAACTCCTCCGAAATGGCTCGATCGATTTTCATAAAATTTTGTGTAAATTTAGATGATAGGTCTCAGAATCGGTCAACATCTATTTTTAATACCCCTATGAGCTACCCCCTTGTCAGCTAGTAAGTCTATAAAACCTCTTTTTGTGTTAAAAATCGTATTACGCGTAACAAAATAAATCATAAGTAATATTGAAGAGTTACCTAACTCTTTGATAATTTAAATTTCAAGTCTAAATTAAACATTCATTCCTCTAATTTATGTATAAACACAAATAAATATAATATCTTTACATTGAACATACTTTGAAGGTAAACCAGTCCAATAATTTGGTTCAAGTTAACAACCCTTATTAAACTAACCATGCGTGAAATTCTGATTATACACATAACTCGCTGCGCGCCCGGAGTTCACCCGCAGTGTACCCGTTCCCGTAAGAATTTCGGGATAAAATGTAGGTAACCTATAATCGTCTCTTAACTGCCCTTCTAATTGACACCAAAAATATTTTTTAAAGTCGAACTGGTAGTTTCGGATATTAGCTCTTACAAGCTAACAAACAAAAATAATCTTTATTTGACACTAGCCGTGCTCGGCGGTTTTAACCACGCTATACCCAATTTTCTGTATTGGTATATTCAGTGAGATGAGAGGCCTCTTTGCCCATCAGTGGGACATTACAAGATAATCCTAACTTATTTGCTATGTATGATATATCATGGAATTTTCGAAATAAAAAATAACCTGTAATCTCTTGACTGTTACCTACAGCTATTTATTACTGTTAATTATTTTTGTTTTGAAAACCTTTCAAAGCAAAAACAATTAATAGTAATAAATGGAATCGAACCACTTCCAGAGTTCCGCAAACAAACTCTTCAGCTTCAGTGTATTAGTATAGATTGGTATCGAAAACTTATTTATATAAATGACATGAGGCACCCCGCTGTCTGATTGACCTTCTTTGAACCTATTTCTGTCAAGATTTAGGGATAAAAAGGAACTACTGACGAAAAAAGGACAATTGGCTGAACTTGAGTAATAAATAAATATGTTCTTTTTAGTTAATGTAGGTAGTGTGTTGTATACTAACCTACTCCAAATGATAGAATGAAGTGAATGAATTGTCTTCAAATTAAAATCTGATGTTCTCAAGCTCGAGATTCACATAGTGTGGGTTACGTGCTATTATACTACGGACGTTAACAACTGAGTCGTCAGGCCATAAATCATTTGTCTATTCTTTTCTCGCTCGCACTCGTAGGTCCTATGGAGCAGCATAGTGATGTGCGTAAGATGGTTGTAGGCGCATATCGATACTAAAAAAAATCAAATAGAAACATACTAGATCGTATTGTGGCTCTGAAAAGTGCCCTTTGTCATTAATGTTATTATATATGATATGTTTATCATAAAAAGGAAAGGAAAGGACAAGGAAAATAATACAATTTAACTAAAGAAGTTTATATTAATATTTATGTTTATGTATGGTATAATTACGTACATAATTGTCAAATGAGATCAAAAAAATGAGAATTAAGAATAATTAATAGAAAAAAACATTTGAAAAACAAATATTTTACAAATAATGTCTTAACAATAAAGGTTAATATTAACATTTAAGATTATTTAACAATAAATATTATTTAAATAGTGTAAATAGTGTAGTGTATAGTGTGGGTGAATTGCGGGTTAGTGTGACACCTTTCATTCAAATAGTTTCAACAAGGAATACAACGTTACTACGTCACAACGTCAACAAGGAATACAACGTGATCCGCATCCGGCTAGCAGGACTATGTGTGTCTTAGGGTGCTTTCAAATTATGCGTTTCGTGTCGGACCGCTGCGGTGCCGAAGCGGTGCGTTTGTCGTATTGTGAACGTACGATCTTGTGTTTTCATACAAATCGAGCAGTGCGGCAACAGTGCGGCGTCGGTACCGCGAAATAATTTTAGTACGCACTGTTGCCGCACTGCTCAATTTGTATGAAAACACACGATCGTACGTTCACAATACGACAAACGCACCGCTTCGGCACCGCAGCGGTCCGACACGAAACGCATAATTTGAAAGCACCCTTACAGTGAATTAAATAACTAGTTTATTAGCTCTCTGTTTCCCAATTTAATAAAAAATAGACAAGCTTTTTAAACTACGAAAAGCTACATATACTATTGATATAACGAATTCATCTTATTGTCAAGAACACTTTTTATAGTGTTCACATTTACATTTTTTGAATAAATTGCACCCTAAATAAAAACCGTATTAATATTATTTAAAGTTAAAAAGAATGGAAACGCTAAGAGGAACGAAGTCGCTAATCTTAATTATTAATGGCCGATAATGGACTAACAGCATTTTGCCTCATTTTACTTCACAGTGGAAAAATATATTAAATGGAAGAAGGAATATATGGAATTACTAGCAGCGCCCCGCTGTTTTACCCACCTTGTGCCTATTCCCGTAGTAATTTCGAGATGAAAAATAGCCTTGCCGTTATGGCTCTCCATTACAAAAATATTTTTTCAAATCGATCCAGTAGTTCCTGAGATTAGCGCGTTCAAACAAACAAACAAACTGCAGCTTTATAATATTAGTATAGATTGTGACATCAAAAACGAACGTAATTCTTGAACCGTTTAAATACGAGTAGGTATCTACATTTATTCGATTTTCATAATCCGATTTGTCTTTTACACAATAAGTGAACAAAAAAAGCCTCCTTGTTTCAATGTAACAAAGTTACTTGTTTCAAACGATTCTTTGCGACCTCTCTAATTAGACGACCCATGCGTAGTCATGAAATTCCTAATGATTCTGAAATACGATTTGGAATTACTTTTTGCTTTTGAGCCTCTTTTCCAAATTTTGGGATCGTTTTATATCAATGATTTGTGGTTAGTTAGATGTATTCGATAATTTATGATGTACTAGCCACGCCCAGCGGTGTTACCTGAGTTGTACCCGCAAAAAAATCGAGATGCAATGTATTCCATGTGTTATTCTGATGTAAAGATTATGATTATGATTTATGTATCACTTATACTACTGTAAAGTTTCATCCAAATCTGTTCAGTAGTTTTGGAGTAAAAGAGTAATAAACATACATACACACATACATCCTACATCCTCACAAACTTTCACATTTCTAAATTTTATTATTAGTAGAGTAGGATATTATAAAAGAGTAATTACTTTCAAATTGAAATTACGTTTACTGGTACTGGAATTATATATCTACAGATATTGTAAAACAAAGTCCCTAAAAGAATTCTCTATAATAAAAATAATAAGTCTATTTTTGTGTAATAAATTTTCTCAAAAACGAAGTTTCAAGCGGTTTTTACCAACAGAGAGTTATTCAAGGATAAATTGTGACTACTTTCCATGTCAATATTCTTACAAAGGCCCGTACAATGCGGGTATAAACTATAGAAAATGATAAAACAATTAGCCCGGAAAAAAGTACGAAATGTGCTGAAATATTCTTAATCCTTGCTATCAAAGCTCACAAGCCCGGCGCAGTGGCAGTGAGAGCGTCTACTGTGTCCGGGGTTGCGGATTCAATTCCTGCCTCGAGCCAACAATATGACATAATTGGCGATGAACTAAAACTACACTGATCCAGCACTTCTAAAAGCATACAGAAAGCGGGTGAAAGCTATTTATAAATAAATATAAAATCCAAATAACTTTTCATTAGCAAGTCTCGTAGAGTATAGTGCGACTCATATTGTAATGCACATATGTGTCACAGGTGGCGATATACAATGACACCGCGGAGTACGAGGAGGACGACGATCCGGACGCCGTCACGCTCTTGTCGATATTACTCGTCGGTAAGTATCGCTTACTTGTATAAAAGACTTTCAATACATTAAGATAGGTTTGCGTTTCCATTGAAGCTAAGCGGAGCTGTGCGGATCTCAATCGACCAACTACAACGCATTACAAAAAGATTTCGAATAATTAATGATTTGTTTGACAATGCAAAGCGTTGTGTTTGGAATTTTGAGCTCTGCATAGCTGCTTCAATGTAATCGCATCCCTAGTCCAAACAGTGTTAAACCTGTCTAGCCTGTCTAAGCCTGTCTCTTAAACTTAATCAAACGCACATTAGAGACAAAAAGTCCAACAGAGTAACCATCTGAAGACTTTTTTGTCTATTAAACTCAGTAATTGTAACGATAAAGCGCAAAATACACATGGTGCGGCTGCGGGCTCTCACTCGCACTATCTTGTACTTAAGTCAGGCTTGACTGAATAAATTGTACTTATTTTACAGCACAGAAGTTTGCTTAAGCGCAAAACACACAAAGTGCGAGTGCAGGCCGGTTACAGGTCGCTTATCGTTGTGTTCCTTGTATTTTTATGAAAGGTATCACACTGGCCCGCAACGTGTCTGCTGCGGGCCACATGTCACTGCGTATGTCTTGAGCTGTAAGCAAACATCAGAAAATCAAAATAAGTATTATGACTTGCTTAAACATACTCTTGTACCACGAAACCCCATATCATTAAATAAATAGTCATATTAGTTGTAGTTTACCCTTCCTATATCAACGTAATCCTTGCCTCCAGGTATATTCCTGTCCCTGCTCATATTTCTGAGCGTGGCGGGCAACATTCTAGTATGTATCGCAATCTATACGGACCGAGGACTGCGAAGGATCGGCAACCTGTTCCTGGCGTCGTTGGCTATTGCTGATATGCTGGTAGCAGCTGCGGTGATGACGTTTGCAGGAGTCAACGATTTGCTGGGGTAAGGATTGTTTAGTACCATATTTTAGACTAATGACTGACCTGTGTGTATGTGTGTGTGTGCGTGTGTGTGGGTGGGTGTGCGTGCGCGTGTGCGTGAATGAGTGTGTGTAAGTAAGTGTGGATATGGGTGCGTGTGGGTGCGTGTTTGTGGGTACCTCTGTGTGTCTTTATGTGTGTGTATGCGTGTGTGTGTGTGTGTGTGTATCTACCTGTGACACATACATACACCTTAAACGGATGGACCAATTTTTAGCTATTTTTGGTCAAAAGAATGTCAAAAAGCAACTAGAAATACAGAGACATATATGTATTTACATGGGTACAACGTTAAAACTGATCTTAGACCATCCAAATACATTGAATTGTTAAACGGTATTACGAATATTATTTTTTTAGTTTCAATAATTGAATATGCATGTTAAAGAATCAAAAGAGCCTTTTGAACTTCTAATTGGCGTTGTATTAAAAAACATTTATTAAATTTATTTCCATTGCTTATTATATTCATATGAAAGGCTATTCATAAAATGCAGAGATATGGAGTCCTTTGTTCAGTCATAAAGCTTTGCCTTTGCAGTGTAAAGAAATGAACGCAAATAAAACTGTTTAATATATAACTAGCTATTGCCATCGACTACGTTCGCATGTCAAACTAGTTTTTACCCGACTGCGGCAGAAGAAGGATTTTGTTTTTTATGTCATGAATTAATTCAATAAAATACGAAGCACGTCTTGCATATATGTTCTAGAATGTTCAGTAGTTTCTGCGTGAACTAGTGACAAACATACACACATCTTAACAACCTTTCACATTTATAATTTTAGGATCAGTTATTTACATTAAATTTAGTATAATACAAACGTTGAGGTGTGAATAATAATTAATACTGTACATACACACACCTTTTTCAAAAATTAGTTCTAAAGGTGCGTTCCATTGTACCAGAGCGGAGCTGTGTAGAGCTCAATGGACCAATCATAACGCATCACGAAGAGATCTCTACAATGTCAATGCCTTGTTTGACAGCTACAATGCGCTGTGATTGGTTGATTGACTACCGTACTGCTTTACTCCGCTACAATCTTCGATCAACATTACACACCTAGATATCGGGTCACGTACAAAATCAAAGCTAAATACTGTCCGCGTGGATGACGTGTGACAGCTTATTTTGTTTACTACCGAACTAAAAAAAAAGTTTTAAAACAGTTCGAAGTTCAACCTAATTACAACCATGACACATAGCAATAAAGTAGCAAATCTTGAGAATAAAATAAGTGAGAATAACGCCTCACTTTTCAAATGAGGCGTTACTCACCGAGACGTATTTTTTTGCGCCGACCTGACATCTAGTTGTGTATTGTTGATCGAAGGCTACAATAGAAACCTCCTTCACTCCTCAATATTGTTCTAGGTATTGGGTGTTCGGCGAGCAGTTCTGTGACACCTGGGTGGCTTGTGACGTCATGTGCTCCACTGCGTCCATACTCAACCTGTGCGCCATATCACTCGACAGATACATACACATCAAAGATCCGTTAAGGTAAGTTGTCGCTGTTTGGTTACAGATGTAGTGAATAATCCTTTCCTTTCGTATTTTCTCGGAAATTTTCGTTATTGTTTTACTACTTCACTCGCACTCAGTACCCATCGAGACAACGTCAAACGGGCAGTTTGACATTTGACATTGATAAATAAAGTATGCGATTTATTTGATACCTACACGTAATTTAATAATACAGTAATTCATAGACACATCGGCACCATTCGGGTGTTATCGTTGTTCCGAGTTTTGCCGATAGGAAAGGATTATTCACTACATCTGTACATGGCTTTAGTTTTATTGGTACTCGTGTGTTGAGTTGATTGGAGTTTAAAGGATTTGTTAAATTAAGTTAAGAGGGATAGTAAGTTTTGGACAAAAACGAATAAGTTAACGATAACTAGGATCACTCCACATTTTCTTTATAATACGAAAGTTTATCAAATAAAATAAAAAAGCTTAAATCATTCGATTTCTTTAAAAGCGATTTTGCCACAAATACTTAAAATTAAAAGTTACTATTTTTACGTTAAAAGTAAAGAAACCGGCCAAGTGCGCGTCCGACTCCCGCACGGAGGGCTCCGTACTTTAAAAAACGGCAAAAAATCACGTTTGTTGTATGGGAGCACCCCTTAAATATTTATTTAATTTTACTTTTAGGATTTGTTGTTATAGCGGCAATAGAAATACATCATCTATGAAAATTTCAACTGTCTAGTATCACCGTTCTTCAGATACAGCCTGGTGACAGACGTCCGTCTGTCACCAAGCCGGACGAACAGCGAAGCCTCAGTAAAATAGGGTTCCGTTTTTCCTTTGGGTATGGAACCCTAACAACAGCCGATTCTTATAATCAATCTCAGTCAGAACTATAAAATAGCAAATTTATTATCCTTTTCCGCAAAAATAAATGACAAATATGAATCTGCTTTTCCGTCGCTAAATAGAGTAAACGTTGGTTACATAATGCTTAGCTTTGGCTTTGTTAGAATAGTGTTAAATTACTGTACAAGTTAAAATGGAGAGAACATTCTAATGTTATTTAGACACAAAGCCAAAATGACTCAGTTGAAACAACTACAATTTTCTAGAATTGAAATAATGTTTATCGCATTTGTGGTGTTAACGCTTTATGTGGAAGGGTTAGGTTGTTCGCAAACACTTGGCTATCGTAACATACGATCGTTAAAACTTCACAACTATGTACGCTGTTAAATGTATGTTAAATACAAATCATTGATTCAAAACTTAAATGGCGGTCTGATAAAGTTATTCAGGCGGGCAGTAGAAAGACACGATTTTCCATTTTCTTACTGTTGAAACTGATAATTTATGATAACGTTTAATGTGGCTATCCGGTAAAGACAGTATTAGTCAAATTAGATGGGTAGTTTCAGAGATTAGCGCTTTCAAACAAACAAAACACACTCTTCAGCTTTATTATTTTAGTATAAACAGTGTTGGCGATGAATCAGTTTCCGTCAAGTGTAGTGCCAGCCTTAGGATGCCTGTCCATTTATGCGGAGCGAAGCTGCGGAGCGGAGAAACGGACAAATATAAACCAATAGGATTCCATTATATATCTGACCGGAGATTTTATGCAATTCTATTGGTTTATATGTCCGTTTCTCCGTTCCGCAGCCTCGATCCGCATTAATGGACAGGAACCCTTAGTCTATTTGATGTAGTAAGCGAGTTCATTCGGTTCTACCAAACTAGCTATTTTAAACTTGCTCAATCCAATCGTCGTCAAGGTTACTGTTACAGCCCTTTTAATGGATTTAATGCTTAACAAAACGTTAATTGTTTCAACCCCTCGTGATGACGTAAACATCTTCAACTTATAACCGAGAGGAGAGGTTTATTTATTTTAAATTTTATTCTCACAACTGTTCTGTAAACGCTTGTTTGTCTGACATAATTAAATTCGCCATGTTTGTTTCATAAATATGGTTGTGTGTTCAGCGTATCTTAATTACTGTTACCCAGGAGTACACTTGTTTGTCAGTTATGAATGCAATTTATGATTATTTTCATTAAAAGGTTTTTTTGGGTTCTATACATACCAAAGCCGAAGGGTTGATGGCTCTATTTTTAAACAATGATCTTAGGCCTGCCGGTTTTTATCTATACTAATATTATAAAGCTGAAGAGTTTGTTTTGTTTGTTTGTTTGTTTGTTTGTTTAAACGCGCTAATCTCAGAAACTACTAAACCGATTTGAAAAATTCTTTTTGTAATGGATAGCCACATTCAACGGGAAGGTTATAGGCTACTTTTCATTCCGAAATTCCCACGGGAACGGGAACAACGCGGGTAATACCGCGGGGCGCTGCTAGTAAGTTAATAAAAATGCCTAAATTAAATAAATTGTACAGATTATGTTTACTACAAACTCAAACGAGTACTTTGTTAATTTAAAATTCAGACCAGAATAATATTTTGTATAAAATAAATATCCTTCACAGAGAACTCTCCAAATCAGTGTCAATCCCAAATCAAATATAAAGAAAAAAGTATAAATTATACATACAACTGAGCGTTAACGCTCACAAAAGCCTTTTGAGGTATAAATTGGCTAAATTCGATTTGTGTTTCCCCTTCTTACCTCATTCGTATGTTGAACAAGATAATACGTTCCATTTTACGAAGGTTTTACAACTCCTATAATGCCACCCTAAAGACAGGATTGTATTAAATCGTTTGCTGAAGTGACATGTGTTGACAACTACAGTGTAAGTCTGTTTTCGATAGAAACCGCAGCAGGGCACCAACAGCCAACCGCAAGCATCACTACTGGTTTCAATGAATGTCTATGAAATTTGAAACGCGGTTACACTGCAACTTGCATTCGACAGTTCTTGCCTGCTGCGAAATCTACCGAAAACATACCGTTATCTGAAATACGCGATAAACTACAGAATATGCATAATTTGGTTTACAAAATTTTCATCTAGTTTTCACCAATATACATGTTCATTTATGAGATATCTACCCAAAGGTAATGATTGCTATATTTAATTATTTTCGCGAAGATACTGCTCCTCTCAGAGACGCCCATTAAATCTATACTTAACCAACTTTTAAGGAAGCATTTGAAATCTTCAGAAGCATCTCCTCCGAGTCCGGGCGTAAGTAGGTAAAACCACAGGGTAGCCTTGAGATAAGAATGTCCAAAAAATATTAAGTACCCCATAAAAGGTGTAATATAAAAATGTGAGATCATCCGCCTCGATTTATTGTTTTATTTCATTTATTGATATATTTATGATGAAGATATGTGAGTTATGGGGGCATAAAAATGACCGTATGGGAGAAATCGTAATTTCTGGTTTATGGTCGGTCTATAAATTAGGTTTGTGTCTGTGGCGTCTAACTTGCTTCGTTGAAGCCTTGTTTTTATTGTTAAAATGACCTTCTTTCTAATCTGAGTGGATTTTATAATTGCGTAATACACTGAGTGGGTATATTGAAAACGACGTCGCGGTAGACCGAGAATGCGATGGCGAGACGAGCTGAGCCTTCGTGAAGGATTGGCCCTATCTGGCGCTCGATAGAGAAATGTGGAAAGAAGGTCTGGTGGAAAGGGGGGGGGGAGGGAAGCTTGGCTCTGCAGTGGAACAATTCAGGCTTAAATAAAACTATAGGTATACTATTCATTAGTGTCAGAATAAAGAACATGTAATAAAAAACTGACACAGTAGACAAATGACAATCGCATTCTTATTCGTTACCTGAATGTAAAAATACAAAGCAATGTCACGACATAGTTGTCGCGAATGTAATAATGATAACTTTATCATAAATTTAAGTAGAATGCGAAATGATTGCCATTTGTCTCTTAGGTACACTCAATATTGGTGTAATCCAATATTGATAATCTAATATTCATCCAATATTGATGTAACTTATAACTACAGTTTTAAGTTTTAACCGGCTGTGGTTGTCACTATAACCTTCAACAGTTTTAAAATAGAAATTCAAGTTCGTTCAAAATCTATAACCAGATTTCACCGCCAATATATCAGCAACACGTAATGAATAATTCAGGGCCCTGTTACCAAACCGGGGTATGCTAAAATGGAACAGCTCTCAGGTTATTATCAGAACCAGCCGCGGAAATTAAAAAGACAATGGCCAAATTGATTTGTGACCCTCAAAAACGAGTGAGCTGTGACTTTCAAATAATTACTTCTCCCTTTTAAATTACATTTTTTGGAAATGAAAATTTATGAATTTGGGTTTTATTTGGAACGTGAAATATGGATATTATTAAAATTTTATTATTTTATTTTAAGTCCGGGAATATGTATGGAAAACCTTTTTGGCAGCAGCTTATATTTAATGGAAAATATTAATTAAAAACCGAAAATATTGTTGACTCCGGCGTGACGCGGCCTTTTCCAATATTACTTATCTCCGATTCTCTCCCGGCACTCTATCCTGATCATATTTCGTCATTGTTTTTATTTTTAAATGTAGATAAATGTATCCAGAAATTGTAGCTACCTACCTAAATTATAGATTGCATAATTGCTATTTTCAATTCGTTATTAGTAACGGCCGTAAGAACTTTCTCAAACCGCCTTACCAATAGTCTTGTAATGAGCAAAATATATAAATAATAGACTTCCCACTATACTAGTTTTACTCGCTTTTAAACATTGGCGTTCCCGGTTATTTCAATCGTTAGACCATGGCCTTTGGGCGGTCTAGAAACTCCAACTTCATGGTTGGCCACTTCTTCTTCATCGAGTGGTTGGTCAACCTGACCAATCCTCATGTCATAGTTATTGAACCGCTAAAGGCCTCTAATCTACTTACTTGGTTTTCATGGATTCTACACAAGTTCTAAATCTATACTAATATTATAAAGCTGAAGAGTTTGTTTTGTTTGTTTGTTTGTTTGTTTGTTTAAACGCGCTAATCTCAGAAACTACTGAACCGATTTGAATAATTCTTTCACTGTTAGATAGTCTATTTATCGAGGAAGGCTATAGGCTACATTTTATCCCGAAATTCCCACGGGAACGGGCACAACGCGGGTAAAACCGCGGGGCGCTGCTAGTATAATAATATATTCCTGTCTAATGCTGGCCTCACATGATCAATTTCTACCGTCTAGTTCAGAAGTGAAAACTTGAATATTAACGTCAAAATGCGAATTCTCGATCAGGTCACCTGATGCGAGTTTGATATTTTTTTACTCATCACAATAGTTCACAACGCTGTAAGAAGTGTTCAGACCAAATTCTTATCCCCACAATAACTATCCTTAACCCCACAGGTACGGCCGTTGGGTGACACGTCGCGTCGCCATCAGCACCATCGCTATGATCTGGCTCCTGGCGGGGCTGGTAAGCTTCCTGCCCATCTCGCTAGGGCTCCACCGGCCGGATGAAGAGGCCCTCGCCACTCAGAAGCCGCCGCGGTACCCGACATGCGCGCTGGTCCTCACTCCGACGTATGCGGTCGTGTCAAGCTGTATTTCGTTCTACCTGCCTTGTATTGTCATGATTAGTATTTATTGCAGGTGAGTTTGGTTATTTTTTAGTATAAGTTACATTGAATTTTACTTTTTGGCTTTTGTTAACTTGTAGCAATACGTATTTAGATGTTTTCCACATGATAAATATGTTGAAATAAATGACGTACGTTTTAAATAGTGTTCTATTTCGTACAACATAAACTACAATTTTGAACGAACAGCATTTGTTTCTTAAACATATACTTAGAACATAATAGATTTAAGTTCTGAAGAGTTTTTGCGCAACCCTCTTAATTTCTTATCGATATACAAAATCCGAGCCCAACAACTGACAAGTGAGAATGGGCTGCTAAATGTTTTCACCCAAATTTTGGACATAATCTGACGGCGTGTATACTTTAATAACATGCCGAGGTTGACCCGCTAGATTGGATTTAGTGTAGGCGTTAAGATTAAATTAATTAAACCTGTGATGACAAGAATTTCATCATGTAATGTAGGATGGAACAGAGGTTACAAAAACTTACGAAACTTTAATATTGGTAACTAATTTGTAACTTTACGAATAAAAAAGTATGTTTCGTTAATGATAATGTTATTATCTATGATATACAAGTATTAGGTAACTTTTTAATTTATGTCTCTAATCTTCAACTGAATTCCATTCGAACTCTCCAACTCAACCCTAAAACTGAAGCAATATTATTTTAAATGTTTTAAGCTCTAGTTTGCAAACCATTAGACACGATCCATCAAAGTAGTGATCCTCAGAGGTATACGAGTAGTTAAATAATGAATAGCTTTACCAACGTACTATCAGGTCCTCTGGGAGTGAATGCAGCTAACGACTTGACAGGGCTCTAGTTTTTAACTCACAGTTACTGAAGGTTTGGTTGGAACATTGAATAGAAAATAAACAAGCATTTTACTTTTCAAGGTACGTACTCAAAAACAATATAGAGGTCTCTTGTGAGAAATTACGGGGGATTGAAATAAAGATAAAAAATAAGAATACACGAAGAATAAATAAATCGAAGATTTTGAATACCTATACGAACAATGAGCGAATTTGTATGGAGCGTGGGCCGACCTATACATCATTGATGTATAATTATGTCATTCTTATTTTAGCTGGGCCAACTTTTCCTCTTTTTCTTAATAAACACAACTAACAGCGCCTTGCGGTTTTAGCCTCGTTGTGCCTGTTCCCGCGGGAATGACGGGATGAAAAATAGCCTATAACCTGCTCTTTGTGGCTATCCATTACAAAATAATTATTCTAATCGGATTTGCAATTTCGAGATTAGCCTTACAAACAAACAAAGAAACTTTACCTAATAATAATATTAAGATACCTACTCGTACTTTGCTAAAGGACGCCGCAGACTAGAGTCTAGATAATTTTAAGACTAATTGGTATATAAGTCTGACAAGTATTATATAACAACAGTCGGTATTTCTTAAGTAAGTAAGTTCGAGTAAGATAGTGCCAAGTCTGGTATCGGAGTTTTTAGACAATCCTAAGGCTTCCGACATGGTCTGACGAATGCAAGTTTTCCCATTTCACAGCTACGACTCACCGACACATAATACAAACTCGTATATAAACTGAACTCTGTTTATGCATTCGTGGTTTCAAAAGAGAACATCTCCAAAGGTACGGTCGAGCAAGAAAGTTGTCAAACAGTCTTCTTAGCCGACTCTACACACTCGTTACAGTGTTACCAACATTTCCATTAACTAAACATTAATTTGAATTCCAAAACTCATATGAAAGATAAACAAACTTTGTTGTCCTGTTACTGGACAATTCTCAAGGGATTATGGGATTAGCTTATAAAATGATAACTTTATTAAATTCCGCCCTCGTAAAGTGAATATTATGGCGAGGGACATCTTCAAAACTTGCTGAATGGAATCCCGAATTAATTTTACAAATTGTTTGGTCGTGTAAAGTTGTGGAGCTATTTTAGAATGGCCTTTTGTTATTTGAGGAACCGCCCAAAAATGATAAGGCGTATGAATTTATGGAGTTAACCTTCGTAGGCGGGTATAAGTTAAAGTAAGCAAGCTATCGTTATTAAACTTAAGAGCTAAGTTCTTATCGGGGTAGGTAACTGATGCAAGCATTTCCATTTGTTTCTATTATTAGCATATTGTTTAACATCTCTATACGACAAGTAAGCTATATTTAACCCAGATTTTTTTACTGCATTTGTGTAATTTGAAAAAACACAAGCAGATTCATGTTCCATGAACAGGCTAATTATGCTTTTTTTCCTTAAATGATGTTAAGAAAAAAGCCTGACACAAACACCAATTAAAACTAAATAAGCTAACCCTTGTCCCCAGACTGTACTGCTACGCCCAGAAACACGTGAAATCCATCAGGGCGGTGACACGCACCGTCCAACTTCCGGATAATCGGACCAAATCCGTCCGGACCAGAGTCCACACACACGTCCATTCGTCTCCGTACCACGTGTCGGATCACAAGGCGGCCATCACTGTGGGCATCATTATGGGAGTGTTCCTGTTGTGTTGGGTGCCCTTCTTCTGTGTCAATATCGTCGCTGCTTTTTGCAAGACTTGTATACCAGGTAAGAGTTAGTTATTATTATATTAGCCTTGGGTGTCCCATTGTTTGGCAAAGGCCTCTCTCTATTGTTTCTGCTTCTTTCTATTTGGAGCTTCATATCTATTATAAAATCTCTTATCGTTTATTTATAATATTAATTCAAATGTGGCGAGTTTAAAAAGTGTGCATAATTTAATATACAGTCGACTCCAACCTGCGATAATTCGAACCTCTTTATAATTCAAAGTTATCACGAGTTCCCTACAAAATCTCTTTAAATTTCGAACTAAATCAATACATTTTTATACACTTGGTAATTTGAACGAAAAAATCATTGCTATATAATAAAACGACGCGTTAATTCGAACTCATCGGCGTCCAACACTCGACAATTCAAAGTTGCAGAGAGAAAGGGCGACAAGTTCAAACTTGTATCAACAATTCAACATACACGAACCATTTGATATTTCAAACATTCGATAATTCGTAATATTTTAAGAGTCCCTCAAGTTTCGAATTAACGAGAGTCAACTGTACCATCAATCCGCCTATGGTACGCGGCTGATTTGAATTTAGGAAAAACTATAATAGAATGATGCTGTCATCGCCGTGATTATACAATAGTGTGGGTATAATTTGTCTTGTGTTTAAAGATGATAAAGGTTACAGATTTCATAATGAAAACACCGACGATAAACAAAAGCTGTCTTCTTTTGTTTGTTCACCTAACATTTCGTTTAAAAACGAGTTAAAACAATTACCTTCACAATTTTGTTGATAAATTAATTTAACTTACAGTTTTGTGTTTAAAACTTTAAATTAAAATTTGATTAATGTTGGACAAGATATTAGGCCGCTACTTCAGTGAATTTTTTTTATAATATGTTTGTGTATTTTACAGACAGATGTATTTCATGTTGAATGTAGCTTGAAAGTAGGATATAAGTAAACTTTAATAAAAGATAATATATTCAGGAATAAATCCCGGTTCAAATAATAAAGCTTAACTGTAGCTACTTCTATTTTTCATTTTCTTTTCTATTCTTGCGTATTATCGGTACCTTACCAGTGGCCCCAGAGTTTTGTTAGATTCACAGCGCGTGAACTCACTTAATTCCAACAATAGGCACTTAAATTGAGTAAGTTAACGAGGTCATTAAAAAGGTAAGTATTAGCCTATAATGTCCCACTGCTGGGCAAAGGCCTATCATTTCACTGAAGATATGAGTACAGTGAGGAGGATTAGGCATTAGCTCACAAAAAAATCGCAGATTTTTCTTATTGAACCAAAGCGAACACATGGACTTATCTAGTTAGGTGTGTTAGTATAACCAGTGTTGTCACTCAAAACGATACCTAAACACCTCTTTGTTTTCAGATCTCGCCTTCAAAATCCTAACCTGGCTCGGCTATTCAAACTCAGCGTTCAACCCGATCATCTATTCAATTTTCAACACAGAATTCCGCGAGGCGTTTAAAAAGATTCTCACATCGAGATACCCGTTGTGCTGTGGGTATCAAAGCGTTAGAGCGAATACCCCTACGAGGAACGAAAATTTCGTCACCGATTACGGGACAAAGACGTTAGTCGTTCGACGAAGTGGCTCCTTAGGGTTGTCCGGCGTGGACCCTACGCCGCGGTCGTCCGCGGAATCGGTCCGACCGTTACGCGATTATCATATTTGACAGGACGATGGAAACGGCGATTTAATTGATAAAAGTGATGTTGTTTAGTTTAGATTCGAATGGTTTGGGTGACATCTCTTAGTGGCATATCTTTGTTAAGTTGTATAGTCTTAACCTTTTTCAGTAACGTGTGATATTCGGCGTGTTATGAATGGAGTCGAGAGGCCATGAAATTGAAAAGATATTGTTGCGTCCTTCACTGAGTGGGTAATAAGGTCCGTAAGTGCGAATGAGATAGAAATAGGTTAAATGTTTCATCAGAAACCCGACGAATCGCTTCATAACGTGCTTATTAAAGTCATATTAAAACAAATGTTTGAACATTACTAAGGTCAGTGGCGTAAAACATCTAAATTTGTCACTGACGTTTACGACAAACGTCAGCATTAGAGAATTACCAGATTTTAATATGTTTAAGAGTTAGTTCAGCCACCTTTAGGACACTGATTAGATATAAATATTTATTAAAAATATCTAAAAGTAGGTAACATCAAAGTGTGTCATTAAGAGATGTTATGCAAGCAAACTTTAGACATGTATTAATTGTAATTATGTGCTTAAGTCTTATGTGTGGTGGAATAAAGATTATTTTTGTGTGAATATTTTGCGCGTTCCATCAATGTGATTGCAATGCATGTAGTTTAGGAAATATGATTGATTTTCACATAATTATTTAGATTTACGAAACTATTTATAAGTGTTCTTGTGTACATATTTCTTTATTTATTTTTATAGTGTCCATAAATATGTTCATGTCAACTTTAAGTATCTAATTAACAAATGAGTTATACCTATTAATAAACCTGACATTCTCATATCCGTATTTTTCTATTAGTTCTATATGTCAAAATCACCATAACAAAAAAAAAACAATTAAATTAAGTCCATCAACATAGAATTTACTTAGAAATTGAAAGCTATATTTTCTACAACTATGAACACTCACTAATAACCCTAAAAATTATGCCTCATTACACTACTGTGTTTAATGCGTCGCCGAACATGTCTCAACTACTTCCGTCAACATATTTCATCTTCACACTAGTCAGGTGACTGTAACCACCTAATTAGGTGACAGCTGCTGTCACTTGACGAATACAGCCGAACACCGAATTCTCTCATGCAGTCGGGGTCAAAATATAATTAAGCTACCAAGTTACATAGTCTACTTGGGTAAATATTAAATACTGCTAAAATTGTGACATATTTCTGAAAACACGAAATTAATATCAACCTTCTATCAAGTCCGAATTTAAATTATGAATTTATAAATCAATCATACAAAGCCTTTTCTGAACCAATCTGTAGTGACGAGTTAATGAATTAATCCGTGTCACTATTGGAATGGGATTATAGTGTTGATTTCAATATGGCATTGGTATGACGATAGGGATGAAAATTGTAGGTACAATCTGAAATACGGTGAACTTATTTTAGTCTGTTGAAGAGCAAATATTTTTGGGAATGGAATTTTGAAATTACGAGTACACAAATGCCATAACATAGACAAGAGATTGTGGATACTTTGGTATCGTGCTACCCGGCTAGCACAATGAATATCACAGAAGCCGATAAGACATGATATAAAAGTTCAAAGTTCGAGTTTTTCACCAATCAACACACAGTATTTATCTTGTCATGTCGCCTTCTGTGATGTTCGTTGTGCTAGAAGAACAGCTACAGACAAGCAGCAACTGTCTTGACAAAACACTTATAGATAATGCAAAGCCATTGATACCATAGATCTCAACTTGAAGTCCGAGTGAAAATCAATTCGCCGTTTTTTTTGGGGTCTACCTTTACATCTTATTTAACAATTCAAGTATAGTTTTAGTTTTAATTACTAAGATTTTCTCCAACAAACTACTTGCTTTCAAACAAGAACCTCTTTTTTCTTCCATATTTTGTAGTCAAAAGTTTAGTTTTAAAGAACTTTGTAAGAAATATCTTTAAGCCTGTCTTTTAGATTAAAAAGAGGAATTATAGGGTCGACTAGATAAATATTTAAATGTAGCTATATAATTAGTACAAGTAAGGCATATCTAATGTGTAAGTTTTTATTTACCTGTCTATTATTTATAGTTTATAATAATAAAAATCATATGTGTATATAAAAAAACTCCTGAAAATATTGTAATAGATATCAATGTCTCCTTTATGTAATTATTTTGATCTCTTAAAATCCTGTGATAATTTTGTAAATATTTTTATGAAAATTATTAAAAACTAATTTAGTAGAAACAATTTGTTGTGTTGCAAGTGTAATCGAAATGTATTAGATATAGAAGTAGCCTGCATTCCAATGCCCTTCGATGTTTCCCAAAATATAAAATAAATCCTTTTTTGTCAATCAAATTTTTAAACAATGTATACTCAAATAGATGTTTATTGTATTTAGCCGAAATATAGTTAAATGTGGCAATTTCGTGAGCGATTTTTGGTTCTTTTTTTCTACTAAGAATTGAGTTCAAAATATATGGGTTAGAATAAGTTAAAAAAAAAACTCTCCATCGGATAAGAAACAAAATTGTTGTATACCTTTGTTTTGACGTTTTCTCTAAAGTTACATAAAATTCCGTGTCTAGCACGAGTTATTCAAGGTCAAATGTCATATAAAATGACATTTTATATGACATCTAGCTACTTATCTCTGAAAGGTCGATCTCTTATCTATGCGAAAGAAATTGGACTATTATTATAATACTCAACTGTCTGAATAAACGTAAAATTTCATCATGAATGACATAGTCATTAATCATTCTAGTTTAGCCACAAAATTTGATTATTGTATGACAGAGAAAATATGTTAATGATCTTTTAAATATGATATGAAAAATTATGTCAAAAATTGCCCACGTCATAGTCACAAAAAAAGCATGTATAATTTGAAACAAATGGGGAAAAGCGCTAATGAATTTAATTAGTTAGTTTATTAGTAAGATTCTTGTAATTTAATAGAGATATTTATTATTATAGTCATGACTAACGGTAATTAATATCTTAGTACATATCACTAATATTCTTAATGTAAATAAAATATAATTAACCTATAAAAAACACTTAGACATTCCTTTTGAGACAACGTACGGAGCCACCAATGATAGCAGGTCAGCAAAGTTGACCAAAAAATGTTTGGGTATGATGTATTGAAATGTCAAAAATATCACTGCGCCTTTTGACTTTTAAATAAATTATCAGTATTGGCCAAAACCTAATTTGACAATTTTGTCTGACGTCAGCAACGTATGGGAACATGCTGATGTCGAGGTACAAATGTACAATATACAACATAACACTAGCAGTTTGTGACAGGACCGACTCAACTAGTAGTTGCATGTTACATGTACGAATCAACCCTAGTGACATTGTGCTGCGCTTCTGAAGTCAACGGTAAATTTTGAAATCAAAGGTGATTGTGTATTCCGCTGACGTCAATGTCTAAAAACCAGAACTTATATCGTCTACCTTTCCGTCACATCGCTATCTTATTACATTTAATCTAATATCAGTAGAAAAAGATAGTACTATACAATTTGATGTAGAGAAAACAGGACAGAATATATTAGTATTAAATAAATGTATGTATGAGATAAATTAGGCAATAAAAAGAATGTATACTTGTATTGACAAAGGTTCGAAAAGTGATTTTGAAAACCGGTTTTTGTGATGAAATAGGATGATGGTCAAATATTGACGTAGATAAACTTCAAATTCAGTATTTTTAGAATAAAATTAGTGTTAAAAATCTATTTTGTACGTATTCATAAAATCTATTAGCTATATGTCTTATATGTCGCAGGTATGTTATGAAAAATATTGTTTATTACTACTGCCTATTTATATATATATATTCACGTATCATGTATTTAATAAATAGTTAAACATTTTTAAATATTCAATATTGTATGTGTTTTGTCAGTGGTTTCAAATACTTTCAAATTAATAAGTAAAACAAAAGATTTCATAACGTAACTGCGACAGCAAATAGTTTATAACTTTAACCAGAATTAAAAGCAATGTTAGTTATCGATATTCTATAAACTTTGTTGTAAATAATTTCATTAATTTAATGTTTCTTGTAAATGAAAAAAAATGTTTCCGAAACTATAACTTACTGTAAGGATCTCAAGTCGAAATATATTGAATTTAATTCAATTACATTTGTTTTATTTACTCCTTTTTAACCCACACGAAAAAGAGGGGTGTTATGAGTTTGTCGTCGATGGTTGTGTCTGTGGCATCAGAGCTCTCAAATGAATGGAAGGATTTCGATGCAGTTTATTCATTTGAAAGCTAGTTTCCTTGTTGTGGATCAAATCGAATTTGACAAAATCATTTTGTTATTAAAAAGTAAGTATATAAAAGGTAGTTATAAAATAAAAGCCAGTTACGTCCCACAGCTGGGCAAAGCTCTCACTGAAGGAACTACTAGAAACTAAGTAAGAAAGTATACATTTGTATAGTACTCGTACTTAGTATGTCGTCAAGTTTTGACTTCAAACCATTTATTTTCTTTTAAAAAATCTACGGCCGTGCAATGGATGTCATAGGCAGTAATTCCACAGTTTAAGTATAACTTTATTGACTTTCTAAGCAGCTTTCCTTTCACAAGCTTTCATTTTCTTCCGCTGAGTGATAATAAAAACATCGTCAAAGAATTCTTCATAGACACGCCGCCGGCACATTTCCACATGAAGTTATCGGAGTAAAAGATCAAAGAATGATTTATGAGTAATAATATGGCGTCGTTTGGACATTCAATATTTATTTACGGTGTATATTTTATTTATTGGATGAAAATACATTAGGAACTCATTAGTGAAACGGTTTTTATGCTTGTGTATTCACATTATAGTAAGTAAAGTTCGTATAGGTTACCCTGATGTCGGAGTTTTTAGACCGCCTATAGACCTTTGATATGGTCTGTCGATTGAAATGACCTCCGAAGCACGGTAGTGCTCTGACAGAAGTACCACTATACCATACCACTCCATCACCCATCAGTTTTTAGACAGCTTTAAGGCCTCCGACAGGAATTGACGATATTACAAAATTGTAATATTAATTTACCTATTAGGGTGCGTTTTCATTGAATCGATGCGGAGCGGTGCGGAGCTCGATTCACTAATCGCAACGCATTGCGATTGTCAATTGATATTGTTAAAATCAATACATAGTATAAAACAAAGTCGCTATTTTTGTCTGTTTGTTTGTCTGTATGCTTAAATCTTTAAAATTACGCAACGGATTTTGATGCGGTTTTTTGTAATAGGTAGAGTGATTCAAGAGGAAGGTTTTTATGTAAAAAAAATCCCAAAATTCCCACGGGAACGGGCACAACGCGGGTAAAACCGCGGGGCGCTGCTAGTATTTTATAATGCATTGTGATTGGTCAGTAGAGTTACCCCTTGAAATGGAAACCTATACTTCGGTTTTATGTATTCTACTTCTGGAAAACCATGCACTACACTCCATCCCAATAAACAATGCAATTTATATTAATAAAATATGAAAATCCCATACTTCATAATAAGTACTCCGGTTTTGAGCATGACTTTTTCAAAAACTACTTTTAAATCCCACTAACCAAAGCAATTTCAATAAAGAAAATCTCAAAATCCCAAGTGGAATAATGGGCTTGGTTGGTATGAAGAATGTTCTGGGAGAAACTATTAAGGAATTAATCTCTGAGGTGCAGTGAGGTTTACGACGTCTGTCCGGAGTTGTAAAGTTTATTATTAAAGTTACGGCGCTGTACAATGTAAGAACAATAAATAAAGTTCTTGGACATATTGATACTGAAACCAAGTTACATCATGAGCAGCTAATCTATCTATTCTAGTATAATCACGCCTCGGTGGTCTAGAGGTATGTGCACTCGCCTGCCAAGACTGAGCTCCCGAGTTCCATTCTCGGATCAGGCAAAACATGTTTCCTAATTTTCAAACATGGCTCGGGTTTGAGATCACGGACCCGCATTAGGCAAGTGTGGTGATTATGCCTTGTCCTCCTCACTGTACTGATCTTGAGTGAGATGAGAGGCCTTTGCCGTTCTGGCTTAAAAACTGTTCTAACTTAAACCATTTCGATAGATAATAACGTGTCAAAAACAAGTGAAAGCCATATGACATATGACGTAATATGTATGTAGGTAGTAGTATGGAAACGTACCTTTAGTCTGATATTTAATTGGACTTGCTAATTACTCCAAAGTACCCACGAAATGTAATCTACCTACGTATTCAGATAACAATCGCACAAATCCGAAAACCCGGTAATAAAAATGTATCCAAGAAAAACCTTTTAAAACAGATATAGGTCAACCTTCTAAGCTTGCACAGATGAGGGATGTTTGTCCCCTGTCCGCGGAGGACCTTTTGTCCGGTCAAATAAAAATGTATAAAAATAATAAAAATGTGTATGGAATAAGACACCTGATTTTTCAAAAATAAAATGGTTTATTCCAGAGGCATTTCGTCTTAATTGCGGATTAAAGTTCCCGGAACAATTATTAAAACTTTTTTTTAAATTTTAATCGTTGGATCAGGTCGGAGGTCTTTACGCGCTCTAAAACTCGGATACCAGGGTAAGTCATTAACCTTCTGGAATAATTTACATAGACTACGTGGTCTTTGTGGTGTGTGTAGTATATGGCCGATAGTGAAATTAGAAAGCGCTACCGTGCTTCGGAGGGCACGTTAAATTGTGAGTTCCGGTTGTTTTAATCCAGATGTTGGAAGCTTTTAGGCTTCTATAAACTCCAAAACCGGGTTAAGTAAATAACGAAGTTCGAAGTACTCTTACTTTCTTACTAGTAACTAAATAAGTCAGGTACTCGAATTATATATTTATTAGATATATGATATTAATATTATATCTTATATCCTCCACGGACTTACGTCCGACGCCTACACAAACCTATTCAAACACAAAAAAGAACATTTAATAAAGAAACTCATTAGTAAATCTGTCCCGAATAACAAATGACTGTGAGGTGTCGCCGTAACTTAGTGAAATTCAATTTATCACCAAACAAAGGTTGAAAGGCCCGTTCTTATCACCGCGTGTACATTAGCTGTCATTTTGACAACCCCCAATGAAAGAAAATTGCTCCAAAGCAGGAAATGAAGAAACATTATTATTTTCACATTTGTTTTTAATACAAATAATTATATCATCTTTTTGTTTCTATTAACTGCCTAAAGTCAAATAAGGCGCCGCGCTTTTTCTATTTAGATGACGGATTCAATGAAACACGTGCGACACAGAAACCAGTTTATTCGCTCGCTCGCTTGCTTTTTATTTAACCCGCCAACTCGTCGCTCAACATGCTTAATCAAACTTTCATTGCTTTCTCAGGTTGCGTCTATAAGCGGGGCGGAGCTGCGCGGAGCTCAATCTCAACAGATTGAAATTGTCAAACAGCGCATTGACATTGTCAAAATATTTTCGTAATGCGTTGTGATTGGTCAGTTGAGCTCCGCACAGCTCCACTCCGCTTCAATGCAAATGCACCCCCAATGTTTTTGTTATTTTATTTACAATTATTTGGTTTTTGTCTGTCACAATAATAATGTGTCTTTCATCATTTAATATGAAATGTACCATGAAATGAAATATACTTAGAAAGATAATGTACTACCTCAAACAGTCACAGTCACTCTTACACCAGGATTGGTCAGGTTGACCATCCACTCGATGAAGAAGAAGAACCTAGAGTCGCAGAACTTGATTCAATGAACATTAATTAAATCCTGTCCCGATTTGAACTGATAAATTAAACATACCATGGGTTTTGTTTTGTTTTGGGTTTTGGCAAGCTCGTTGGCACAGTGGCATGTGATAGTGCTTACTGTATCGGGGGTTGCGGGTTCGATTCTCGCCCGGAATCAACAATATGCGCAGACATAGCTGTTGACGACGTCTGGGTGTCAATTATTCACAAAAGTATTTGTGTACGAGTATGTAAATATAGTAGTATTAGTTAGCCAGATTCCATAATACAAGCTTAGAGCATAGTCCAACTAAACGTGTGTGATTTTTACTAGGATATTATTTGGTTTCAATTGAATACAATATTCTAAACCACCTCTTGGCTTTGTGGTTTAATAAAAAACAATTTAAATACAGTAATTGTAAAAGTCCAAAATACTCATTATAAGTTTTCCGTCCGTTTAATCTATTTCATCCGTTTGGTAGAGAACCCGACCGGAAATGACGAACGATGTCTTGCAACCGGAAATCCTGGAATGTTTATTTAACGCTCGGATTCCAATCGTTTGAAACAGTTTCTGAATTCAAAGGTAGAGTTTGTTCAAATATAGAACAGATGTACAATAAGAATGTAGCTGTGCTATGTATATATACCTAGTAGCCGCGCCCCGCGATGTTACCCGCGTTATACCCGTTCCCGCGGACGAGTTGTTTCACCTTACGATGACGCACCAATAAACGTTATCACAAAATGTCACTTCCAATAGACGCAAATTCCTTTTTTTCCTATGCCTACTGGCTGCCTGAATAACTAACTAACTAAAGGATTGTATTTCATAGACATTAAACAGCGTAATCAATCGTTAACTTTTAACGAACGTATTAATAAACCACACTTAAAATATAATATTTTGAACTGCCGTTAGCTGTGCAGAAAAGAAGGTACCCGCCCCTATAAAATTAGGTTAATTCATTGTCACGACTCCTAATTATTATGATAAGCTTTAATGCTTCTCGAAATTCGACGCGTTGTAACATTCATTCATTTTATCTTCATTATAATTTGAAGTAATGTCATTAATATTGATTTTGCCCGCCTTCTGGCGTTCCGAAATTCAGTAATTATTACCGTTTTTGGAAAGAATAATATTTCTTTTTAAGGAATTAGGGTTGAGGGTGGGTGTCGATATTGTCGGTGGGTTATTAGAGAAATAATGTAAAAGGGCTTATCGTTATAGTAACACGATTTTACTTTCTTTACGTAAATGTCGAGCGAAAACATGTTTCCTACTTTTCAAACATGGCTCGGATCATCAACCCGCATTTGGCAAGCATGGTGACTATGCGTAATCCTACTCACTGTACTGATATCTTCAGTGAGATGAGAGGCCTTTGCCCAGCAGTGGGACATACTTTATGTTAATGTCATTAGATACATTTACGTAAAGAAATTGTTTAGATACCATTTTACGTACTCATTGCTACTGTTAAGCAACGTGCAGCTCGATACCCTATTTGGATGGGTAGTGTTTAAACTGGTTATATTTTTAACTAATTAATAATCATCGGCTGGTGAAAATTAACTGAATAATAATTCGTTTTTAGAAAATTAAAGAATAGTTTAGTTAACTTTCCTTTTTTTCTACAAACTCTCTTTGAAAATTGTATTGTAATATGTCCCTTTCTGAATTCAGTTAACAATAATTGGACCATTATTTCATATTCTGTATCTTCAATATCATACCTTCTGTATTCTCTATCATTGCTTACATTAATGTATTGAAATTCATTTTTTAAATCAGTTGAAAACGAAATTGGAATCGATGATCTGTGAATTTAAAAAGAAAAAGTTACCAGTTAGTCCACTTGTTTAAACGCTCCGACTGTTACAAACAGACACACCTACATCCAAACATCAAACTCGTACACCTCAATTGTTATAAACAAAAACAAAACAAAGGACTATCACGTACCATCGCACATTTGATGTTAAAAAAAACGAGAGTCTTCAGACTGATATGTACTATGCAGATAAGTCTGCTTGTGATAAGTCTCACAAGAGTTTGACGTACAAAGTATGGCTGTCTAAATACTGTCTGAAATATCATTACATCGTATTTATTTGAATGAACTTAGTTGCAAAGTTGCTACTTGAAACTAACTTTCATTAATACTTTAACAAACTAAGAATACGTTAATTCCGTTAATTTGTACTCCACATTTTGAATAGAACTCCGCCAATTCTCCAACTTCATGTAGATATGAAAATTGGGTAAATACCTTTATTCTTGTGGAAATTAAATCATTTGATAGGGTCGGATATCGTTAACAAGCATCGTTTTGCGGTTTCATCCGTTGTTGTGGTAATTTCGACATTATTAAAATTGAATTTAACGGTTCTTTTTTATTTATATAACCTTTTTGTTTATCATCATCATAGCCTATATTATCATTTAAAATAATGGAATATTCCATAGCTCAATCGGATAAGGGGTTTTATTTGTTCTATATCGTTTCTGTGGTGACAGGATGAATAAAATTAAAACAAACTAGTATTTTTTAAAATAACCTGTTCAATTATATATATTGCATTAAAATTAAAGGCGTTTTCCAAACATCTCAATCGGTCAAGGTAATTAAAAGCTTGTAATAATAAAAATTTAGTTTATCTCAAAACTTTACGATATTTCTATACCAAAAACTATTAACAATTTTGTTTTCAATAATTTAACCTCTAATGCTAACAGACAAACAGAAGGACTCGCATTTTAATATTTCGTTTTGTTAAAATTTTACTACGAGAGCCACCCTCTACATATTAAATAAGGGTGGTTTCAGAGTACCATACTAACTTGCATGAGTACCCTGTTAAGAGTTTAAATTCAACAATTCGGTGTGAAGATCCTTCACACGGAAATCTCTCAGCTTTTCAGGTGCGTTCGAATTTGTTAAGAAATTTCGAACAGTTAATTTGAATTGTAAAGTTTTCAAAATTGTTCTAAACTGGTTTTGGAAGGCTTTGTTGAGTTATGACAACGTGTTTGCTATACGTGATACAGAGCTGGATAAATATTTAAGTACTGAAATACTTTAATTAACAAATTTTATATTAAATTAAAATAGCTATTTTTGTACTAAAGTTATATTGTTCGGCGCGAAACAAAGCAGAATCAACTATTACATCTATTTATTTTTATTTTGTGTAGACTATCTATGTTAATATAATTAAGCTACTGAGTTTTATTTTTTGTTTGTTTGAACGCGCTAATCCCAAAAAATCTTATTTGTAATGGACAGCCACATTCAACGGGAAGGTTATCCGTAAAACCGCAGGGCGATACTCGAGCCATGCTTGTAAAGTAGGATACATGCTTTTTTTCAACTTGGGAATTGAACCCGAGACCTCAGTCTTGACAGGCGAGTGCACATACCACTAGACCACCAAAACGTAATACATATATAACTTGAAAAGGTTCCTTTTGTTCCGAAATTTTCACTACCATACATTGCACGCTTTGAAACTGTGGGGAGTGTCTTGTCAATTATAAATCCAATAATTTACATTGCCCTTCCCTCTACCAACTCTCTACCTATTCTAGTTACCTATAATATCTCATCTCACACCTCGAGTCACAAACCATATATGTACTTCAGAGAGCCACCAACGAATAATGCTCTCAACAGGCGCACGCACACATAGATACTCACTACATGCGTTTCGAGATGCTGTAAGTAAATTGGTCGGAATTATTAGATCACCTTCGAGGTCTCACATGATCTAACCATTGAATCAACTGGGACCGACAAATTAACATGTCCTCGGAAGCATGGAAGCACTCAGATAGAAAATGCCGCTATCGATCACCCATTCAAATAATGATCCAGGTGCACATTGCATAACAATCATAATGAGTTAACATATTCAAATAACGCCACGAACACTACTAATTAATACCAGTGGAAATTTGCTACGAAAACTGTGTAAGCTCGTGTCTATGTGTGCGTCTGTGTTCGTATTACCATTGTTGGCCTTCTGGATGTGCAGTAGTGTACATTTTGCCTCAGTCATACATCAAACGTGAGTGGTACGTATATTAAATGTGCCTATTCACGTGGTAGAGGCCTTCATTATGGTGGATCCCTTTTCACTCAGATATTAGACAAAAGACTGTACACTAAGTTATTTTAATTAGAACTGCTGTGCTTAATGTTAGCCGGAAAACACGATATGCGACTGCTAATGTTCAATTAATGGCATCCAGAAGATTTGCTATAATGAATTCATTTTTACTTCAGATAATTACAACAGTATTTGTTATAAAAATCCAAAACGAAATGTTTTATTCCTTACACCGATTGCCCTTAGATATTACTACAGTAACATAGTTTACGCCAGTTTTGGATGAGTACTAAAGATAGCTTATTGCTTATGAAACCTTAAATGCCAGCGAAAGAGAAATTGAACGAAATTATTTTAAAAAGATTGAGAGACAATATCTATCAAACCCTTACCCTATATCAATCTGTCCTAATTATATGTCAAGCATTATAATAAAATTATGAAAAATTTATTCCAAAAATATACTTCTATAAACATCGCCTTTAAAATAAAACACCGACTGATAACTTTTCATTGAACTATGAAGTTGAAAGGCAATATACTCGTATTATTATTATTGATCAAGAAATAAAAACGAAACGAAACGTCTTCGTAAGCGATGCAAATCAAAATAAATAAGTATACCGTGTGTGCACGTGTGTGTGTGTGTGTGTAGTAAAACTATTATCCGAGTACTTAATAAATGAACACATCAAACTTGTAAGAAGATATACTTCTAGCACTGTGTTATAATAGGTGAACTGGGAATTTCATAGTGATGTGATCTTATTCGAACTTGCAATAAAAACATCCTTATTTTGATAGAAAAACCCTAACCGACCTACTTGCTAATCTTATAAATCGGCCCGTTCTGTAGTTTTGTAATAAATTGTGTAAACAATGTTAATTAAGAGACGAATTATTTTTAAATGGCTTTGTTATTTTTGACACCCTAAAAAGCATATTAAACATTATTTAACAAATGAAATACTAGTCGCGCCACGCGGTGTTACCTGTGTTGTACCCGTTCCCGAAGAAATTTCGTGATAAAATGTATCCCATGTGTTATTCTAATGAACCTATATAAAGGTTCATCCAGATCCGCCTCCTAGTTTTATCGTGAAAGAGTAACAAACATACATACCTACATACATCCTCACAAACTTTTGCATAATATTAGTTAGATAAGATTAGTAGGTTGATCGTGGTACCTTTTGTTGAACATTTTAAAACTTATCGATAGGTGTTAACCCAACCAGCAAAAACTAGGCTTACAACAATCTCAAGACTACTGTATTTTTGCTCTTACATCACTCCTATATAATCGTATAAGCCTGAGTTTGGGCACTAATTATAAGCATATTTAGTTTAATATCGTTCTAATATCAGTCTAATTGAATACAGTTTGCACTTACTGAAATATAGCCAAAATTAATTTAAGCCGACTTAGGCTAATATTGCTTTTACGTAAGTATCTTGTAAGCCTGCATAGGCTTATATTGGTCTAAGGTTAGAATCTTTTGAGGCAATTCAAGCTTATATGATTTTTCGTCAAATCAAACTTAAAAGTTCGTGTGAGTGTTGGTTTCAAAGTTACAAAGGAAGAAAAAACAATTAATAAATGAAAACATAAAGTGCCGTAATTATCAAGTGCGTGTATTTAAGTATTACGGTAAATAATCGTATTGGAATATATTATTTACTCTTAAGTAGACCTATTTTTACGCTTCAAAATTCCTGCGCCTTGATAAATTAGGTATTTTATGTTCTCGTTTAATTATTTTATTTGTTAATTTGTATTGATAGTGTCGCCATTAGTATAGCTGCATTTTACAAGCGCACTATTAGACTATTGTAAGATTGTTTACTCTAATTTTAGCATTCGGTATACTAAAGATAACTCCATATTGGAATAAATTAGGGTTCCTCGCAATTTTACATAAAACCTTAAAACGACAGGGAGAAAAAAAAATTAACTATACGGAGTTACGGGGAGCGGCGTAGTCAATCGAGCGGTGCCCGCGCGTCTGCATTGACGTAGTGTTGTGAATTTATTTAGTGTCGTTTCAAAATAAAAGATGTTTTCAAAATAAAAGATGTTTTTGTAATCCATTATTTAATGGGTATTATCAAAATTTAAAAATTTGAAATAAAATATAGCCAGCAAAATTACTCTTAAGACTATTAAAATTAGTATTCCCAAAATTTATCTAAGATCAAACGCTCTTTTATGGGTCTTGTCATTTGTATCACTACATCACTATCACTACATAGTATGTATAAAATAAAGTCGTCACTTTTTCGTGTCTGTCTGTTTGTCTGTCTGTCTGTATGCTTAAATCTTTAAAATTACGCAACGAATTTTGATGAGGTTTTTTGTAATAGGTAGAGTGATTCAAGAGGAAGGTTTTTATGTAAAATAATTCCCGAAATTCCAACGGGAACGGGCACAACGCGGGTAAAACCGCGGGGCGCTGCTAGTTGTAAATATGTTGATCCAAAATCACTCTAATATCATACTTTTATCCAGTGCTATTGATCTTATAATAGTTTCAAATAAGATCAGAAATGCACGTACTCACAGTACTCTTATGCAATGCTGATATTAGTCTGACATCTTACAATAGCATTTAGCAAGTCTATTATAAAATCAAACGAGCTTAGAAAATACGCATATAAGAGCAAGTTTTCTCAAGTGCAACTAGTCTTAGTAAATGCTCTTATAGGAGTAAGTGGCTTACAATAGCATAGTAATGTCTCTTCTATACATATATGAGACTTGGTTATGAGACTGAGCGTTCTTGAGGCCTTACCGGCTTGTCTAAAATGTAATTAGGATCGATGGCATGTTCTAAAACAATTATAAGAGCGCTTAAAGCCTACCACTCTTATAAAGTGCGAGTTCTGAGCCTGTTTTGCTGGTTGGGAAGTTTTCGATATCGGTATTCGGGGATTCCCTTCACTATTTAACGAGTATTTTATTTCCAAGTCGTAAAGGGCGCAGCTCTCATTCACTCACAAATTCACTTCGAATTCAATGTCTCGTCCTGTAGATGCCAGATGAATTTTTATTGCGAACGTTTATTAATTTCTTTCAGTATTTTTGTTGAGATTTTTATCTTTAATGGAGTGCTTTAGTGAAAATTCTTCGCTTATTAGATGTTTTATAGACTATATTTATGAGTTGTGACCCAATCTCGTTGGTTTGGTTTATATTTGGTGTTAGCCGACTTCACAAAGGAGGTTCTGTGTTAACCTTTATTAATATTTAAGTTTATAGACGACCTTTTACAACTGATTTGATAGTGTTCTGAATTGATGGGTATATTTTGTTGGGTGTGTATATTTTAAAAGGTTTTACTGCCGCACTCAGAGACGTTCATTAAATCGACACTTAACTAATTTAAGTAATTTTTAATTGAGACTACGTTTACGGAAACACTTCGTTTTTATTTTACATCTTATCTGACGTTTCGGACCCTTTACAGGAACCGTGATCACAGAAGACTGAGTAATGTTCGCTCAAACTTAAAAAATCAGTTATTTAAGTAATTCTTCACACATTACACCTCAGAATCACTCATTGATTCTTCTTTACTAAGGAAGCATTTGACGTCTCTGAATATCTCTCTCGCTGAGTAAGTAACTTAGTAATTTTGTTATTGATTCTTTTTTATGAACAAAAGAATATTTCAAATCAAACATTTTAAATGCAACCTGTCTTAGCATTATTTTTTTGTGCACAAAATATATAAGAAATAGGTATATAGTGCATTAGGTCTAGGTAGAAAAACTATTTAATAATATAAGAAAAACACAGGGTGTTCATGTGTTTTGTAATTCATTTTGATCCTTATATTACTATGCATAAAGGAGGTGATCACAAAATATCTTTTTGGGATATCAAATGGGTTCAAGACACCTTACAAAACCTACCTAATAAGTACTACGTACCTATGGAACATTATGTGGTTCACCCCCATTTAACCTTCACCTTCATTTCATTGTCCCCGTACTATTAACCTTTCTCGTCAAGGGTGCCTTTCCAGAAGATATATTCTAGATACTAGTTAGCCATGCTACTTTGGTTGGACTACCAATCATATTAACAAGAACAAGAAATTGTTTCGTGATTGTGTATTAACTTCCTTTTAAGTTTTATGTTACGTATAAATAGTTTATTGTTATATATACTCGTATGCGTCTGACTTCTTTGTATTAGTTCTTAATAGAAATAAAGTTCTTAAACCTAACGTTGTTTACCCAAGTGCTAACTCTGACATAACTCTAATACTCTGTCACATGATTTAACTCTGATAAAAATGCACTTGCACAGTGCAAAAGGGTGGCACAGTGATAAAAATATTTGCTTTGGTTGTTTTTGCGGTGGATTCGATCGTCAGACCATGTTTGTTCAGGCTTAGGGCTCCCACACAAAACTGCGATGCGATGCGATGCGAACTGAAATAGTTATATCTATCGCCATTACTACAGTACAAAGAAAAGAGATGAATATATTAAATGGAATTCGCATCGCATCGCATCGCAGTTTTGTGTGGGAGCCCTTAAAGCTGGTCTATAAACCCGACACCAAGGTTGACCGCTATACGAATTCACTTTAATTACTTACCTTTTTTATATTTCTATTTATATTTGACGTTTTAACACGTCAGGAGTTAAGTAAGTAATACTCTATCTATACTAATATTATAAAGCTGAAGAGTTTGTTTTGTTTGTTTGTTTGTTTAAACGCGCTAATCTCAGAAACTACTGAACCGATTTGAATAATTCTTTCACTGTTAGATAGTCTATTTATCGAGGAAGGCTATAGGCTACATTTTATCCCGAAATTCCCACGGGAACGGGCACAACGCGGGTAAAACCGCGGGGCGCTGCTAGCACTAGATATACCATGTCGGAGGCCTTTAGGCGGTCTTAGACCTCCGACACCAGGGTTGACCACTAACCTACTCAAAATGAATGAATGAATGACTAGATATGCTTCTTCATAGTAATTTTAAGGTCCAATGTCAGTAGGTATATTAAGAAACTGTGGCAATGTCAACCGCAGAGAATTGGAAATATTTTAATACAATGGAACAGCGGCCTCGGTCCCAACTAATAATAGACAATAGATTCAGAATCAGGTCGCCAATTTGATAGATTATTCTGGATTATTCTGGTTTACATTTGCTGGAAATGGTTAGACTGTATAATAATACAATATGTAGTAACATATTCAGCGTGGCTTTCATAAATCGGTCTGTGTGGGTAAGGCTGAAATAATAAGAGATACAAAGATATTTTCTTAGATACCTTGTCACTGATTTTAGAGGTAAGAAGAACTGCATTAATTTTTACCTTGATACAAACATAATTTAAAGGTGGATTGCACAAGCATGCTTAATTTTATCTAGTGTCTAATTATGTTAATGAACAAATGACGTTCGTTTTAAATAGTGTTCTATTTCGTGCAATATAAAATATAATTTTGAACGAAGTGCCTTTGTTTCGTGGCCATTTTTAGGTACTAAATAGAATTAACTTTGAATCAGCATTTTAAACAGTCAACTAATCGTTCAATTAGTCAACCAACTTGTCGAGTTCAAAAGATCGAACATCTTATTACGTTTCAACATGAACAGCACAAAGACTTTATATGATTAGACCGAGTCAAAAACAGTGGTACGACTTCTTTCATCATCCTGCATTAAAGTATTACACATCCTTTTCAATTTAACAAACGACTTTCAACTTTAGTATCTTTGACTTAGAAACGATGTTCATTTAACAGGAAATACATTGTACAATGGTAGAAAATGGAAAATTTTAAGGTAATACGAGAATTCATTTCCAGTAGCTCATTATCGGTTTGTTCAGGCTTCTGATATTACATATACTTGAAAGGATGTCGGTATTCATAATGGAGTCGATCCTATCCTACTATAATTATAAATGTGAAAGTTTGTGAGGATGAATGTATGGAATGTATGTTTGTTGCTCTTTCACGCAAAAACTACTGAATGGATTTGGATGAAACTTTACAGTAATATAAGTTATACATCAGAATAACACAAGGGGTACATTTTATCCCGAAATTCCTGCGGGAACGGGTACAACGTAGGTGAAACCGCGGGGTGCGGCTATGATTTCGCGGTTTAGTTGTTGTATTATTCTCGAGCGTACATAAGTCATACTTGTAGTTGTAATGAGTATAGACACGCGTCTTTGTGTGCGGACAGTCAGTACCGACGGCAAGATCATTGTTTATATTCATTTGAAATACGAGTAATGTACTCGTACATGACATTTTATAAATACCTACACAAATATGACGTAGAGGCGCATGTTAAGCAAAACAATTATACTCGTACTTTCTTAGTGCTATTAATAGCTACGCCATAGTAACGTATGATTACCTCGCATCGGAAGCACGGTAAATTATCGGTCCCGGTTGTTTTAATCACTCCAAAATCATGATATCAAAATTATAACTTACTACTATGATACTACTGTATGGAGAACATTCATCACTATTATTTATTGCTTAATATTATATACAAATACTATTTTACTTTTATATTATTTACAAAATCATCGTTCATTTTAAATCACGGTAATCCACTGACGTTTTTGATGGCACCCAAATAAGAAGGGTCCTAAAATTTGATATAATTTTGATGGGGGTTACAACAATTTTAATTACGAAGTATGCCCGTATTTAACTTTGCCAAATATACATCGTCGACATAGAGAGAGTTTACCCGCGAGAATTGCACACATACCATTTCTAGCTCGCTAGTTTGCTCAAGTTTTATTGAACTCACCGACTTGCAGATTGTAATATCACTTTTTATTCGCTTCGCCATTTTTAACTAACTTTTATATAGACAATAGGTAAAGGGAGAATATTGGTAACAAAAATATTAATCATTAAAGCCCTCTTTTTTCCTATACTTACACGATAGTAAACTTTACCCACCATATTTATTAATTATTTATTATAAACTTTCTACCGCGAAAAAACCCGTGTGAATACGTTTACTATAAAGGTTCTCACCCAAAGCTACATTGCGTGTTCGTCGCATTTGTAACGCGCTAAAGAAACGATTCTAACGCGCTACTAACTACGCTAAACTTGATATAAGTACATTATCTCATCACTGTATTTCTACATGTCAATTGCATCGCGACTGATCGTGGTTATGTGGGCAAGTACACAGAGATTGCCATACAAGAGTCCTTTCACCCTCTTCGCTGTACTAATAGCTTCAGTGATACCTTGAATTATCTTTATTCATATAGCTTTTCCCCCTCCCCTTCGCCTCATGAGGGGGTTGGAAAGCGACCGCAACGTCACTGCACCGATACGAACGACCGAGAGCATCGCTACAAAATGTCGCCATAGGCAAGGGCCTCAAAATAGTATTCACGAGTTATTGCGAATGTGAAACAAAACTATTTGGCATTGTGTTTAAAAATACCACCAATATACAATCTCCCTTTACTATACAAAGAACATAGTTCTTCGTAAAGATTAGTTTCATATTCATTTAAACATAGAATATGTCCTACTTTGCATAGGGTTCCGATTTGTTACGATACAGCGAGCAAATATTTTAATAAAATTATCATGAAAACGGGCAGAGGTTCACGCGCCAGTCACACATTGAATGATGTTCGTATTTTGTAAGATTTATAGTACTTGATTTAGAAAGAATAGTGGTTTTATTTCAGCACTTATTTGAGGCGTTGCGTCGATTACATTAAAGGAGCCTTCATTGGTGCGTTTCGTAGCGTTATTTTGCGGTGCGTTACTTTGTGGTGCGTTACTTGCGTTACGATACTTGGCGTTGCGTTACTTTGTTTGGCGATTTGTCAATATTTTGAACCAAAGATCTTAAACCCAAACCATTACTTTCGAGTAGGTTAGTGGCCAAACCTGACCGACTGCTTAACCTCCGAAGCACGGTAGCGCTCAGATAGAAATGCCACTATCGGGCACCCATCCAAGTAAGGGCCGAGCTGCACGTTGCTTAACAATCGCAAAGAACTAACATCGCTAAGTCAAACTACGCCCAACCCAAACCAAAACACAGGACTAACGATGACGTCATAATAAACCATTTCAAATCCAGTTATTAAACAAACCGGTACCACGTTAACTGCAGTTGGCAACTGTTTCATTTCAATACAAGTATACAAGTTTTTAATTGAAAACTTGCTTCGCTTTTCACAACTTTTTTCATTCGAATAAAACTTCAGAGAGAGTTATGAATCTTTTTGCGTCCATTTTGATGACTGGAATTAAATTGGTGTGTCTGTTAGTTCAGAGACGCGAGCGAAAAATAAAACTGAAAAGTTTGAAAAGATAGATTTTCAGTATTGTTGATTGCTTCTTGTTGAAGTGTATTGATGTCAAATTGACTGTATTGAGAGAAAAATGATACTATTGTTAAGTCTCTACCTTATCGATATTCAATTAAGATTAATAAACTACTGCGTGTATCGAAATCAAAGTGTGTACGTTATTTACTGTGTGGAGTGTGGGGATCCTAATACACTGGGAGTTACTGCCACGGCCTCACAATTAAATAAAATAACTATTATTAATATTTAACACAATAAGTTTATTCCGTAATTCACAATTAATATAAGGAGATGTTTACGACGTGGCCAGTGCGCAGTAACTGGCCGAGCGCCGAGTCTGAACCTCGCGCTACATTTTAATTGCTGAATCATAACATTTGTACAGCCGTACACTATAAATAATTTATGTTTGTTAAAATCAATTGCTATTCGTTGGTCTAACAAAACTGAAAAAGTGAGTTAAATAAGTTAAGTGTTTTTATTTCAATTTGTTTTCTATGGTATTATGTTCTTAATACAAACACAAATATAAATGAAAATAAAATTACAATTCCCTAAATTCCCTATGCATAGGAATGAACTTGAGTTAAGCCGAAGGGCACTGCATGGAATAAATTATTAAAATGTTTAAATACTAGCTCTGCCCTGCGGTTTCACCCGCAGCGCCCCCGTTTCTGTGGGAATTTCGAGATTTTAATCAAAACTTGCCTGACAATAAGAAACACGTAAAAGCAATTTGGTGCATTCGTTATGCGCGTACATACATTTCGGCGATTCATTTTTATTTATAAAGATTGTAATGATTTGAAGGTAACTGCTGATATTATTACAGAAATGTGTATCATAATTAAGGAGTGAAGAATATTTTTATACATAACTAGCCGCGCCCTGCGGTTTCAACTGCGTTGTCTCCGTTCCCGTGGGAATTTCAGGATAAAATGTATTCCATGAGTTTTGAAATATAACATATAAAATACTGTGAAGTTCCAACCAAATCCTTCCAGTAGTTTTTGCGTGAAAGAGTAACAAACGTACATACATCCTCATAAACTGTCAGGTTTATAATATTGATAGTATAAGTATTTTTTCATCCCGAAATTCTCACAGGAACGAGCACAACGCGGGCAAAACCGCGGAGCACTGCTAGTATACTATAACCATGGAATAACTCCACCTGCTTATTGCGAACGTCTCTTCAATATCACCGCCACCTGAGCCCGCCTTATGAAACAGCCATCAACGCCCGAGTCACGATCGTAATTATCCACGAGTGTTATTAATACGTACTATTTATTGAACGGCTCAACAGTATTTATTGGGAAAGTAATTGAATTCAGTTACGTTGGATTAAATCCATACTATGATTTATGTAACTGGTAGTACCTCGCGTTTTTCTCCACTCTGAGCCAGTTGCCGTGGAAATATCAGGATGAAAAATAGCTAATAAGTTTTCACTTGAATCTGGTTATCTATCTATATAAAATTCAAAGTCCTGACTGACTGATAATCAACGCACAGCCTCAACCACTACACATAGAAACATGAAATTTGGCAGGAAGGTTCTTCAAGTGACGTAAATGCACACTGAGAAAGGATTTTCGAAAATTCCTACGGAAACGGACTCAACGCGGGCAAAGCCGCGGGGCGCTGCTAGTCCGATATATAATTAGTTTTTTGTCTGTATAACAACACATTCATTACTCTTAAAATAGTTTAGGAGACAAAAGCTGTGGCAGAAAAAAATCATAACACCGTTTTTTCATTTAATCACTCGTTGTTAATCAATATTATTTAAAGATATCTACTATATCTTAGTATATACAATACATTAAATACATTTGGTTTTTAGTGTGTATTCCATTGTTTTATTAGACGGCAAACTGTCTTACTATAATCATGAATATAGTAAAGGCTCTCCCTTATCTCACAAATTAATTTCGTTACTAATAAAAGTTTCAGTAAATACTGTGGCTGATTTATTTCAACAATTATTTGAGCTCGAGAGGTATTTTGCTTCTATTTCAATTATTTTATATCCATTCTTTTATGAGACATAAAGTAATTGAAATAGAATTTCAATGAATTTTGCTCCAGACATTTAAAAAAAATCCTCATAGAATTCCAAAGAACTTTTCCAATGAATTCCTTGAGACAGAAAAAGTTAAGCAAAGTAAAGTATTAGCCTGTAATGTCCCACTGCTGGGCAAAGGCCTCTCATTTCACTGAAGATAACAGTACAGGGAGGAGGATTAGGCATAATCACCACGCTTGCCAAAAGCGAAATAGAATTAATTTTTGCTTAAAATTTAATTCTAATAAAATTTCAAAACATTCTACGCCTCTTTTTGCGTTGGAGCCGGTTAAAAAAAGATAAAAGAGATTAAAACTTCTTTCAGATTAAAACTGCATCAAACTTTTCTTAAGCTTGGTCTTGCAACTAACTGAAACTATTATACCTGTCCATTAAACCACTATAAAAAAAAAAACGGAGAAACGCTGGTGCGACGGGCTTATTTTCTTCGAAAGAAGGGAGGGTTGGGAGCTTTTGGGAGAGACCTTTGCCCAGCATTAGGACGATATAGGTTCAGAAAAGAAACATTACAAAAGTAGGTTTTTATAAAACCTTTAAAGGTATAGTATATCCTTAAGAGTCTCCGGACAAGCCCGGTCTTTTTGAAAAGCATGCGAGGGGATACAGGGCCAACTCGTAGAGTCGTTATTATTACTATAGTGTTTCTCCTCGGAGTAACGGGACAAGCCCGGTCTTTTTGAGAGGCATGCGAGGGGATACAGATCCAACTCGTAGGCCCTTTGGAGATGTTTAATGTAATGGATTACAACTGCAGGGACACACTCCCGACCACATCAATACAACATGTCCGGGAATGTGTACCTGCAGAAGTAGGGACTATTGCAGGAAATTAAAGAAATTAGAATGGGCTATGGGAATGAAGTTTCGATGGATAAGAAAGGGCTTATTGCAGAGAGGTCGGCACCTGCCATAACATGTAGAGAACAAGTTATCGGCGGCAGGCCGTGGCGTTATTATTACTATTGTTATATTAGCCTCAGGTGTTTTTGTTGGGTAAACACTTCCTCCCCATTGTTTCCACTTCTCTCTATTCAGAACATCCTACTAATATTATAAATAAGAAAGTTTGTGAGGATGGACGTATGGATGAATGTATAGATGGATGAATGGATGTACATATGTTTGTTACTCTTTCACGCAAAAATTACTAGACAGATTTGGATGAAACTTTACAGTAATATAGGGTATACATCAGAACAACACAAGAAATACACTTTATCCCGAAATTTCTGCGGGAACGAGTACAAGGCGGGTAAAACCACGGCGCATGGCTAGTTCTTCATAAAAGCTTTAGATTTCCAAAATCCTTGAGTTACAGTCTATGTACCAAAACAAAGAAGTCACATTAACCTAATACTGTTTCCTTTTTACCCTTCCAATGTCAACTCCACCCTAAATTGAATGACAGAATGTCTGCTCTATACTTGAGAAACGACTTTACCCAATATAACTTTCGCATCCTGTGAGTCCTGATTTTTGTTGTAACAGACCAAACTTAGTTACAAATATTCTGATATTGTTAGGGAAGTTTTAACTAGGGCGTTACCAAGATGTTTCAGTTTAATGTGAAGGGTGTTTTTCATCAAAAAAGATATAGTTTAGTTTTGGGAAGTTTTACCTAAATTAGGTAAGGATTATTGGGTGATTTTTACTTTGCTGATATTTTCTGTGAGAAAAATCTTTGTACTGCATGAAGACATTAATTTTTAACCGACTCCCAAAAAAGTGGAGACTTTAATTGGTAGGAATCTATTTTTTTAATGCATATGATATGCGTGCACACCAAAGTCTCCTATTTCAATAACATTGATATTTATATGAAGAACCACGGTGCAATCGGCGGCGACGATAATAAGTGTTTTTTTAATATAATAAAAACGAACATTAACTCTAGACTATAATTTATAGTTTGTTATCTAAACACTTTGCTATTCGTTGCTTGCTTGTAATATGGCACTCTCAAACGTTACAGAAATAATTCTACTAATTCCTACTAATATTATAAATGCGACAGATTGTGAGGATGGATGTATGTATGTATGTATGTTTGTTGCTCTTTCACGCAAAAACTTTGAACGGATTTAGATGAAACTTTACAGTAATATAGGTTGTACATCAGAATAACACATGGGATACATTTTATCCCGAAATTCCTGCGGAAACGGGTACAACGCGGGTAAAATCGCAGGGTGCTGCTTGTAATTGTATATAGTTACTTCAAAGTAGCGCACACTGAAGACCAAACACTCTCATACACTTATATTCTAAATATAAATTACAATTAATAATCCTTTTGTACTCATAACAATCAAACGTCCCTTCTAATTACTAACTTCCAATACAAGCTATTATTTTTGACAATACCCCTATCCTGTATGAGTTAAGGTTGATATTCGCGTGTCAAGGCGTGGACAATACGTTATTGTGTGTCTATCTTTGAGGAGCAGGCGTGAGTAACGTTAGATCGTTGTACTTCGTTATAATTTACAAGAATAGACCTTTGGCTGGGAGTTCATTTGGTTTGGCTTCCTATAGAATTTGGGAACACACCACGCCTAGCTTTAAGTTGTGATTTTGATTACGTAATATCCTTATAACGTATATTAAAATATGTGATGTGTTTTGAACAATTGCATAATTTTAATTGTATTCTTCTTCTTCTCGAGTCGAGATGATTATTTGAATTAAATTAAATAAGTTTAGACCAAAATTTGCCCGGTCTATTGCACTGGCATTTGCCTTCCAGACATCCTCCACAGTAAAGGACACGGGGCTGCTCGGACACTGTTGTATTTATTAAGTTAATTGAAACTCCTTAGAGTCATAGGATAAGCCTAATTTTTTTAGAGGCACGCGAGTAACTTTTGTTCCAAGCCGTAGAATTTCTTTAGAGATGGTTAATGTAATGAATGACAACTGCAGAGACACACTCCCGATACAACATGCCCCTAAATGTGCACTCATAGGAAATTGCAGGGAATGAAGGACGGGGCTATCGGGCTGGGAATTAACTTTATTATTATTGTGATATTTTATATGCATTCGCCTAGTTTTGCATTGCTGTAATGTGTAGGTGAATGCACATACTACTAGAGCATCGAGGCGTTTATATTATAAATGCGAAAATAAACGATATTGCGAAAGTAATTGTCTGCCAGTCTGTTACGCTTTTCGCGTACACCACTGGACTGTTTCAATGTGTTATACCGAAATAGATAAGATATCGAGAGAAGCGACAGCGGGTTCTACGGGACATAGCTTCTTCTTCATCGAGTGGACGGTCAACCTGACCAATCCTGGTGTCAGAGTTAAAGAGCCATAGCTAGTAATATAATATTCCCGGACAAATTCATACCCGGTTAATTAGACCCAAAGTAAGATCTAAGCTTGAATTATAGAATCTAACTCACTGATACCGCTACATGAACATAGACAAATACTTTATAATAATACATTACTGACACCCAGACGTCGTCGCCAAAAACTATATCTTTACATATTGTTGACTGCGGGCGGGACTCGAACCCGCAACCCCCGACACAGTAAGTGCTCCCACTGCCAATGTGCCAACGGGCTTCTCATCTAGTACTTTCTAAAATATATTGTTACAACTAAGTATAATTTAATAAACTTAAATTGTTTTAAATACTTATAAGAAACATCTCTTTGATCGCTTTCCAGTAATTTTGTTTGTCCCATTACAAGTTTATCAAAGGTTTACACTTAATTTGAACTTGCCAAGTTCAAGTACTTTTAAGTATTTAACTTGAATATTTAATGTTCAAATTGAAAAATATATTGGTTTATTGAAAAAAATTTCCTTTGAGTTATAAAGTAATAAAAATAATATTTTCATAGCATACCCATTAGTCCATTCACGCCTTACGCAGAAAAGTTTCAACCGACAGACATCAACAGCATTAAAGATGCGATAAAAGTAACAAATATAAATATAAATTATGACAAATAACACTTCGAAAAGCCAATTTCAATATAGAAAAGCTTAATACTCTCTAAGGTCACTACAGGGCAAAGACCTCTTGATTCTTGGAATTTCTACTATTTTTCATACCTCTAGTTCACGATCAATATAAAAACACTCTTTACATAATAGATTATACGACTAAATATGTATACAGAACGTGTATATCAGTGTATATAGAACATATATACACTAAGATACACACTAATCCAAAATGCAATTACTACGTATCACCGGACTACTCATGCCTACGAAGCTACTACACCGTAGTGGCTACGCCGTAGGCATCTTAGGCGCTACGACGTAGACATAGCGGAAACAATTCCGTAGCATCGTAGAAATTCATCGTAGCACTTCTTTAATAAAGTTGGTTTAAGCTTTACAACCAACTCAATAAAATGAAAGTGACAAAGCTTAAAGTTCAAAAATTGGTGTTCCATTAAAGACTTAACAAAAAACAACAAGGAAAAGTCTTCCAAATAACTCTTAATTAATCAAATAACCATGTTATATTTAAATCTTGTAGGCCCAAAATAAAGTCGAAACAAGGCTTTTGATGTCATTTTTGTCTCTTCAATACAATCATTCAGAAAGCATAAGCCTAAAATGTCCAACTGAGAAAAAAAAACTCATATTTCACTAAAGATAATTGATTATCTATATAGACATTCTACTAACCCAAACTAAATTTTCCTACTAAATGTATGGCTGCGACTCTACTGAATCTGGCTAAAATAAGATAAGCGCAATCACAAAATTTTCACAGTCACAGTAAGACAGGCCATCTATTGGATCGCGGGTACAATAAGGGTGCTTTCAAATTATGCGTTTCGTGTCGGACCGCTGCGGTGCCGAAGCCGTGCGGCAACAGTGCGGCGTCGGTACCGCGAAATAATTTTAGTACGCACTGTTGCCGCACTGCTCGATTTGTATGAAAACACACGATCGTACGTTCACAATACGACAAACGCACGGCTTCGGCACCGCAGCGGTCCGACACGAAACGCATAATTTGAAAGCACCCTAAGAAATATAATATCAAACATAAAACTGAAAACATAAACTACTAAATAAATGACAAACAAATTGAAGGACTAACTGACACACTCCGCCCCGATAGAGAAGTCTCGAACAATTTTCTTTACAGTTGAATAACAAATCAGGAGCACCTGGAATTCCTTCGGGAGAGTCAATCTCAATAAAGGCGAATGTGCGCTACTCTTACTGGGACAATCGAATCAATGTTTGATGCAATTTTAATGTTATTCAGGAGGTTTGAAATATAAGTTAGGTCTTAGTTCTTCTAATAATGTTTATGTTTTGATTTGAGTATGGTTTTAGTGGTTTTGAGTGAATTCAATAGAAATATTTCTCTATTTTATGTAAGCTCAGCTTAAATTTAATCATTTTTTTCGGAATTTCTAATTATCAACTATTGTTTCATTGCGAAATTTTGTGTATTAAAAATGTACTTAGTTTTTTTATTCTAAATAATATTATATATATTATAATAAAAACACATATACACGAGTAACTATATTTTTTGTACTTTTAATTCATTTCATGGAATATCAATTAAAAACACAAACCCGAAAACTGTAAAAACAAAAAATAACTTTCGGCTTGTCAGGTTAAAAACGGTTCCCGTAATTTTTAATAGTAAATACCTCAGAATACAGAAAGTACCAGAACCCACGAGCGCGCCTAATACTGTAGCTACTCAAACTAGCCTTAAATAGTGTAGTTTGATGCGCAACCGATCAGTCACTTTGTGACCGTCGGAACGCGCTAACGTGTTTTACCCGCGACCAATTTCACGAAACTATGCCGTCTTGTGTCGTTCCTACCTGTAAAAATGCAGTGGGTCTGAAAAAGAAACAGGATGGGATCACATTTCACGTGTAAGTATCGCATTTAGGTATCGTCTTATTTAAATATTTAATTATTTTCTCAGATTTCGATTGTCATTGAGAGTGATGCGTCAATCTATGTTAGTGTTGCCAATATAAGAGTTTTGATTTACCCTTCTTTTTATTACCTTTTGACTACTTTTGAGGGCTTTAATTCGTTGTAGAATTTTAATAAGTAATATAATAAAAATAAACCAACTTGAAAAAATAAAGTATAAAGCGTAAGTGTGACTCGTATGTACCTAACCTAACAATCCTATTAAATAGTAAGTATGTTAGTCTATAGGATTTCTAAACATATTTTTGGTGTGCGTGTGGGAGAAGGGGAGAGGGGGAGCGGGTATTAAATTATGTTTCTATATTAGCCATCTTAAATTTTAGCTTCCCTGCTGATGAGGAAAGGAAAGCGGTGTGGACAAAAATTATACAAAGAGCACGGCTGGAACAGTTCTGGAAACCATCGAAGCGAAGCGTAGTTTGCTCGATGCATTTTGACTTAAGTTATTATTCATTTTTTATGTAACTCTTGTACCTAGCTGTAAGTTTTCCGAATACTTTAAAATAAAATAAAAATATATAATTTTTCCATCACCCCTTAAAAGTGTGCAAACATCCACCTTAACACCATGTTTTATTTAATAAACATATCTATTTCTTGAGATAAAAAGGTAGGTACATAGTTATATAGAAAAGGACAATTTTTATTCTATTATCATATTACCTCCGAAACTCCCAAAATTTACCCCAAAAATGGGCAAATAATGCGAGAGCTAACAACACTACGCGAGGGACTTTGTTCTGTTTTTGGACACAGCGTGTAGCTTGTAAATACATTTGAATGCCGTTTCTGGTACTTTCTGTATTCTGAGGTAAATACAATAAAAACTCGTGTCAAACAAATCCCACCTTTATTTTCATTTGTATACGGACCGTGTTTACTTGGGTTGTAAATTCGGGTGTAGTACTTGACTCGTTGGTGAAATAATATTTACATTTATTTCAGAAAAAGTTTTAAAAAATCATGTCGTTATTATTAAAATTGAGTGGGTTTAACAATTACAAGCCTTTCAGTCAAAAGAACGAGAGTGAGTCCGATGCATATAGCCAACTTTGATGCTGACGACATCTGTTGATTATATTATGATTAACTATTTATATTTTACTAGCTGTGCCCTGCGGTTTCACCTGCATTTTTTAGCTTACCGTTTAAACCTTCCCTGGACTTTCATAAATATTTCAAGACCAAAATTAGCCAAATCGGTTCAACCGCTCTCGAGTTTTAAGCAGACTGACGAACAGCAATTCATTTTTATTTTTATAGATTTCTGTTGTATAATAAACAAACTTTGGTGCACTGGCTTTTCCTGTACTATCATTGTGTACTGTAAATACTAAAATGAAATCGGCGATCTATATTTACATATAGACCAACAACCTTTACCATCACAATATTCTTCAATAACCCTTACGTAACTACTACAACGCAGATAACAATACGAAGCTTATTGTAAACGTGTAATGCAATAATTTTTACTCAACTGTAGGCGGCGGAAATGGGTTAAACCCGCTATTTTATTGATATAGCTAGTTGTTACCGCTCTACCTGTGTTTTGTTATTATTTTTTATGAAGCTGCAGTGGGAGATAGGGTTTTGTAGTATTTTTTGTGGGTTAAAAATAATTAAGGGTTTTGCAGTATAGTTTATTTACATTGAGCAAAAGAAGAATATGCTTATTAAAAGTTCGTTTAGTTTAATGTTTTATACGTACTTGGATTGAGCACATACAAGTTTGGGCATAAGTTAATAAAAAATACAATCCGGCAATTCAGCTGAAAAGTGACATAATATTGTATATTTTATGCCATGTATTAAATTAAAACTTTTCAATTAAGTACATTTCTTTTCTTTTTCGATTTTAATTTTGATTAAACAGACAAAAGGCTATGTTTGAATTAATCCCGTACATATTATAATTCATTTGCATTTTAGTTTAATAGGTAGGCAGTAAGGGTGATGAAAAAGATGACAAGAGCTTACTTCTTTGTTTATATGCATAATATTATGATTTCGTTATTAATAATTAATGTTAGCACCAAATTTTTAGCACTTCATTTTTAAAACAATATTTATTATTTTCAGAGCAGTACTATCAGAAACTTTGTTTTAAATTGGAATGTTACACGTTACTTATCAACCTATGGATTGTATCTCCAATCCACTAAGTAATTGGGTCACACGCACTTAAAACCAAAAGGCCCGAAAACATCGTTGAAAATTGGTACCTATCTCCTTAAGCTACGGTACGCAAACATTTTCAGTAAACCGATAGGCAATTGTTTGTTGCTTTGATGTATCTCGTTTACATCTTGGACAAAGCAAGTTCGTTAAAGGGTATGGATAGGCAAATGTTTGTACAAATGCTGGTGATTGGACGAGAGGGTGGATGGAATGTTGATATAATTGAATTAGCTTTTGTGTGTAAATATAGGGGCTGAATCTTTTTAAAGGTTCAATTGTATTTCATTAAGTTTATTTTGTACACATTTTTGGCATCTGACGCAACAAAGGAGCGTTAGAAAGACCGCTATGTGTATCTATATCTGTATCTAATGTCTATATCGTTATTGTAGTACCTAAACGAATGAACCTATTTTAATATATAGTTCTTTTTGTTAACACAAAAACCGGTCTATGGCGGGGAGAAGGCGGCGGGGGACGAGGGACCACGCGGCGGAGCAACACGCCACCATCGCACTTCCATTTTGCACTTCAGCGCGACCGCCTTGTATTATAATTTATTATCTTTATAACCTTAATAGACCAGATTACTATACAGTCCACTAGTTTTATTCCGTACTCTAACAACTGACCTGTCTATATGGTCCTTCGACACCGTCCTAAGATAAAAAATACAACATATTTTCGAGTCGCGCAAAAATTTAGCAAGAAAGAAGTCGCAAAAACACACAGCAAGCCTGGGATTCAGCTGGCGATCAAGCATCTAAACTGCAACAGTCCTCGCAGCAGCGGCGACAGCGTCGACCAGCACCCAGCGCACCAGCACCGGACGCACCGGACGATCACAAGGGTTTGGTAGCAGCAGTTGTGAGTTCGAACCAATTTCATTCTCCTCTGACACCTGGCCCTCTCATTCAAATATTTCATTCCCAATATTTCATCACAATTTACCAATCTATCATCAATATCTATCATCTATCAATATTACATTCATATTAGCATTATTTCATCAAAGTAATTATTTCATCATCCCACATTTTTTCAATCTACCCCCATATTTTCATAACATAATTGTCGACTCAATATCTTATCGTCCTACTTAGCAAGTAATTCCAGAACACAATAGAACTTATTTTCTTCATAATTTCATACCATTTTTTTTTACACTTCAGCTTACTTCGCCGAATTCTGTGCGCACGGTGGTTGGACACTTGCCTACGCAATTCATAGGGTAAAGTAGACATCGTGCGGCGCCTACCATCCTTCATAATAAGTTTAAGTATTATTTACGGTTTTTACATTTATTAAATTTCATAACCGTATTTAACTAACTAATAATATGACTAGTGACGGCGAAAGCGATTCATATCGACTCAATTCATTTAAAAGAAAACGAGCTAGCCATAAAGCAAAGGTCACTATTTTCAAAAACTTCATAGATTCTTTGAAATGTAAGAAAATAAAATTAATACCCGAATTAGATATCTTGCAATTACAAAATCGTTTAAAGACTTACAACTCACTTGCGAACGATTTTGAAGAAAATCAGAGTATGATAGACGACATCGTTGGCTTTTCAGAGGAGCAGTTAAAAGAGCGGGAGGAATTTGAGACAGAGTATCAAATTCAACTCGCGCGCGCCATGCAGCTGCTGAGAGACAACGAGCCGTCGGACGTCGGCGGCGGGTCTGTACTAACTCCAAATGCAGGTGGGACCAAGTCCTTTATTAAATTACCAACTATTGACCTTCCACACTTCTCAGGCGAATATCATAATTGGCTCGAATTCCGCGATACATTTGAATCTCTTATACACAGAAATTCCAGTATAGACAATATTCAAAAATTCCACTACCTACGTGCTTCTTTGAAAGGCGAAGCTGCACAAATTATAAAATCATTAGAGATGTCATCAGACAATTACCGGGTTGCCTGGGAGCTTATCACTGACCGGTTCAATAACACACGTCAGTTAGTAACTAATCATGTTCACGCGTTATTCAACATTCCGACCACTCAAAGAGAATCTGCAGCGGCATTGAGACAACTATTAGACACATTAAATAAAAATCTCAGAGCTCTCGATAATTTAGGAGAAAATACACAGTACTGGGATACTTTAATAATATATCTTGTTGCTAGTAAACTAGACTCGATGACGCTCAGATACTGGGAGGAACTCAAGAATAGCCTAGATAAAATGCCCGTTCTTCAAGATTTAAAATCATACCTTAAAGATCGAGCTGATTTATTACAAAATTTAGAGGAAAGTAAGCAAATCAATAAAACTTATCTCACATCTGATCATACAAAGTCACACAAACATCTTTCACAAGCTCATGCGAACACACCTAGGACCCCTAATTGCCCTTTATGTAAAGCCCAACATTACGTGTTTTCATGCCCTGTATTTAAGCAAATGTCAGTAGAAACTCGAATTGATAAAATTTCTAAACTAAATATTTGTTCCAACTGCTTATATCCAGGACATGAACTCAAGTCTTGTCGTGGTGGTGCATGTAAGTACTGTTCTCAAAAACATAACACCATGTTGCATCTGGAGAGGCCTAAGGGATCACAAATTACACTCACCAACACAGAACATACATCTGTTTTGCTTTCTACGACAGTAGTGAACGTGCGCAGTAGTAACGGCCAGTTACACAAAGCGAGGGCCTTACTAGACAGCGGTAGTACTTCCAGTTACATTACAAAAAACTTGTGCATTACACTCAATTTACCTTTAGAATCAATTCATGGCACAGTATCAGGCATCAATCAACATCAAACAAACATATTTCATAGAACTAACATACAATTACAATCATTACACAATTCATTCACAGTCGGCATATCATGCTTAGTACTCGAAAACATATCAAACTCGATACCTAGCATACGCATTCAAACACGGTACATAGACTTACCAAAACACATTAAGTTAGCTGACCCATATTTCCATGAACCCGCTGCAATTGATATCTTGCTTGGCGCGGACATATTTTGGAAAATAATGGGTAGTGGTCGAATTCAATTAGGTAAACAACAGCCTACATTACAAGAAACTGAATTCGGCTGGTTAGTCTCAGGTTGTACTCCAGAATTAAATAAACAAGCAAACAACACATGTTTTTTCATTAATAATCAGTCAGACCAATTATCACGATTCTGGGAACTGGATAGCTTATCTACATCTCAGGTCAATGACCCGAGCGAATCAGATACTTGCGAGGTAATATTTAACCAAACTACTACTAGACAAAGCGATGGTAGGTTTGTCGTCACAATACCATTAAAAATGGCTCCTGAATGTTTAGGAGACTCATATTATCAAGCTAAAAAACGATTTCTTTCATTAGAACATCGTATGAATACCGATTCCGAATACAAAAAGAAGTATAGTGACTTTATTACCGAATACATAAATCTCGGGCACATGACGCTAAACACATACACACAATCACACTCAAATAATCATTCACACAATTACTCAAACTATCATTCAAATAATCAAAAATCAAAATCTCAATCATACAATCAATCAAATCAACAATCAAAATCATTTAATCATTCATTCAATCATGCACAATCAATCACAAATAATAATAAAAATAACACGATCATGCATTCAAATAGTTCTAAAACTCCTTCGTACTATTTACCGCACCATGGTATTATCCGCGAATCAAGTACAACTACCAAGTTTAGATCAGTATTTGACGGTTCCGCAAAAACATCAACAAAATTGTCACTAAATGATATACAGTTGGTAGGACCCGTCATTCAAGATGACCTAATTTCTATCTTGATACGTTTTCGACAGCATAAATATATAGTAAATTCTGACGTCGAAAAAATGTTTAGACAAATAGCAGTTGTCGAATATCAAAGACCTTTGCAACAAATACTATGGCGGTACAATAGCACGGAACCTTTACGATCATACACACTTAACACGGTCACCTACGGCACGGCGTCTGCACCGTACCTAGCTACCCGATGCATAAAACAGATAGGATTAGACTGTCTCAATAAAATCAACACTAAACACTCAATCACAACTCAACAAGAAAGTAGTATAGATAGTGTCGATTACAAACTTATATCCGAAGTTATTATACACGATTTTTATTGTGATGACCTTCTGTCAGGCTCCGATAATGAAATCAGCTTATTAAAAATTGCAACAGGAGTTCATTCTGAACTAAATAAATATCAGTTTCCATTAAGAAAATGGCGTTCCAATAGCCCTATAGTATTAGAAAGGTTCGGTATCTCTCATTCAAATAACATGCCCGTAAATTTAGGTACAAACGATCCTTCAAAAACATTAGGCATATATTGGAATATTCAAGATGATAAAATTTTTTATTCAGTACATTTGGATAACATCACAAAAAACAATATCACAAAACGCACTATTTTATCAACAATAGGTCACATTTTCGATCCACTCGGCTTAATTAGCCCTTGTTTACTCGAAGCAAAATTAATAATGCAACAAATGTGGTTACGTAATATTGAATGGGATAGCGAATTACCAATTTCACTACAAACTCAGTGGGTCAAATTCATTCAGTCGTTATCTTTTATCAATGACGTAGCTATACCTAGGCATGTGTTCGATGAATCCGCGCGGTGCATTGAATTACATGTATTTTGCGATGCATCTAGGGACTGCTATGGAGCGTGCGTATATATACGTAGCTATAACACTGATAACGATAATCGTGTCAAATTGCAATTATTAATAGCTAAGGGAAGAGTAGCACCGTTAAAAACATTAACGATCCCACGGCTGGAGTTATGTGCCGCTCTTACCGGTATTAATTTAGGTAACAAGGTCTTATCATCGCTTCGTTTAAAAAACATCACTCCGAAATGTTTTTATTGGAGTGATTCTATAATCGTTTTGTCCTGGATTAATTCATACACACACAAATTGCAATCATTCGTAAATCATAAAATCTCACAAATTTTAAGGCACAGTCAGCCACAATCATGGTACTACGTACCAACCAAACAAAATCCAGCAGATATCATAACACGGTGTACTAATGCTCAGCAGTTAATCAAATCATATGCATGGTTTTCAGGGCCAGACTTTCTAAGAAAGAATAACAACTCTGACTGGCCTCAACAACCTAAACATCTTAGCGTATCCGAGCTACCTGAAATTAGGGCCCAATCAGAGAATCAATCATATTTCACACAATCAGATGCACAAAATCACACACATTCATTTCATCATAGCTTTTCTAACTTTAACAAACTTGCACGCATCGTTGCTTACATACTAAGATTCATTCATTCATGCAAAAACAAACAAATCAAATCTAATGATCACAAACAATGTACACACACAATCATTAAACCTTTATCTACTATTGAACTCAACCAAGCAAGGTATCAATTAGCAAAAATTGTACAAAAAGACAAATTTCCAGAGGAATATTCGTTACTTTCAGTCCATAAAGAGCTTCCCGCTAGGCATAGGTTAAATTCACTTAATCCATTCTTTTGTGAAAATGGATTAATTCGCGTGGGCGGAAGGTTAGCCAACTCATCATACAACTACGACAAAAAATTCCCAATCTTATTGCATCCTGATCATCACATTACTAAAATCATGTTTGCTACATATCATTTAACACTATTACACGCCGGCCCACAACTGTTGCTCGCACACATTCGTCAACTATATTGGCCTATATCAGGTCGTAATTTGGCCAGACAAACCACACAATCATGTGTAACATGCCGAAGGTTTCGAGGAAAAACTATAACACCTATAATGGCACCATTACCTAAACAGAGGCTTAATGCGAATTTTATATTTAGTGACGTAGGAGTAGACTACGCCGGGCCAATTATGATAAGTAACCGAAAGGGGCGTGGAAGTGTTCTTATCAAATCATACATTTGCATCTTCGTATGCTTTGCAGTTAAGGCTGTGCATTTGGAGTTGGTCACAGACTTGACGACGGCGTCCTACATGGCGGCCATCAATCGATTCATCTCTCGTAGAGGCAAACCTAATCACATTTATTCTGATAATGGCAAGAATCTGGTAGGAGCCGCTCGTATGATCACTAACTTTCTAAAACAGCATAGTAACTCCATCTACAGCAGCGCTGCAGAACAAGGCATATCCTTTCATTTTATCCCTCCGTACACCCCACATTTCGGTGCCCTCTGGGAAAGCACTGTCAAATCTATAAAACATCACCTTAAACGAGTTTTAGGCTTAGCTCACCTCACATATGAGGAAATGTATACATTACTTGTACAAATAGAAGGAATTCTTAATTCAAGGCCTCTGACCCCTTTATCATCCGATCCATCCGACCTCACAGCCCTTACTCCATTTCATTTCATTATTGGTCGAACCTTAACTGTGCTACCTCACCCACAGATGTCCGACTGTGACACGTCACGCCTGCCGAGACATCAGAGGATAGAACTGCTGCGCCAGCATTTTTGGAGACGATTTAACACGGAATATATTTCCCAGTTACACCAAAGAGCGAGATGGCAGCGTTCAACTGGCGCGCTCACAGAGGGAGCCCTGGTTGTCGTGAAGGACGAAGCCCTGCCGCCGGCGCAGTGGCCCCTGGGTCGCCTACTGAAGCTGTATCCTGGCCCCGACGGCGCGGCGCGTGTGGCCGACATAAAAATACAGTCGGGAACTATCAGAAGGGCTTTCCACAAAATTTGCCCACTGTTGAACGAGGAAGGACCACTCATCGGATGAGGACTGATCTACATACATCATCATCAAGATCTTCTCCATTGCTGGCCCGGGAGTATGTTAACACAAAAACCGGTCTATGGCGGGGAGAAGGCGGCGGGGGACGAGGGACCACGCGGCGGAGCAACACGCCACCATCGCACTTCCATTTTGCACTTCAGCGCGACCGCCTTGTATTATAATTTATTATCTTTATAACCTTAATAGACCAGATTACTATACAGTCCACTAGTTTTATTCCGTACTCTAACAACTGACCTGTCTACTTTTGTTAAAATTAATTTCATGAAAAGTGTTCTTAGCTAAGATAAATAGGTACGAGTAACTAGTTGATATATCAGAATAAAAATATTAGTAAAGAATTTTAATTTTTAAAATTTTTGTTTTCTTTAAGTTTGTATTATGAAATCTAACGCACTTATACTAATACATATACATACATACACAAATAGTTGATGACACCCAAACGTCGTCGCCAAAAACTATTTCAACAACTAATTTGTATTGTATTTACTTAATTATTGTCCGATTAATTAATCTATCTATATATATATAAAATTCAAAGTCCTGACTGACTGATAATCAACGCACAGCCTCAACCGCTACACCTAGAAACATGAAATTTGGCAGGAAGGTTCTTCAAGTGACGTAAGTGCACACTAAGAAAGGATTTTCAAAAATTCCCACGGGAACGGGCTCAACGCGGGCAAAGCCGCGGGGCGCTGCTAGTTACTTATATAAGAGTACAATTTTGTAGCTTACTAAAGGTAAAGTCACCGTCGTTAATGATAAAAGCTTTTTTTCTAAAACTTTCGTTATTCGTTCAACAAAGAGATTAGTAGATCTAATTAGGTGATTACTTGACGTCACTAATTTATCTAAATCTTAGATAAAAAGGAATAAGAAACACTTTCATTTTGGACTACAAATCCGTGATTACACTGATGTTGTAGTTTGTTAGGAAAAAGTGCCGTGACTTACTGGTTAAAAATGTCTTTGTGTTTTTATGACTAACTGCTGCACTCAGAGACATTCATTAAATCGACAACTAGTTGACGTAATTTTTCATACACATCATGTCAAAATCGCTAATTATATCTCTACTAATAAAGCATTTGACATCTCTGAGTACGGGTGTAAACATTGTTAAGAGATTGATTCAAATACCACACCCGTGCCCGCACTCACACAATATAGTAGTTATTGTGTGTTTTATGCTTAAGTAAACGTTAGCAAATTAATCTCGTCATTTTTCAAAAAAATAATTTCGACATTCACAGTAATTTTTCTTATCAAACTTTACAAGATAATGGTATCAAAGGAAACTGATATGAGTAATTGATTAAGTAAAGTATCAGTACAATGGGCTTATCCATCCAACCCTGATGAATGGTATTTAATCAAAGTATAAAGTAAAATAGTGGAGAAGAAAGACAAGGAAGGCTGATCCCACCACCATGTGGAAAGAGAGAGATAAAGAAAAATAGCCTTTAGCATCCTATTGCAGGGCACAAGCCTCTCATCTCAATCGTTAGACCATGTTGGACGACTTTAGGCGGTCTAAGAATTCAGACACCGGGCTGGCCACTCGATTTTTAATACAAAGAAAGTATTAAAATCGTTCACCACGATCATTTCAAAGATAAATAAACCCAAATATTTTCGGAATTAATTTTAATAACATTACGGAATATAATAGTTAAAACATTATTTGAATCAGTATTTTAACAAACCATGAGAGGGTTTTAAATACTTACAAATTGGGTATCGGTAAATTGCTCTTATTTCGAATATAACACGATCATTTTTATGGATCGGATTTAAGTATATTTATTACAAAATAGACGAGTGTCTATTTGTTTTACAAGTGTTATAAGTAATTTTTAAATTTTTGATAAAGTAAGTTCGAGTGGTACGTGGTGTCTTCTGTGACCACGGTTCCTGTAAAGGGGCTGAAACGTCAAATAAAAATGTAAAATAAAAGCGAAGTGTATCCGTAAACGTAGTTTCAATCCATATTACAAGAGATATTCGGGTCTATCTCAATTCTAACCGAATGTGAATTGATCCAGTTCATACATATATCCATCGAATGTATTCACTACTAGCCACTTGTAAAGTCTGTTCACTGAAGTATAATATATATTTAGCGTTCATTCAGCGTGGATTTGCGTGACGTCTATAAATAGATATTCGCCGGTACCCTTATTTAACAGGCGAACGGGTAAAAAGGTCAGCAGAGACCCCAGCTGTGCGACATAAAATTAAATATTTAATACGTATAGACCCGATGTTGATACACTAAAAGATATTCGATAGACCTTTTCAGTGAGACCTTATGTTACTATTGTAAAGAGGGTTACACGTTCGATCGGTATTGAAACCAGAAAGACGATGGTATATTTGCTTCGATCGGTTTTGAATAATATAGACTTTTGATAGTAGAATGTCGATTATTAACTTTTGTGAAAATATGGTACAGTTAATTATAAAATGTTAGTATCATGGCTGACTATATTATAGCCCAGATATTTTTCTTAAAGTCCTACGCGAACTTAAGTACTTACTTGCTTAATTATACAACTGTATTCCAGTAACTTAGTGTTCACTACATCGCTTGCTCTACATGTTGATTAGACCAATCCGGTACAATGCTGGACGATTAATCTGTTGTGAATTATTCATACATACTCACACATACAGCTTCGAAGATGAACTAGAACTATCTAATACATAATTACAATTTGAAATCATAAAATATAAACAAATCGCTTTAATATATCTAAATAATTACAACAACAAAAATAAGTACGGATTCCGTATAAATACTTTTGGAGACAAACTGTGAGAGCGCTACCGTGCTTCGAAGAGACTCAAAATTTTTCGATCCCGGTTGTTTCACTCGTTAGACCACGACAGAGGCCTTAAGGCGGTCTAAAACTCCGGACACTAGAGTCGGTCAACCGCGACACTATCTTACTTTAATTGATTTAGTAGAATCAAATGAATAGTTTTCCAACAGTGAATATTCCCCTTAAACTTAAATTCCGCGAGCTCGTCCATTAAATATCACCAGACATACATTAGACAGTTTTATGGTTAAGTAATAGACGCAATCTCGTTTGAATTCGGAAGTGGTTCGAATAATTTATGGGTGAGACAAGTTGAGATAGATACGAGTACAAATATTACGACTACAGAAAGTTACGTCGGTTTTGTGTTCGATATTATTTGCAACTGGTTTCAAGTTCGATTGATATTCAAAACTCATAGTACGAGTAGTACTAATAGAAATGTTATATCTATCTATAATATAAAAATGAATCGCTGAATGTGTTGCTAAGCGCCTTCAGAACGACTGCACCAAACTGGATGATTCTTTTTTAAATGTGTTTCTTAAGTCAGGACAAGGTTTTTTATGTAAACAAATAATCTCGAAATTCCCACGAGAACCGAGGTGCTACGGGTGAAACCGCGGGGTACGGCTAGTTGTCTAAAAAAAACTAGATACTGAGTACAAAATATTCCTAGAAAATATAGAACACCCCTTATACTTCGAGTCTTCATTTTTATCTCACGAGTGCCCTTGAGAAATATTTGTTGAAGTTTACTTTGTAGAACTTTACATGCCCATTGTCTTAATAGGTATATGTGCATTATCCATGGCAAAATTCTATCAAAATTGTCTATGATAAGTAGCGACAGCATGCTAGATTTGAGAAAACGGAGAAAAGTCATTCGAAGGTCTCAGTGAGGTATGTCAAATGCAAACAATGATCTTGCCGTTTGTGCTTAGTTACACACACAAAGACACGTGTCTTTACTGATGACAACTACAAGTATGACTCAGGGCGATCGTGAAATAAAACAACTATATTTGAGCTGTTTGGAATACTTCAAACTTGTCATATTGAAACTTCTCAAGTACAAACATACTGAAGAGAATTTCTAAAGTTAGAAATATGACAAAGTACTAACTTCGAAGCGCTATCCATCCGTAGTTTTGTTTAAAAGCAGATTACCAAGTAAGCTAGGACGACGTAAGTTTCCAACTGTCATGTGCTACAGAATAAGCTTGTCAATAACATAATATGACTGTGAACTAGTACATTACTTACTCTTTGATACGGTGACCATGGTTCTGTAAAAAAAAAGAAAATCGGTCCCGTTAAACATGAAGAATAACATGAAATTGCTTTTGACTGACTTAGAAAAATAAGAAGATGTATTGGTCGATGTTTTTATAATAAATAAAATAAATACTCATAGACAAATTTACACACTGTTAATTAGACCCAAACTAAGCTTTAAGCTTGTATTATGGAATGTAACTAACTGATACTACTACGTAAACATACGCAAATACTCTATATGAATATATACCTAATTGACACCCAGACATCGGCGCCAACAACTATGTCTGTTCATATTGTTGACACCGTTGAATCGAACCCACAACCCCCGACACAGTAAACGCTCTCACATGCAACTTAAGTTAGTGCCAACGGGCTCATAAAATTGTCGGAATGTTTTTAATACATAATACGAATTATCTTTGTGTGCCATCTACACGTTGAAAAAATATCGTTTTTACATAGAAGTGTGTGCAGATTCCGACATCAAAGGTAAATTTTAAACGTATATTCAATTCGGTACAAATCGATTATATATGCAAGAATAAGCTTACCAATTGATTTCGTTGCTATGTAAGCCTTATATTTCATCATGGCGCTAGTGTCAACATTTTGTATATCCCGCTTACGTTGTTTTCCCAGATTTTATTGAACAAGAACAAATCTTCCTTTTTATTAAATTACTAGCAGCGCCCCGCGGTTTCACCCGCGTTGTGTCCATTCATGTGGGAATTTCGGGATGAAAAATAGCCTATGTTACTCGTGGATAATGTAGCTTTCGAATGGTGAAAGAATTTTTAAAAACGGTCCAGTAGTTTTTGAGCCTATTCATTACAACCAAACAAACAAAGTTTTCCTCTTTATAATATTAGTGTAGATTAAAGATTGAACTTTGGGTATTCTTTACTTTTTATCCCAAAATTAATTACATCATTGTCACGGTACATATCAGAGGTGTCACTACAGTTACTTTATAAACAAACTTGTTTGTATTGTGACCACACTGGCAGGGAAATAGGCGCCGAGTTAGTGTAACAATAACAACGTTAGTGTCTACATAGTATTAGTTCAACATTGGGACTTATTATGCCCTTGTTGGACAACCGGGAGCGACTGTTTAACGAGCACGCCGATGCACGGTAACGCTCAGATAGAAATGTCACTTGCGACGACCCATCCAAGTAGGGGCAGAGCTGCGTTACTTCATCGCAATGATCGAACATCGCCTATAATAGTAACTAGCAGTGCCCTCCGGTTTTACCCACGTTATGCCCGTTCCAGTGGTCATTTCGGGATTAAAAATAGCCTATAACCTTTCCGTTGAAATGGGCTATCCGATACAAAAATAATTATTCAAATCGGATTCCTACTTGCTGAGATTAGCGCGTACAAACAAACAAAATATAACGCTTCAACCTTATTATATTCGAAAGTATAGGATGTCTAGTATAGATAATCAAACAGGAACACAAACACAACCCCCTGGGTTATTAGATCGCCGGCACAAAGCCTGAAGACGTCAAGACAATCGTTCGATGGTACTGATGACAACTATTGTTCTGTCACAGTGGGTCTGAATGCACTTTGAGCGAAAATGAGCTTATCGATCCGTAAGGTTTGTGGAGATTGAATATTAGTGGATAATCTGGAAGATTGATAAATCAGAGAGATTGGTAGGTGGTCTGTATTAGAGTTAGTTGGCAGGTGTCATAGTGAAAGCGAGTGAGAGTGAGTCTATACTAATATAATAAAGCAGTAGAGTTTGTTTTTTGTTTCTGAACGCGCTAATTTAAAAAACTAACAATCCGATTTGCTATGCCACGAGCGTTACAAAACAAAGAAAAAAACAAATGAACCGATTTGAATGTATACTCGACTTTAGAATCATTGTATAAAGTCATTTAAAATTATAATAAACTAGCAGCGCCCCGCGGTTTCACCCACGTTGTACCCGTTCCGTTGTAATTAAATAAAAAGTAGACTATTTCCTTTCTCAGGCTCTGGACTTACTGTGTACTAAATTCCATTCAAATCGGTTCAGTAGTTTTAGCGTGAAAGACAGACAGAGTAACTGTCGCTATTATAATAATATAATTAGTTAGGATAACATAATGTGCTGCAAAGTCACGTAAAGCTAAGGTGGCTCGAAGGCTATTATTTACTTCACTTTGATAAAGTCCCAATCTGATTAATACTATTAAAAGGTAACAGAGTGATCGATCAAGCCGTTCATTAAATCTTAGCTAAGGAGATCGCTCTTAACTCCTCTGGGAGTAAAATGTTTCAACTTTGTATATTTCCCTGGAGGATCAAATACAATTCTTCGAATCAGAAGCCATTTGGATTTCACTGTAATTATCTTTTTCTTATTAACTTTTGAACATTCGAGTTTAATGCGTGTTTCTAAGAAAATGTTAGCTTTTGTTTTCTGTTGGTAGCACTTTACGATGAGTTGAAAATAAACCTGGTTAAGTTGGTAAAATTGATGACAGTTTAAACATAAAATGTAATAAAAGATGTATATTATATGCCCTATAAAGGGTGCCTCAATGAAAGGACAGGAACGGTGACTGGCTTTTTCAAAATTATTTGTTGTCACGGATCCCGGGATCAGCGGGTAAAAATATTTCCTTGTTATGTTATTAGAAATGGATCCCGGTATCGGTGGATACAACTTGGCGGGATCAGTAGCCAATTAAATCTGATCCCAGGATCCGTTGACATAAACCCATATTCAAAAAATCGCACGTCTCAGTCGCTCGTACCTTGCCACATCCCTAAAAAAACGCTGTATTTTCATCCCCATTAATCCAAATACAAGTCTTAATCATAATCTAAAGAAACAAACCACCGATGTAAATGGATCAACACACTGCGTGATCTGAATATTAAATGATGTTTGTCCAATTAATCATCCAAAATATTGTCATGTTAAAAGCTCGCGATTTCCAAAGCAGCAATTTATCGTGTTCGGATCAAAACATAATCTCCAACACGGGAATTGACATTCGCTTATGAATATTCAGGATAAACGAATAAGTTAATTAATGCTGTTGGTTTAGCGTGATGCCTTTATATGGAGCTATGTTCGGGTATCATTTCAAATCATGTAGAATTAAGTACTTAGTAGTATTACGTAGTGAAATATACCCAAATACACGGCTCGCCTTTGGCACTACTAGACAGCGTGAAAGTACTAAGTGGGTATTAAGAAAGTTGTGTACCACTCTTAGGTTGAAGTTTGTGTGTACGTCTCTAGTAATAAGGTCTATTTTTCGTTGCAATAATTTTCTGACAATAATCAATGCTATTTTCAGAATTGCCGCCAGAGGGTTGTTATAAGTTTGATGTTGATGTCCTTATATCCGTGTGTGTGTGTATGTCTTGTAGCAATGTAGCTCTTAAACGGATGGACGGATTTCAATGCGAATTTTCATTTCAATGTAATTTCGTTTCGAAAGAAACTGTCTTATGATGTGTTTGGAAAATAAAAAGGTATTTAAGAGCCAAAAGACCAAGTTCGGAATCTGTCTACATAGTTTATAGGTAAAACGTTGTTTTTACCGACTTTTACCTTTATATTCAAAGGTTCAACATTCTTATATTCATAACTCTGTACAATATCTCTTTGATGAAACTTTCAGAACTTTTATCTTTTCCACAGGTATCATGAAGATCATAGAAAATACCGTTACATAAACTTGGGTAACTTGAAATCCTTTAGAGATAAAATAAAGTACTATATCCAAAACTTGGATGCTAACATCGCACTATCTAGGTATTATTTTACTTTCGCCTGTGCAAATGATGTTAGTTTACAAAGTAAATATAGAGGTGTGTACAATATAGTGTTGGCCAAACAGTGAAGGCCGAAACTGCGTTAAGCGGGTCCCCGCGCGGTTTCATACAAAAGTGAACCGTCGCGTGCGCCCGTCGCGTGCGCCCGTCGCGTTCGCCCGTCGCGTGCGCCCGTCGCGTGCGCCCGTCGCGTGCGCCCGTCGCGAGCGCCCGTCGCGTGCGCCCGTCGCGAGCGCCCGTCGCGTGCGCCCGTCGCGTGCGCCCGTCGCGTTCGCCCGTCGCGTGCGCCCGTCGCGTGCGCCCGTCGCGTGCGCCCGTCGCGTGCGCCCGTCGCGTGCGCCCGTCGCGTGCGCCCGTCGCGTGCGCCCGTCGCGTGCGCCCGTCGCGTACGCCCGTCGCGTGCGCCCGTCGCGTGCGCCCGTCGCGTGCGCCCGTCGAGTGCGCCCGTCGCGTGCGGTTTCATAAAAAAAAGTGAACCGTCGCGTGCACCCTCTTAGCGCAGTTTCGGCCCTTACTCGTGCATTCAGAAACTTCATAGTTTTTTAAACACTCAGTAAGGCTGTGTTCTCTTTGTAGCGGATTGGAGCTATGCGGAGCTCAATCGACCAATCACAAAGCATTACGAAAAGATTCTGACAATGTATTTATGTTTGACAATTTCCGTACATTATGATTGATCGGTTGCTAGTGGAGCTGATGTGCGGAGCTCAACGCTTCAATGCAAACGCACCTTAAGTCAGGGGTGCATTGGGTGTCAAGAAAGTCCCAGCCATTGAAATCTGCAAAAGTATTAAATTCAAAGCTTCAAATTATGGAAGCGTTTTAAAAATATCGATAGAATAAAGTGCATTTATTCATCTAACCGCATTACAGTCGACGCCCGGTCCGACTCTGCGTTGATGTCACCTCAAAGCGGACTTTTAACTTTGACCGTTTCAAACACAAATTACATTTCAACCCGCGGCTTTCCATTGGCTTTGCTATTCTATATATTAAACTATTCTGCGAGTTACACGGGGCGATTATTTTAGCTTTGATGTTAAAAGCGATTTCAAACCAGCGTATTATACACGCACGTATAAGCTCGTTTTTTAAGCGCGTATAATCGCTTTGAACTGTTGTAAGCGCTCGTAAGAGATAATACAACAAGAGAAGCTCATAAAAGCAAACACGCGTAAACCTTTATCCTCGCATCTGCTTTTTGCACGAATGTCAACGCGCGTGTAACCTCGTATGCTGAAACGACCGTCTAAGCATAAAAAACGCTGGTCTGTAATCGCCCTAAACTATATAGGTATAGTATTGTTTTGTAAATAATCTTGAAAACAAAGTTTTTGTAACTGTTTTTGCGTTTTAAAATGAGTTAATTCTGTGATGTTGGATTATTAAAGATTAGGTTTGTGTCACGTTATAACTTTGTACAGAACTTAAATTAGATTATGAACAAGTCACCGTTCATAATATAAGACAAGACAACTTTTTGGATATCATCTATGTACGGGTACTTATTTTGTGTTTTATGGTAGGGCACTATAGGTATTAAAATGGCGCGGTTCCAGTAAGCGATCTCGATTGGTCGTCTAGTCAGGACAATAGCATATTTTTCAAAATATGTTTTTGAGATAAAAATATTCGAACTTTTAAGCGAATCTACATGTAGTAAAATCAACTAAGTACAAAGAAAAGTAAAAGCCTGTAATGTCCCACTGCTGGGCAAAGGCCTCTCATCACACTGAAGATATCAGTACAGTGAGGGTAATGAGGCGTAATCTCCACACTTACCTAATACGGGTTGGTGATTTCACACTCAAGCCATGTTTGAAATGTAGCAAACATGTTTTTGCTCGATCCAGGAATCAGCTAAACAATTAAAAAACCTCTTTTATTTTTTAAAATCGTCCCGTGTAACCCCGGTAGTTGATCCGACATCGAATTTTTAAAACCGCATTTTATTTAGCAGCTTTTTCAAAGAATAACCTAATTTTCGATGGCTTTTTAACTTTTATTTTTCAAATTGAACGTGGTGGGCGTGTACTTATACTGGCGTTGTTAGCACAATAACGTTACTGAATATGACAGGACATGATATGATAAAATGCTGTGAGTTGATTGGTGGAAAATTCGAATTAAAAAGTTTAAATATTAATCCCGTCGTTTCACACGCGTTGTGCTCTTTCCCGTAGGAATTTCGGGATGAAAAATAGCCTATAACTTTTCAGTTGAATGTGGCTATCCATTACAATAACAATTATTCGAATCGGATTAGTAATTTCTGAGATTAGCACGCTCAAATAAACAAACTATTCAGTTTTATTTTATTAGTATAGAGTATATACACGGTGAGCCTTAATAACCCGAAAGATTTAAACCAACGATTTTAGAGCCTAATTAGAGTATATAAAGTTATATAACGTATAGTCCAAAAACCCATATTTTAAGAGATATTAATTATTAAATGTAAACCACAAGAAAATCTCAATTGTAACACACCCTAAAGGCGTGACGTAGCCACCTACTACTTTTACACGCAGACGCACTAACCGCATGGTTGATGCATCGTATGATATCGGAGTGATTCGTTAAGTGTCATGCTCCCTCCTTGTTTTCTCGCTCACTCTCTGAAGTAAAGGTTTGTTTACAAAGAAGTGATCAATTAATATGATTTAATTTGTACTGAAATAGTAGTTTAATTAAGACACATTATTAGACCCATGTTGATATAGCATTATTTACTCGTACTGTCGTCACAAATACGTCGTTTAAATCTTTCGGGTTATTAAGGCTCACCGTGTATATAGATATCTTGAGTAACTCTAGAGGCTTATGCTATTGACGTTATAGATAAAGTAAACACTGACTCATATCACGCCTTTATGCTTTTATAAATCTAAGCTTTCATTTAATCAGAAAGTGTCTTGTCTGTTTCAGAATAAGCTAGATGCTTATTATATTGATTCCAACTTCAAAATACTTCCATTCATAACGTAATCAATTTCACTCATAATGAGAACTCCAACAATTTCTCGCGAACTAATAAGTAGTTTCAAGTTCTTAACAACCTAACAGAGTTGGGTAATTTCAATAGAAAACCATACAGTGTCGGATTGATGTTCTTTATTGTATAGGAAATTGAACTTTAATGCATGTTATTAAAGGCCAATTTTGATCGAACGTTCGATCATTGTGTTTCGTTAGTAATTTAGTAGGTTGCAAAGTTAAGCCTAGTTTGCAATATGCTAGTATTTTAGTCAAGTATCGCGTATTTAGATAGTACTCACTAAATTACTCGACTATTTTCGGTGTTCAGATGTTTAGCTTCTTAATTACTCGCTACTAGACAACAACACTAGCGTAGTGTGAACTAGGCTTTAATGACGTACAAAGAGTTAGGCGTTGTTTAGACTGCGAGTTAGCAAACTCTTAAGATAATGTAACTATTCATTTGATTTAAAAAATCTGGTTCACAATTAGTTTATACTCGTAATAAGTTTTTTACATGAGTACATTGAATTAAGGACGATTTGTAAAAGCGTTTATTTAGCACATATAGTTTTATTAAAAAAACAAATGACTTTCGCATTAAAATGTGTTCTGATTGGTCCAAAATAAAAAAATGATTTTGAAGGGTATTTAAACATTACTAATTACGCGTAGATTTAAGAATTCTGCAATTCTGCGACTTTACCGCGTTTTTATTTAAAAACATTTTAAGTTTCTTGCCAACCCGAGACTGCAGCGTAACACCCTCTTGAAGGTAATAAATATACCTCGAGTTAAACCGCGAAGGTTGCTAGTAAATAAACAAATAAATTAAGCATCATTTTCATTCAAACCTGCTATACAAATCCCGCGCACTGCCTCCTACAAATGTAATTAAATTACCATACGATCAATCAAAGTCAGTGCCACGGTGAATATTATTTATAACAATAGAGTTCTGTTACAATAACTTGATTCATGGTGTTTATTCAAAGGTTTATTTGCTGTTATGGGAAAATTATATCAGCTAAATTAACGAGCAAGGCTTACCAAGACTGATTTCCCAGGTCGAGCGAAAACATGTTTCCTACTTTTCAAACATGGCTCGAGTTTGAGATCACCAACCCGCATTAGGCAAGCGTGGTGATTACGCCTTAATCCTCCTCGCTGTACAGATATCACCAGTGAGATGAGAGATCTTTGCTCAGGAGTGGGACATTACTTTTTTATGTTAACGGTGAATCCTAAAACTGTGTAAACTTGATGCTTGATTCGTTGTATGTTACAAGGCATGCATATTACAAGCAAAGCACATAAATAACAAGTAGTGCCCTACGGTTTTACCCGCGTTGTGCTTGTTCCCATGGAAACTTTGGGATATATATTTCATAATTGAATGTGGCTATAATACAAAAAATTGACCTCTTTCTAAACCTCTTTATAAATCTCTTGAGCCACGAAAAAGCCTGTCGTTATAACTATTTGATGTGAACGAATCGCGAAAGTTTATAAAAACAAAAACATTTATTAGGATAAGACTTTGAGGGCGGTCGCTGGTCATGAATTCAGTCAGAGGATTTCAAACTTCTACCAAAGAAAAGTTGAAATAAACAGTAAACAGGGTAGAATACTTCAAGTCCTTTTCAAATTCAAATTCAAATTATTTATTTGTTCATAAACATGGGTAGGTACAATCTTAGGTGGTAATCATTGTATTAGAGAACAGCCATGTTTCACCTCAAAGGTATATTCAAGGAATTCAAGGAATCTGTCTACTTTAAAGAAAAAACCTCAAAGGATACAAGATTTATTTTAAACTAGCTGTGCCCCGCAATCTCACCCGCAGCGCCCCCGTTCCCGTGGGAAATTTGAGATTTTTATTCCAAGTTTTCATTGTTTTTAAAATGTATTCTGCTATTCAGGGCGGAGGCAAATCCAACGAAACAAAAATCATGAAAATTGATCCAGCCGATCTCCAGTTATAAGTGTTGTAACAAACCCGTCTTTGTTTTACATATATATATAGATGAAACAGAAATTCACACCGCATTCATACATTTCGTAAGTTTATTTTTCTTTCTTGTATTTATTTTATGATTTTTGACAGACGTCGTCGCCAACAACTATGTCTTCATATATAACCCGCAACCCCAACACAGAAAGCGCTCTCACTGCCAACGGGATTGTCAAACCCATTGAGTTATATGTATATATTATAACTCAATGGTCAAACCTTATCTCCTGACTAGCAGCGCCCCGCGGTTTTACGCGCGTTGTACCCGTTCCCGTAGGAAATCCGGGATAAAATGTAGCCTATAGCCTTCCTCGATAAATAGACTATCTAACAGTGAAAGAATTATTCAAATCGGTTCAGTAGTTTCTGAGATTAGCGCGTTTAAACAAACAAACAAACAAAACAAACTCTTCAGCTTTATAATATTAGTATAGATATTATATTTATTACCGAAACTCGAGTCGCAAGTAACATGAAATCTCGAACTAATCTGAACACGCTAGTTGGAGACTAACAAGTTGTAACACAAATCAAGTCTACAACAATTCGTCAACTAGTCCCGAGATAACTATATTTGTTACAACCTAACAAAGCTTAACTTTCTCTGTTTTAGGATGGCGGTACACTGAGTTCTATATGAAGTAAAGTAAAGTAAAGTATAAGCCTGTAATATATATTACTAGCAGCGCCCCGCGGTTTTACCCGCGTTGTGCCCGTTCCCGTGGGAATTTCGGGATAAAATGTAACCTATAGCCTTCCTCGATAAATAGACTATCTAACAGTGAAAGAATTATTCAAATCGGTTCAGTAGTTTCTGAGATTAGCGCGTTTAAACAAACAAACAAACAAAACAAACTCTTCAGCTTTATAATATTAGTATAGATGTATTGGTCAGGTTGACCATCCACTCGATGAAGAAGAAGCCTGTAATGTCCAACTACTGAGCAAAGGCCTCTCATCTCACTGAAGATATCAGTACAATAAGGCATAATCACTATGCTTGCCAAATGCGGTTTAGTGATCTCAAACCCGAGCCATGTTTGAAAAATAGGAAACATGATTTCGCTCTACCCGGGAATTGAACCCGGCAAACATACAAACATACATCCATCTTCACAAACTTTCGCATTTATAATATTAGTAGGCTATAGATAGATATTTAAAGACTACCACAGTTCTGTGTAACGCCAACCTAACATGTAAAGCCAAAGTCTTCCTGCTGAGACTTGACTAAATTAAGCTGAAGGCTGAATATCGTTGGTTTTCCTTCAAAAGAGCTTCAGGATTCTGGTCGCTAATATCATTTTGGAAATTCCTTCTCAGCTTATTGGATATTGGATGTCATTATTATATTAATATGTTGGTATTATAAGATAGTTATTTCTAGACTAGCAATTTCTCGCGGTTTTACCCGCCTAAATTCTGTCCCTATTTTCAACTTGTAAGCCTTAGCTATAGGTAGGTGAGTATGGCGAACCTTAATCTGTACAAATATTATAAAAAAGCAAAATTTATAAGTTTGTTTGTTTGTATGTTCGAACTAATCTCGGGAATTGCCAGCCCGATTTCAATATTTTTTTTAGCAATAGATAGCTATATTCAACGGGAAAGTTATAGGCTATTCTTCCTCCATTTTTAGAATTTCCTACGAGAACGGGCACAACACGGGTAAAATCGCGGGGCGCTGCTAGTTTTAGTAGGTATACATGTAAAATACCATATCAATACAAAGTTTTAACAGCCATTTAGACATCAAATTACCGTTATTACATCGTTAACCTTTTTCATTTATGTTTTAATGAACCAATTATCCGAGACTTCTGTTTTCAGTCGAAAGCTTTTGCAAACAAAACTGAAAGTCCAGCGAGTTTGATGAAGTTACAAACATTTAGGTTAATTTAGTTAATTACGACATATTTTAATTTAACCTATTTTAGTCATTTTGTTAGAAAATATGTTGAAAGGAAAATTTTAGTACTTATGTCAATTATTTGTTTAGTATAAATTGTCCATCCATTAAATCGATACTTAACTAATTGACGTAATTTTTCACACATTACAATGTCAAAATCATTCATTAAATCTCTACTAAGGAAGCATTAACATGTCTAAGTACGGGCGTAAAATAAAATGTATTTAATCCAAACTATGTTTCATAATATTTCGTTGCCTTTTTCCCTTAATAAAAACAATTACACAATTACTCCGTCAATTTCCTAATTGGTTATAGTTGAATGAAGTTACCTTTGTGACGTCACTTTATCTATCTGGCCACTCCGCAGCACAAACGACTCAGAAATCACTCTCTACTCCTCGCTTTTGTATTTGGTTTTATTTAGTTTAAAGAAACTCTTTGTTTTTGTAATGTTTCTGAACATAAGCCTAAACTATGTTAAGTCATTATGATTTACTAGCCACGTCCCGCGGTGTTACCCGTGTTGTTCCCGTTCCCGCGGAAATTTCGGGATAAAATGTATCCCATGTGTTATTCTGATGTATGACCTGTATTACTGTAAAGTTTCATCCAATTCGATCCAGTAGTTTTTTCGTAAAAGAGTAACAAACATACGTACATACATAATCACAAACTTTCGCATTTATATTACTCCGATTATGAGTCAAAAGTATTTTATCCAGCAATAGTAGTAGTAGTATTAGCCTGTAATGTCCCACTGTTGGACAAAGGCCTCTCGTCTCACTGAAGATATCAGTACAGTGAGAAGGTTTCAGGCGTAATCACCACGCTTGCCTAATGCGGGTTGGTGATCTCAAACCCGAGTTACCCGAGCCATGTTTGAAAAGTAGGAAACATGTTTTCGCTCGACCTGGGAATTGAACCCGGGACCTCAGTCTTGGCAGGCGAGTGCACATACCACTAGACCACCGAGGCGTTATCCAGCAATAATATGAGTAATATTTATTATCTCGTTTTCTATATGAAGAAATCAATGATATTTTATTTTCATCTTTTAGTCACTGATTGATATTAAATTAAGGGTCCGTTTCCATTAAGCGGAGCGGAGCTGTGCGGAGCTCAATTGATCAATGACAACGCTTTACGAAGAGATTTTAACAACGTACTTACATACTGGTTTCTTAAGCTTAAATTGAAAGTACGTTTACGGAGTGTCTTCTGTGACCACGGTTCCTGTAAAGGGGCGAAACGTCTAATCTATACTAATATTATAAAGCTGAAGAGTTTGTTTTGTTTGTTTGTTTGTTTGTTTGTTTGTTTGTTTGTTTGTTTGTTTAAACGCGCTAATCTCAGAAACTACTGAACCGATTTGAATAATTCTTTCACTGTTAGATAGTCTATTTATCGAGGAAGGCTATAGGCTACATTTTATCCCGAAATTCCGACGGGAACGGGCACAACGCGGGTAAAACCGCGGGGCGCTGCTAGTGTAAAATAAAAGCAAAGTGTATCCGTAAACGTAGTTTAAATTCAAAATGTACTTACATGATGATACTCTTTAACATTACACCCTTATATTTTACCATATTGCAACGTGGCTAACTCCTTCACATTACGAGGCATAGGTTTAAAACTTGTCCAAGTATATTTAATTAACACGTCACTGTGTTTACGAGTATTCAATTGAAGTATTCTGAAACAAATTGGCCTACAACTTGACATAACGACCCCTGTACCGACGCGACGAGTTATTAAAAGTTTTCCCAAATTGAGTTTAGGCGCGAACTGGGCCGACCTCACACAACCGGTAATGGCGTACGAAATATGAGCGCGAACTCGGTCACAACGTCACTAATTACTTGGTAAAATAAACTTAGTTTGTAGAGTAAAGAGTTTGGTTTATATTGGGTGTTGTTAGTAAACAATGTGCTGGTGCTTTGTCGCCGCGAATATTAGTTAAAAATACCGGTTTCACAGATAAATAGAAATAGGTATCAGTATCACATAATCATAATCATCAACATGGGTATCACATCCAATGCCTTGAAGAAAAATGTAAAAATATCAGTAATTTAATCTACACCTTTCCCAATTATTAGCCTGTAATGTCCCACTGCTGGGCAAAGGCCTCTCATCTCACTGAAGATATCAGTACAGTGAGGAAGATTAGGTATAATCACCACGCTTACCAAATGCGGGTTCGTGATCTCAAACCCGAACCATGTTTGAAAATAGGAAACATGTTTTCGCTTGACAAAGGAATTGAACACGGGACCTCACTCTCGGCAGGCGAGTGCACATAGACCACCGAGGCGAATGAATATGCGAGGCAAATACGCTTCTAAATAACCTGTGCCTTCTACAAGATTTTTATTCAAAACGATCTTGTGTTAACTCGATTCAAAATGGCAAGATTTTGCCTACATTTTGTTGCTATCCGTCCCAATAAAGTGAATGTTCAAATTCTCGTTTACGTGTTCTACCATCAAAGGTAAGCGATACAAAATAATTGATCGATATTAATGAAAAAAGAAAAACAAATCAGGGATAAAACAGGAACCAATTTACATTGTGTTTATTTTGTTCATCAAATTGAAACAACCGGCCTTGGGGTGTTTAATATTCAAGGTTTACCAGCATTTTGTAAATATCCTAAAAAAATATTTAGCCCGATTTTTCGCTAGTATTCCAGTAGAGTCCCTTTGATGCAATGTTTATGAGGATAATTGAAGGCTGTTTGGTGTTTACATAATTAAGGTAAAGTGCCTTTGAAATGATTTTGCCTTAATTATTGAGATTTGTTGTTTTAATTGCAAAGGATATCAATTCTGAGAATTTTTTTGAACAAAAGTATACCTACAATGAATTTTATAAGTAAGCTGTCAAAGGCAGCATTGACCTCCATCTCATATTTCAGCTATCTTAGTTATAACAATTAGGATTATGTCACGATTAGGTTACAACTAACTCCCAATTAAAAGTAAAAAATAAATATTTTAGCCTGTACTGTCCCACTGCTGGGCAAAGGCCTTTCATCTTACCGAAGATCAGTACGATAAGGGCGATTAGTCGTAATCACCTCGCTCTCCCGTTATTAGCTCTAATACAATAGAAAATATACAATAAATAAAGTAAGTAAGTATTAGCCTGTAAAGTCCCAGTGCTGGGCAAAAGCCTCTCATAAATAAAAAATCGAACCCTGAAAGCTGCACATTGAGTAACTTCATGTGCGCCAATGACAAGGGCGTAGGGGCAGCGAAGCACTGGAGCGGGCTCATTTAAAATGTTAATTTTTGTGCCATCGACACGAAGAAGAAGAAGAATAAAAAACAAAAGCCTACCGGTGTGACACACGGCCAGACGCTCCATTGTGCCACATAACCCAACACGTAACGATGTAAATAGCTTAAAGTATTTACTCGAGACTGCAAGTCACCTGCCCACTTGGCGGGCATCAATAATTCCCCGCGGAGTTCCCTGCGACCGTCCAAATGCAATCGTTTGGACGTAGTGTTGGCGGGGAATATGATGAAGACGTAGGTGGGTATTTTTTTGTTTACAAAGTTCTGGGGGCAATTGCCTCTTTTGTTGGTTTTTTTAAACCATGCTAGTAAAAATTCAGTCAAAAATAAAACTGGTCATACAATACCATTACGAACGAAAATTCGCGCCTGATTAGTAGCTAGTACGAGTATTAAAAGGAACATAAAAATAATTAATAAAGGAACATAAAAGTGAGGCGTGCAAAGTTGAGTTGGAGTCATCCTAGAGTCGCGGTACGTGACGCCGCGATGTAGTCGTGACGTCGGCGTTTATGCAAGCATTTTATATTCCATTCGGCTATATCCTAAACAAATTGAAAAAAATGGCCGCGAGGCAGAGGCTGCGTGTCCATTGAATCGGAGCGGTGCGAAACGCACCCTAAGAAAGTCATGCGCACTCGCACCTGTAACAAATCGCTCTAATAAATCAATGATATCCCAACAACCTCCAGAACTATGGCTCCACGTCAACCAACATCCATTTTTCTCTCTTTGTCGGGTCGACTTTTATTTCTTGGGAGACTGCTACCTGAGAATTTGTATCCACAGTTAAATTGCTTTTGCTACTTAATGAAGTTGACTGAATCATTTTGTAACATTTATAATGTTTGGAATTGTGTAGCGACTTTTTAAAAGAGTTTTCTGGGGAGACATTAGTGCATTTTTGCAGTTGATTTACTTCTGTATGTAGGTAAAGTCGTTAAGAGTTATGATGAGAGCAGATGAATAATGGCTGGTAATCGTCACACATGTTCCACTTGAGACATCGGTTACATTTAGATAAATACGTTATATATTCTAACGCGATACGGTCCCTTTTCATTAAGTTTATGAGTGCAAATTGTGTAAATTTTGAGATTATACATATATAAGCATTCTAGCAACACCCCGCGATTTTACGCGCGTTGTGCCCGTTTCCGTGAGTACATAGAGATGTAAAAGTGCCTATAATATTCCCCTTAATCTATCTATCTATTAAAAAAAGAATAATTCAAATCGGATTTGTAGTTTCTGAGATAAGGGCGTTTAAACAAATAAACTCCTCAGCTTTATTATGCCAGTATAGATATAGATTTCTTCTTCTTCTTCATCGAGTGGATGGTCAACCTGACCAATCCTGGTGTCAGTGTTATTGAGCCGCGAAAGCCCCTGACATGGCTCATGTAACGACTACTATCCGTAGAAAGTAACCGAGACCGACGGATTAATGTGCCTAGATTATTTGACTACACTACACCGTAACAACCATCATTGAACCCGAATTGGTAAATATATTATTTCAAATAAACTTATATCTATCTCTCGTGTTTAATTCTCTATGACTTGATGTAATCCTGATATAAGCCTGACAATTCTAGATTACTATAAATCCCAGGTTTGCGGTGTAACAAGGTTTAAATTTAAATTTATCGTCTTAACCGTTCAGACTATTTTAAGATGAAACTTAAACTTGATTGCTAGTTAATTGGATTAAAAAGTTATAATTTGGTTTAAGTGTATTAAATATTATGTGTGTACCTATATTATGTTAGAAAATATATATATTATACAGATAATGAAACAGAGAGGCAGGTTTTATATTGCAGGTATACCTGCAAGTATTACAAATTATAATTTTCAATTTGTTACTTCATCTGAGTTTAATTAATTTAAATAACACTTTGGTATTCTAGAGGCCTTTGTACGAGTATTAAACGGTACTATTGTACCGTTCGAGACATAGTTTGACTAAGCAATGTTTACTCATTGCCATTGCCTCTCATCTCACCTCAGTACAGTGAGGAGGATGTCGTCATCACCACACTTACCATGTTTGAAACGTAGAAAACATGTTTTTATGTAAAGATAGCTCTCAGTCTTCGTTTAGTTCTAAAAGAGAGACGTGTAAACAATCATTTAACATTGTCTAATAGAAGTTAAACAAACCGCGTCTACTCGATAAATTGTTCAAATATCGATAAAAGTTTGGGCGCTCGCTCGTTAATAACTGAACGAATTTCGTATGAACCTTTCCTTGTTTATTTTGTTAATGCTTTTCGAATCGAATTAAGAAGTTATACCGATTTTTTGTGTTTAACCAAACTCATTGAGAGTTTTGAAGTACTTTCAACTGAATAAAAAAATTGAGAAATATCAATAAGTGAGTTTTTTTGCTTTTAATCTTAAGATCTCACTACGCGAGAGTATGCTTTCATAAGTATTTTTACTTTCCTATTTTTTTTTATAAATTCACACTCGGCTAGAGTCAAACTAAGCCTTAAGCTCTTATTATGGAAACCAACCAACCACAAATATTTTGGTTTAATTCATTAATCATATTGAGTGTTGTAGTGTTGAGTGAGTATTGGGAGGTTACCATTAACAAAACCACAATACATAATTATAATTAATTAATGCGTTGTAATGTAATTTATGCTTTTAATTGGATTGGGCGTATTATACAACAAACATTCATGAGAGATCATTCATTCATTCATACATTTCGAGGAGGTTAGTGGCCAACCCTGGCGGTGGAGTTTTTAGACCGCTTAAAGGACTTCGACATGGTCTGACGATTGAATCAACCGGGACCGACTGCTTAACGTGCCCTCCGAAACTTTCTTAGATAACAACTAATGCTGATCAAGAACTATTAAGGTTGTATTTCCATTGAAGTAGAGCGGAACTGTGCAGTGCGCATAGAAATTATGATCAAACAACGCATCGCTATTGTCATAATCTTTTCATAATGCTTTGTGATTGGTCAGTTGAGCTCCGCATAGCTCCGCTTCGCTTTCATGGAATAGGTTTACCGAATACAGCCCCATGTTTAAAAACTTGAAGTAAGGTAGAGGCGCGTTCACAAAAACGTGTTTTCTTGTTTATTATTGATTTCTTCGCTTCTTAAAAAAATGGACAGAATTAATATAATATGACACTGCAGAGTTGATAGGAAATGTCAGCAGAAGCCATCAAATAAAAATGTAAGTTAATAGAGAAGAGAAATACGAGGACAAACCGAGTGTAATTAGGGTATTACTGGGTTGGGCATTAGCCTACTCGAGTAAGGTACTTACCGAGCCAACGGGCCCGTTGCAGTGTATAAGTCGCCTATGCAAAGTCCAATTGATTCGGACACTCAAATCAGTAGTTAGATCTATCAGTTCAATTTAGGCTCAAAGGATTAAAGCCAAGTTTGTTGACGGAACGGTTTACTAGATTAATTCCGGTTTAATTGATTGAAGATCGTAGCGTTGATACTCTTCTAAAATGTTTATCATTCAAAAGTAAAGTAAGTATTAGCCTGTAATGTCCCACTGTTGGGCAAAGGCCTCTCGTCTCACTGAAGATATCAGTACAGTGAGGAGGTTTCAGGCGTAATCACCACGCTTGCCTAATGCGGGTTGGTGATCTCAAACCCGAGCCATGTTTGAAAAGTAGGAAACATGTTTTCGCTCGACCTGGGAATTGAACCCGGGACCTCAGTCTTGGCAGGCAAGTGCACATACCACTAGACCACCGAGGCGTTTATCATTCATTAACATTTAAATGTTTTATTAAAGTAAAACAACAGAATAATGAAAAGACTAAGTACGTAAGTTCGAGTAAGTTAGTGGCCAACATTAGTGTCGGCGTTTTAGACCGCCTAAAGGCCTCCGACATGGTCTAACGATTGAAGCAACCGGAACCGACAGTTAAACGTGCTCTCCGAAGCACGGTGGTAGTCAGATAGAAATGCAAATCCCATAATTCCCGCAGGAACAAATACAATGTAGGTAAAATCACGAACGTTAGAATATCATTCACTAATCGCAAAATTCTTAGAACGTAAAGCATTTTATACCTTCCCACAAAATCGACTTACTACGGACATCCTAACATAATGGACTCGTACCTTTTCAATTCTGACCGGAGGGAGATGGGGCAATCCGTACGGTGACACGGGCCGCGGGTCAAAGCCCGCAATTTCGGAAATAAACGTGAAAATCAATTTGTGTCAACCACGTAGTGGTTTCAGGGAAGCTTCGGTATTTAAATTGGTATTTGGGATTTTAAAATATAGTAGGTTTAAAGTTTATTGTAGTGTATGGAAGCAAAATGTATTGAATGTTTTTATAGTTTATTATCTATAGAATCTATACTAATATCATAACGAGGTAAAATTAGTAAGTTTTTTTATTTTTATTTTCGAGCTAATCTCTGGAATTACCTGTCCGATTTGAATAATTCTTTTTGTAATAGATAGCCACCATTCAACAGGAAGGTTATAGGCTATTTTTCATATCAAAATTCCCATAGGAGCGAGAAAAACGCGGGTAAAACCGCGTGGCGCTGTTAGTTCACTGTTAGTCAGTCAAACTACGCCACGAGCGCTACTCATACATTAATCAGTAGTGCACAAAATTGCACCAAACTTTTACGAATGCATCACTACATAGTATAAAACAATGTCGCTTTCCGCCGTCTGTCTGTCTGTCTCTCCCTGTATGCTTATTTCTTTAAAATTACGCAGCAGACTTTGATGCAGTTTTTTAATAGATAGAGTGATTCAAGAGGAAGGTTCCTATGTATAAAAATTAGTGGAAACCCACGGGAAGGGGAAATACGCGGGTAAAACCGCGGGGCGCTGCTAGTAAGACAAAAGTACCTTTATCTTTAAACTGAAATATTACATATTCCATATTGATTTTCCGTTCGAGTGAGCCAGTTGAGCTGAACTTACTGAAGCTAGTTCAGCAAAGTTGAATTCAAGTGTCGAAGTTTGACGCTTAAATTGAGGCGAGAGGGGCAAAGTGGGCCGCGGAAAATGATTCCACATTTGTATACTTTAAGCGCGTTTAAAGTCAAAAAGTTATTACCATGTTGAACCGTGTATGTTTTATATGAGAAGGAGTTTAACTGTGCCTACTTAATTTGAGGGTTTCTCGCGTAAAATGAGGCGGCAGGATTTCTAAGATTAAGTAGTATTTATGTTTGTTTCTCAATGTCATAATGGAAAAAAGCAAATATAAATGGAAAGAAAATAAACGAAAAAAATCACAAATACACTCAATTTTTGCAGGATATTCAGTTAATCAAGTTGTAAAATTGTTTTTATTCTCAAAAATAGCCTATAACCTTGCTGTTGAAATTGGTCATCTATCACTGAAATCATTATTCAAATCGGACTGGTAATTAGCTCGAATATACAAACAAACAAACAAACTTACAAATGTTACCTCTTTATAATATTAAGTATAGATGAATGATTTCGCAACTGGTAATGATAATTTTAATCGTTAACCATCTTTCTCTGACATGTAATTTATACTTGAAAAGTATGAACAGTACAAAATTAATACAAAATTCCAGTTCCTTTGATTGAAACACGATTTCTTAACAAAAGAAAAGATAATTACTTTTATAACGCTTTATGTTCCTTTGTTACTTGCGTTTAATTGGTTTTTGTTTTCTATTCCTACTTTAATAGTCGAATTTAATTTGAAATACGATTTGAACAAAAGTGTTAAACTTAATTAAATAATTCTGATAAAGTTATTGTTTGCAAATGTTTGTGTTTGGTGACTCAAATTATTTCTACGTTTATACCAGTTAATTGTGACATTAAGGGTGCTTTCAAATTATGCGTTTCGTGTCGGACCGCTGCGGTGCCGAAGCCGTGCGTTTGTCGTATTGTGAACGTACGATCGTGTGTTTTCATACAAATCGAGCAGTGCGGCAACAGTGCGTACTAAAATTATTTCGCGGTACCGACGCCGCACTGTTGCCGCACTGCTCGATTTGCAATAAATCGGAATGTTTTCCAACAAATAATTATTCGTGTTATTTGTGTGTACACAATATTATGGTTAAATGAACTTTTTACCAAATTATTTTGTTACGTTTTACCTAAGTAAGTTAGTTCGAGTAGGTTAGTAGGCAACCCTGGAGTCGGAGTTTTTAGACCGCCTAAAGACCTCCGACATGGTCCAAAGATTGAATCAACCGGGATCATCTATTTAACGTGTCCTCCGAAGCACGGTAGCGCTCAGATAGAAATGTCACTATCGGCCACCCATCCAAGTAGGGGTCGAGCTGCACGTTGCTTAACAATCGCAATGAACATCGCTTAGTCAAACTATGCCACGAGCGCTACATTGTAGGTAACAAAAGTGTGTTTACACAAAGCCGTTCACCGTATGAAACATGCTACGTACAAGTATAAATCCTACTAATATTATAAATGCGAAAGTTTGTGAGGATGGATGTATGTTTGTTGCTCTTTCACGTAAAAACTACTGGACGGATTTGGATGAAACTTTACAGTAATATAGGTTATACATCAGAATAACACATGGGATACATTTTATCCCGAAATTCCCGCGGAAACGGGAACAAAGTGGGTGGGCGGGGCGCGGTTAGTGAACCATATTTAATGAATAAAACCCGCCTAGATACTCTAGTTTCCATTATAACGGGTGGGCCAAAAGAAGTCATCCGATGTTGTTTGGCTCTCTTTTTTTTTCTAAAAGAAAAACTTCGATTCTCTTTTTTGATTATGTTTATTTGAACCTTTAGAATTGTATTGGTCAAGTCGAGAAGATGATATCGGCTAAATGGGCGCCGTCACAATTGATTATCATATCAGCGAGAACTTCGGGCGACAGATTCTCGCACTCGTGTCGAATGTTGTCCTTGAGGGCTTCCAGAGTCTCGGGCGTGTTCACGTAAACACGGGACTTCAAAAAACCCCACAAAAAAAAGTCTAAAACGGTTAAATCGGGCGATCTTGCAGGCCAGTGCAAATCGCCAAAACGAGAGATGAGGCGGCCCGGGAACGCCGCCTTCAGAATATCGGTTGTGGGTCGCGCAGTGTGTGCTGTTGCTCCGTCCTGTTGGAACCGCAGTCCTAATTCATCCAATTGCGGCAGCAAAAACTCGGTCAACATGGCTCTATAGCGCGCACCGTCCACTGTTGTCGTTTGACCAGCGGCGTTCTTGGGGAGTATATCGCTCCATGGCGTGTTCACTGGTATTCTGCATCTGTCTAGTCCACAAATGTCAAAACAGATTTGAAATTGGTGGCCATTTGCAAAAATGAGAGCATCTTCTAGTAGGGTGATTTCTTTTGGCCCACCTAGTATTTGTCTAAACCAATTTTTATTTATCTCGAATTGAAATCCTAACCGCGCACTCGGCCAATTGAGAGAACCAGTTGTAGGTAAAAAACAAAAAAAAATATACCGGGCGAATTGAGAACTTCCACCTTCGGTGTTTGAAATCGGTTAAAAAATATAGATTTTCCGATGTTTCGAGACCTAGTCTAGTGCGGTAATACATAATTATTCATAATACGTATAACTATTAACCAATATGAGTAACACGAATAAGATTATAAATGATTGTAATGATCTGGTAAAATAAATATATTTGAATTTGAATGACCCATTTGTTTACTGTTATACCGCGAAAAAATCTTAACGTACTTACGTTAACATTATGGGTCACATGCATAGACGCATTAACAACATTTTATCAATCCCCCTATTTGTCTCTTTCCAACATACGCTACTTATCGAAGAGACTAACTGCCTTATTCATAACTAAAACACTGTTAGTGAGTGTTTAGTCTCCTTTGCTCTTTGGTAAATAGCGTATGTCAGAAAGGGAGAAACCATTTGATAGCTAAAATGCTGCTAGTAAGCGTTTATGAATAAGGCCTATAGTCTTTATAACAGGATTTTAGTTAATGAGCGTTTTTTTAATATGACGGTAACGCCCGTACTCAGAAAAGCCAAATGCTTCCTTATTAGAATGTTTATAATGTAACTAGCAGCGCCCCGCGGTGTTACCCGCGTTGTGCCCGTTCCCGCGGGAATTCCAGGATAAAATGTATCCCATGTGTTATTCTGATGTATAACCTATATTACTGTAAAGTTTCAAACAAATCCGTCCTGTAGTTTTTGCGTGAAAGAGCAACAAACATACATCCAAACATCCATCCATACATACATCACAAACTTTCGCATTTATAATATTAGTAAGTAAAGTAAGTAATGTGCATGTAAACTTTTATTATGTAATGTGTAAAAAATTACGGCAATTAGTTAAGGTTCGATTTAATGAACGCACGGAATTTCTTTGATTGCGGCAGTAAGTTCGAAACGTGAAAATGTTGTCTATAGATTATCTTATATCTCGTATCTATAAACACAGATTAATTTGCATATCGGAGTATGAAAGGCTAGTCTGAAGGCAATTAGAAATCTGTCGATAACATTCGATGGGCCGATCAAAAAGATCGTTGGCCTTGAGACTGATGAGTTCAAAGAAAATTCATTTACCAAAATGTTTTGAGTATCTTCACAGATATTAAGATAGACCTCTTCCATCTACTCGTTGAAGTTTGTATAAGATATAGCCATGACGCGCGGTTTTACCCGCGTAATTCTCATCCCCGTGGGAATTTCGGGCCAGTCTCAATCTTCTATGACCACGGTTTCTAAAAAGAGGCCGAAACGTCAGGTAAAAATGTAAAATAAAAGCGAAGTGTATCCGTAAACGTAGTTTCAATTCAAAATGAGTAGTGTTTGCTTAAGAAACCAGTATCTTTTTCTTGCATTTTCTTTAGTTTGACCTTACGCTAAAGTTCCCTAAATGTTTTATTCAAACCCGTCGACCTCCAAAACATTTAGCCACCACTTAGCACTATCGAATCGCAGTTACATTTCCATATCGAATGAGCGTACTCGCCATTCGATTCCAAATGATTCGATATACACGTCGATTGCATACGAATCGATGATAACAGACTAAAGCACGTTCTGTTGTTACTGTATATATTATATACTAGCTGTCCCGGCAAACGTTGTTTTGCCAAATAAAAAGTAAGGGTGGACGACACTTAACATTTAGGGAGATTAAAAATAGATGTTTTCCGATTCTCAGACCGTTATGCCCGATATGCACACAAAATATCATGAGAATTGGTCAAGCCGTTTCGGAGGAGTTTAACGAACAACACTTCGACACGAGAATGTTATAGATTAAATGTAGGTTAAAAAATTATTTCCCAAAGATTTAAATATGTTAACTACTTTCAACCCACCTCATACAAGCATCGGTGGTTCAGTGGTAGAATGCTCGCCTGCCACGCGGGCGGCCCGGGTTCGATTCCCGGCCGATGCATAAAATTTCTATTCGAGCCGTTTTTTATTAACTTCGTTTTTATTTTATTTTTATCTGACGTTTCAGCTCCTGTACGAGAACCGTGGTCACAGAAGATCAGACCAGTTCATTTCTTCTGTTAATTTAAGGCTAAGTAATAATTTAAACAGATACTATTTTCCCTTGCATTCAATAAAATATCTATCTATTAGATTTTTTGCATTTTCCTGAAATTTCCGATATTCAGGACCAATAGTATAACATTCCTCTTGCGTGTAGCTATCCAATAGGTACTAATGATAAATAATATAATACCTAAGATAAGATAGATCTGATAACGGAAGTATAGAGTTACATTAAACGTCATGAATACATATTTACATACAAACGATATCCTATAGATCTTTGCTCGGTTAAAGAAAAAATATTTTTATGCCAATGTTTAAGTTTTATTCATTTTATTGACTACTGAATGACTTATAAACAACAAAAAAATGCGATTGCTTTTCAAACAACCACAAAAATATATCCAAATTATAATTTTATTACAACTACAACCCACGCTTTTCAAAATAAAGATTAATTTTAACATAACTGTGACACTAATTACTTGTTCCACATAAAACTTTCGGCGTAAACATTATTTGACCCCGGTTTACATTCCCTTTGATAGCATTCGGGAAATATTAGTAGGACTAGCAGCGCTCGCGGTTTCACCTGTTATATACCCGTTCCAGAGGGAAATTTTGGGATAAACAAAGCCTATACATATATATTATAGTTATTATGTAATCCGCCGTATTCATCCAAATAATTAAATTCTTCACATAAAATACCGTATTAGCCTGCCATGCCCCTTTGCTACTCAGATCCCTATTTGCCTATTACATAGTGCTATTACACTATATCAGTGCCTATATACATTACACTATATGTGCAGTAGGTAAATCATAATAATATCGGTAGTAATACTATGGTAGGGTTGAAATACAACCATAGATACAGGATTAAGATTTATACTGAGGTGGCTGGCTGACCGGGCGCGTCGGCTCATAACTAGGTTAGAGACTGCTTCGGTAGGGAAGGGGTTAAAGAATATCGATGCAATTATTTATACTTAACAGGAAAAAAACCATTGTTGAACCGATTTTTACCAAAAATCGTTAAGAATCCTGACAAGAAAACTGAAAAAACCGCATTGAATTCGTACAATGCGTTTAGAGCTAGGATGCCACAGACACACACATACAAATAGATATCAACGTCAATGTTATTGCACCCCTTTCTTGCGTCGGAGGTTAATGAAATTCTGTTATGTAGATATCTGTAGTAAAACTAGAGATCTAGTCTACATCGCAATGAGACATTATAGACAAATAGTTTATTAATACACGTCGATAGGATGGTACGATTTTTTTGTTCGCACCTAAGTTAAACGATATTCATGCCGCGGCGAGAATGTCAAAAAAGGCATTTTCCTACCCTCAAAAATGTTGTTTGAATTTGATATGTGTTTGTATTCTGTTTGTGACATTACTCCGTTGTGGGTCTAAATTTTTATTGTTCTATTTTTAAATGTCAGTTCCATGATAAACAACCAACCAGCGACACATTTTTTAGCTGTGTAATATGCAGCAGATGATAACATACCCTACTCGTTTGGTTTCAGAAGGAGATACTTAATCATTTGTTTTTTATTTATTTCAATCGTCAGACCATGTCGGAGGCCTTTAGGCGGTCTAAAGACTCCAGTACCATGGTTGGCCACTAACCTACTCGAAATGAATCAGTGACAAACCATTTGATAGCTAAATTGTTCTTAATACGTGTTCTTTAATATGGCCTCTAGTGTTTTATATACAAGATGGTTTATTTAAATTCAATAAAGCAAGTCTTAAATTCGGAAGTTTTTTAGCCACTAACACGATAAAATAATTTCTAGGAGCTTCGTTTCTCTTATATACTTTCCCATACTAACTGATCTAAATGAGTCACTCTACATATCGTACAACTAGCAGCGCCACGCGGTTTTACCTGCATTGTGTCCATTTTTCATGGAAATTTTGAAATAAAAAAATAGCTTATAACCTTTCTGTTAAATGTGGCTATCTATTACAAAAAGAATTATTGAAATCGGACTGGTAATTCCTGAGATTAGCTCGAGCATACCACCAAACTTACACATTTTGCCTCTATTATAATATGAGTATAGACCAGTTATTCGTATATTTTTGATTGTTTTTATTGGTTTATGAAACTGGATATTACAGTCTTATGATAATTATTAAAAATAATAATCTTCAAATCAGAACAATGTGTAAATCCTTAAAAACACAGCATGCATATCGATACATTTCCAATCTCCCAACACCACTGCACGTCTCTAACACGACGCAGGTAACGATTTTCCCGACTTCCAATATTCAACAAGCCACTCATATACACGATCGACATCTATTCAAGAATAAAAATTGTGTTTGAAGTAGGTTCATCCATTGTGACGGCGAATTCAACTCAGAGTCGGTATGAGATGTAAAAGGTCCTTTATTGCTAGGCTACCATTGTTGTATTTATATGGATTTAAGGGAAACCAGTTTTCTTGAAAACTAGTTGGTATTTACTGCGTTTTAATGAGAACGTAGCGAAATGCGGTTTTATTTTATTTTTTAAATTATACCCGTAAGAGTTTTGGCATAATAACATACAGGCGAACTAAGACCCTTCTTTGAATTTTGAAGTCAACAAGTGAAATTAAAAATCCTCGTACGCAAAAACGGCAAGACCTATTTTAACCAAACATAGCTAAAAACTAACGCAAGGAAACTGGCTTTCAAATGAAAAATAACGCATTGATATCAGTTCTTTCGTTTGAAAGCTACAATGCCAGAAACACGCACACATAGACATCGACGTGAAACTTATAACACCCTCTTTTGCGTCGGGAGTAAAAGTAGACAATCAACTTTTTCTTTTTCGTTTAAACATAAAGAGCATAAACTTCTTTAAAATCCGATTCATAGTTACTGAGATGAGCGCGTTCAAACAAACTTTAAAACCTTTAAAAAAAGTAAGTAAGTATTAGTCTGTAATGTCCTACTGCTGGGCAAAAGCCTCTCATCTCACTGAAGATATCAGTACAGTGAGGAGGATTAGGCGTAATCACCACGCGTGTCAAATGCGGTTTGGCGATCCTCAAACCCTCAATAGTAATATAAATGAAGTCAACAAAATACAATAATAACTTAATGCTGCAAACTGCACACCATTCATTCAACTAAATAATTACTCTCACACGTTAATTGAACAACTAAAATTGCCCAACTTTCTCACTTACCCTAACATTTGGGGTAATTACCGTCGTCTCTAGTGCAATTTCGGAATTAGAATGGGTAACTCCAAGTTTTCTAAGTTACTCTACCTGCGAATGTAGTCCTTAATGTTAGTGATTAAACTTGGATGGGATGTTGCTTTAATTATTTACTAACTGTTGTATGTAGTTTAACTTGCAGTCTGTCAGTTTTCGTCGGAATTTTCGTCAAAAAGTATCCTATGTACGTTTCCAGGATTTATACTGAAAAATATAAAATTCGGCATATAACTAAATACATAAAAATATGGGCATACGTTATAAAATAAAGTTTTGCGTTTATATAAAAAAAGGATTAAAGCGTGGAAATATGAATTTATTTTGGCATTACAAAAAAATATTGCAGCGACTTCTTTTATAACGGACGTCTCATAATATTTTCACTACAACACACAATTTTATACGATTTCTCCATGGTGAATAATTAAGTTAAAACTTTACACAGTTTTAAAACCATAAATTGCATTCCTTTGACATTTATTTCACCATCAACTTATTCCATGGAGTGTAAAGAATAAATTAACATTATTTATGGCTATTAATTAGTGTAATTAGTGGGTAATTGGGCAATAGATTAGAAATGTCGCTTTTGCACCTTTGCACTATGTCTATTGTGAGATAATTACTTTAGTAGCAAAAGTGTATATGAATATGGTTTATTTCGGATTTTTTTGTCTTATTTAATGAATACTCAACTTGTTTGTGCCAAACTATATTTTATGATGTAGCAGATTTATATGCTACGCCGTAGCATATTTGTAGTCGGTACACCGTAGTATATTTGTAGTCGCTACGCCGTAGTATATTCGTAGTAGTTACGCCCTAGCATTTTTGTGTTATATCAAGTAATTAGTATGTAAATTGATAATGTTTTTATTAGTTGTAATCCCCTCGCATGCTTTACGAAAAGACTGGGCTTCTCCCGTGACTCCGAGGAGAAACACTGTAGAATAATAGCTATTAAAATACATATTCATAGCAAATAATCTTACATACATAACAAAATGTTTACCCCACACAACAGAGATTTATAGTTTAATCACATACCTCCAAAACTTTAATAATAACGCTTCATAAAGTACTCCAAAAATCGATCATGTAAACATTGTTAAAAGTAAACATATAAACCAAACACGAGTTTCATCATATAACTAAGTTATTGTCCAAACACGGAACTAGTTATGAAAGGATTTGCCCTGCGGTGCGCTGTGACAATGGAATTGAATTGAACGGTTTAGTATATGTTCAATAACGGCATTTATACGTACAAATAGGTGTATAAGTCATTGTATAAGTCACTTTAGAGGGCGTTACCTTTATGTAATGTTATGATAAGCTTAATAGAATGTAGAAGAAACTATTATTTTTTTCGATTTGTTGAACATTTCACAGTGATACTATATATGGTAGCGGCTCGCAATCCTACCCATGTAATATCCCGTATGTTATCAGTACATAGTATAAAACAAAGTCGCTTTCCGCTGCCTGTCTGTCCGTTCCTATGTATGCTTAGATCTTTTAAACTACGCAACGAATTTTGATACCATTTTTTTAAATAGATAGAGTGATTCAAGAGGAAGGTTTTTGAGTATACAAATTCCCGAAATACCCACGAGAACGGCCACAACGCGGGTAAAACCGGGGCGCTGCTAGTTCTTACATAACTTATATTCGATTTGAGGAGTGGCAAGAATGGGGGGAGGCCTTTGCCCAACAATGGGATGATACAGGCTAACAGTAACGGTAACGTATATTACTGAAATGATATAATTCAAATCCGTTCAGTAATTTCACATTTAATCGTACATACATCAAATGAAATCGTCCCAAACTTTTGCATTTATAATATTAGTAGTAGGTATAGGATGGTATAGGATGTTATATGACAACGTTCTTTCATAAACAAGTTGAAAGTCAGACCTCACAACCAACAATCGCAATGACAATAAATTCTCATTCCTTTGGCTCATCCTTAGCATCCAGCAAGTCGTTAGCATTCGGTACTTATCTATAAGACTACCATTAAATTTTAATGCCATTTTAAAGTGAATTCATGAATAATAACCTCTATTTCTGTTTGTTCCGCCTCATATCTCAAGTTCCCAGTAACGGGGATAACTTGTAATAGTTTGGACTTACTTTACTTAGCTCAACTTAATACAAACTTGTACGCTCTCAGCGTATGCTTAATGGATGATTTACACGTTTTGTCGTGTGAATTAAGATTCGTTTTGTGTAGTGCAACTGTAATGTAAGTTATATTTTAAAGTAATTTCAACTTATAGATCTCACGGATGGGTAAAGAGTTTTGTAAAAGAAACTATAAGATTCCTATAAATAACATCTATATTGATATATAAAATTGAAGAGTTCGACTTTTTGTGTAGTTTGTACGCGCTTTTTGAATATTTTTTTTTGTAATAGATAGGCACATGTAACGTTAAGTTAATAGACTATTTTTCATCTCGGAACTCCCACGGGAACTGGCACAACGCGGGTAAAACCCGCGGGCGGCTGCTAGTACTAATATATATAGTTAGAGTTTGACTTATTGTTTGTTTAAACACGCTTATCTCAAAAAGTACACATCCGATTTGAATAATTCTTTTTGTAATGGATAGCCACATTGAACGGAAAGTTTATAAGCTATTCCAAAACTCCCTCTGGAACGGGCACAAAGCGGGACGGGAGCCTGAACATTACTATTAACATATACCTTCATACACAAATGACATAGTAAACGTACTCACACGGGTTTTTTCGCGTTAGAAATCACGTCTTCACTTTACCCGCGACCACGAGAGGAGCAATCCCCTCGAAACGTCGAGAAATAAAAAGTAAGTTATTACTTGCTTTATTAACTTTCTAACGCGAAAAAACCCGTGTGATTACGTTTACTATGTGTTCAAATCGTGTAAGTTTAAAAAAAACTATACACAAATAAGTTAAATGAATATGTTGTTGGCACTCAGACGTCGGTGTCAACAACTATGTCTGCATATATTGTTGACTCCGATCGCACACTACAAGCTCTCACAACCACTCTACCTTGGATTGTCAAAGTTTGTAAAGTGGTTCAATGTCAACAAAGCTTTATACTTAATAAGTCATATTACTATCTACACATGTTAATATACCGATATAAAATGTATGTACCTATATATAACCTTTGTGTAAATAAATAAATAAGCAAGTAAGTTAATGTCTGTAAGCCTTTAATGTCTCACTGCTGCACAAAGGTGGTCATCTCACCGAAGATATTAGTACAGTGAGGAGTAGTGAGGAGGATGAGGCGTTAATAAATAAATAAATTTGGGTAAATGTACCATGAGACCTTTGCCCAGCAATGGGGCGATATAGGTAAAAAAAAAATTACCATACCTCCGCTGTGGTTATTGAGAAAATAAACCTAAAGAGTTTGTTTATTCTAAACGTTGGATTTCACACAACATTGTAGTCTTATTAAAATAGTCACATTCAATAGCTTCTTCTTCTTCATCGAGTCGGTCAACCTGACCAATCCTGGCGTCAGAGTTATTGAGCCGCCAAAGGCCTCTGACATGGTTCATGTAACGACTACTATCCGTAGAAAGTAACATTCTATAGCGAAAGTTATACATTACTTTTCATCCCTTTATTCCCACAAGGACGCATACAAAGCAAGTAAAGCCACTATGCCCTACTAGTTTCTCCATAAATATTGAATGAGCTTTCATCCCCCAAAGTGATACACCACTTACGAAAGGAAATTGACCATCAAACTCAGGTTATAAACGCGATATGATATCACAAACAACTAGATAACTACCTATTATTATGGGTTTAGGTCCATCTCGTAGCCAGATTTGGTAGCTAGCTTCCAAATGGGAGAAATAATCCCGATTCGAAGCTTCGAATTCCTATTTCCTAGACAGCTTCGTCTATTCGGTAGGTTAGGGTTATTTTTTTTTTACTAGTTAAAATCCTAAATCATGATTTAGGATTTTAACTAGTAAAAAACCCCTAACCTAACCCTAACCTACCGAATAGATCGTTCCCATTTAGTAGCTAGCTACAAGATGGGAAAACATTTTTCTCATTTCGTAGCTAGCTACCAAATCTGGCTACGAGATGGGCCTAAACTTTATTATGTACTATGCCGCGCGGTTTTACCTGCTTTATGCCCATTTCTGTGAAAATTTCAGGATAAAATATATACTGGTGGCTTACAAAACTTATTCAAGTCGGATTGGTAGTTTCCGAGATTCACCTTCAAACAAACAAAAAATCTAATTCTTCCGCTTTATTACATCAGTATAGTTTAGAGTACAGATGTTAGCGTGTGTACGATATAACGAGAGAAGCTCATGGTAGGGGCAATGAACAGAATATAATATCGTATCTATATAATCTGTCCATCGGTAGGTAGATACACTGACCTATTGTTCGCAGAGTAATTGTATCACTACTCCTGTACTAATTATACATACAATACATGCATTGTACATTGATAACAAGACCCTAGGTTTGATTAACCATGACTACTTTTGAAAAGGCTTCCCAGGAACGATGACAACACTAAAGATTAATCAAGAAAAGTTCTAGACGTAATCATTATATCTTGTCTAATGTCCCAATAAAACTAGGCACAGCCGGGCGTTTACTAGGCCGAATTCGTTTCAAACCAATTTGCTTGTTACGTCAATTACAATACTATGTCCGCCGACAAGTCAACACCTAATTACCTAGTTAACTGCTGCAGTCGTTTGACAATTGCGGTCGTCTACTATATATGCTTAACACGTTGCAGTCACTGCATGTTGCATGCCGCGACTCAAACGCGAGTAATGTTTGAAACGTAAATATTAAATTGATAAACATAAATTGCGTCTATTTGTATGTGTTTTGAGTTTTAACAATACCACCGAGAAAATCTCTTCTCAGTCAATCACAATAAAATTTAATTTGAGTATAATATGCCTAAGAATTCTATCAAAAAATGTCCCATCGAGATCCATACGCCGCGCCCTTCTCATTGTAAGCTTATTGAATTTACTTTTCGATCACAATTTTGGTAAGCTCATAACATTTCCCTATCCCGTGGAGATGATATTTTTATCATTCCCTATTTATCGTTTTTAAAAGGAAATTGTGGTTCATAAATCTTTGATGTGACGTTCAATAGCTTTTTAATGGTTTTCTATGAGATCTGCTAGTTTGATAGCGAAACTATGGTGCCAAGAAGTCGTTTAGATTCAGTTTAGTGGTGCAGCCATCATGCCGCCGGCTTACAGCTTACCTCGCCGCTTACTTTGCCGCCGGGAAAGCAGTAAAATTATTCAAAAGTAGCACTATGCTGCCGCCGGGCATGTGAATACGATACGCCAAAGAGTTTACAAATTACAAGCCGGGGGATTCTGAAACGACGAAGGCTAACACCACATCCATTATTGTGAGAAACTCGGGTGGTTACATAGTATGAATTGTTAAGTGGTTATATGTTTTTGAAAATTTCAGAGTGGACATTTATTTGCAAATCTGCCCATGTATACATTTCATTGCACGTGACTGTATGCTATACCATATCACTTCGCACGACACCACATACAGTAAGTACCACATAAAATCCAAAATTCCATTAAACCGGTGAACAGATTCCAGCCAATTTTAACTTAACTAATTAGATTTTGTACTTCAAAGGTTTTGTTTGGGGTGATTGCAGATTTCACAAATCGCTGGGACCTTGTTAGATGAAACGAGCGAAATTTAATTTTATATTCCACGAGCTTGTTTATTAGCTTATCTGATAACTCACTAAAATATTGGACACTGCGGGAGTCTCTAATAATCGAATTCCTGTAGGAAATTCAAGCTATGATGACAAAGACGGCTGATATTGCTTTGGGCTTGTTCCTAGTTATACCTAGCTAATTGGTTTAAGTAAACTAACAGCGCGCCGCGGTTTTACTTGTGCCCGATCCCGTGGAACTTTCGAGATTTTTTATACATATAAACCTTCCTCTTGAATCACTCTATCTGTTTAAAAAACCGCATCAAAATCTGTTGAAGGGGTTTAAAGATATAAACATACATAGGAACAGACAGCGGAAAGTGACTTTGTTTTATACTATGTAGTGATCGTTGTCCTAGTTGAATTTTAGGTCAACAATTTACTTTTACCAATGAATAACTAGGTTATTGGACATTCTGGTTCAAAAAGTAGCCATCTAGACATTTTGTTGAATTTGGAAATACATACGCTACAATGCATCACTTCTTATTTACAGCCGATTTACCTGATTTTATACGTTTTTGCAAATACCATCTGTATGCGGACGACACACAATTATATTACTCTTTTAAAGGTGAAAATGCAAGGGAGGCAATACGTAAGATAAACGAGGATTTAGAACGCATATTACAATGGTCAATAAAGAACTCTTTAGTTTTGAATCCGTCAAAATCACAAATGTTAGTATTAGGCACCAAACACCAAGTTAATAAGGTTTCACAATCTAATGAAAAAGTAAAAATCAACGATAGTACAATAAAAGAAGTTAAATCCGCTTGCAATCTTGGACTGATAATAGACCCACAACAAAAATTTATCGAATATATCAACAAGAAAATTAGTAACGCATTTTACAAACTTAAAACTTTATATAAAATTAGGCAGTACATCAAAGAAGAACTACGCCTTAAGCTTGTAGAATGCCTCGTACTCTCGTTGTTCAACTACTGTAGCCCAGTCCTCAGTACGAGAATAAACTCGGGCACATTCAAAGCTATCCAACGCGTTCAGAATGCTTGCATCAGATTTTGCTATAATGTGCCGAAAAGAACACACATCACGCCGTATCTAAACAGTAAAGGCATCCTTAACATGAAGGCTAGGATGGAATTACAGTACGCTAGGTTAGTTCAACGGGTACTCTGGAACAAAAACCCAGAATACCTTTTTGAGAAACTGTCATGGCCGACTGATGGCAACAGAAATGTCCGCTCTACCATAAATCCTCTTAAAATTCCTACTCACAATTCATCTCGCTATCGAGGTTGTTTCAAGTTTGCTGCGTGGAGTATTTGGAATGACCTCCCACCACCACTGCGACTTAAAGTAAGTGCGCAATTTTTTAAAGAAAAATATAAAAACGCGTTGCTGAAAAGACAACTCGACGAAGAAGACTTGAAACATTCCGACAGAAATAAGTCAAAACTAAAAAAATATTTCTCTTGACCACCTACTTATGTTGCATCCCGCTACCCTCACTGACTTACACACTCACTCACACACACAAATAAACACACACACGCACACAAACACACACACACACACACACACACACACACACACACACACACACACACACACATACGCGCGCTCACTAGAATCCAATTTATTATTACATATTTTATTTTTTATATGATTTTTTAGGATAACTTAATATTGTAATTCAAACTTTTAATTTGTTACTTCAACTTGTTATTGTATTGTTTATATTTTTTCTTATGGTTGCTCATCTATGCTCTCTGCTCCCGTTTCACATCCAAGGGAGTCAGGTGGAACTGAAAAACAGCGCTGCTTGACACTCAGGTGCCAAACAGCTTAAAGCTGAGTTCCGCCTTTTGCCATTTAGATATTTTTGTTAATTTTAATTTTTAATTTCTAATTCTATGTATTTTGTTTTGTTTTGTTTTAAGCTCAAGTGTAATTTTTTTTTCTTCTCAAATGGCAATAAACGATTTTTTATTTTATTATTTTATTTTTTTTAAACATAAGCAACTCTAACATCAAATGCTTTCTTAGTAGAGATTTAATGAGTGATTTTGACATGTAATGTATGAAAAAAACGTCAATTAGTTAAGGGTTGATTTAATGGACGTCTCTGAGTGCGGCAATAAGTCGGTCGTCCTCCCCGCTACCTCGGGTAAATGCCTGGAGTTTATAAGGAATCGTTTACATTGAGCACGGCAGCTAGTTCAATATACATGCGAAAACATAATTAGGTAATGGTATTTTAGATTTATACATTGTTTTTTCATTAGTTTAAATTACACTGTTTGTTTTCCAAATAAAATAAAAAACATAGACCCGTTTCATTTAGTATAATGAGTGCAAATCGTGTGAGTTTAAAAAGTATAAAATAAAAATAAATAAATAAATAAAATACCTCAAGCGAGTGATAAATTTCATTCTACTGAGTTCTTTCAATTTAAATGTTTATACCTAGCAGTCGTCTTGGTACACGCCGCGGTAACACTTGTTTAGTCCGGACGCCCTTTTGTTTTTTACCGCGCGCGAGACGGCTAAAAACGCTTAAATTGAAAGAGCCGTGAGTAACAGTATTGATTTACATTTTAATAGAACAAATACCTTGTATCGTGTAGTATTTCGTAAAGTAACTAGATTCCTAATTCAATGAGAACATATAAATTTTCGCTACGCATTATTTTTAATGAATACTGAATAACTTAGATGATATAAACGCAATGTATAACATTTCTATTACCCACTGTAACTAATCGTGCAAACCCTAACCCATTTTCCAACCCCTACCTATTTTCTCAACCCCCAAACGATCTTTAAACCTAATACCTTAAACCGATATTGACCTTAATCCCATATTTTTATAGACGTAAAATCCAATGTGAAGATTGGTGGAAAATTAACCGGCGGGTCTCACGACCTCAACCAATTGAGGTGTTCCTTCGAAATGGATACAGCTTTGTCTGGTTTTACTTGCGGATTTATGAAAGAGAATGAATTTGGAATTGAAATCATGTGTGTTCTACTTCGATTGAAAAAGGTTTGGATGCGATAAATTCTTATTATGTTTATTATGTAAGTATGTAAATTCGGTCGAGTAGGATAGTGGCCCACCCTGGAATCGGATTATTTAGACCGCCTTAAGGCCTCCGACGTGGTCTAACATGATCTTGAAACAACCAAGATCGACATTTTTATGTGCTCTGCCAAGCACGTTAGCGCTCGGTAAAAAATCGCTAACAACTATGTCGGCATATATTGTTGACTCCGGGCGGGAGTCGAAACCACACCTAACGAAACAGTAACCGCTCTCACAAACCACCGTGCCACCGGGCTTACCCAAATAAAAAAAATACATAGAGACAGACAGAGAAACATGCGCACGCCAGAGAGAGACAGCGGCGTGCGCATCTTTCTCTGTCTGTCTCTCTCTCTCTCACGGCGTGTGCATGTTTCTCTGTCTGTCTCTCTCTGGCGTGCGCAACTTTTCGTTTTAATTTTTTCCGTCTAGCCCCCTTTCGCAACGCGCGATAAGGAACTTCGTTCTAATAAATATTTAAAAAGTATACTAACTATTCATTTATTGCATTTAATGATTAATAGGTTATTATCAAGTTTGAAGAAGACTCGATTGGCAAATAACTGATCTATTAGTTTTATTTGGACAGTTTAAACTTAAACAAGTACCCAGATAGTTGTATCAAATGCGTTGTCTTTAAAAACTTCAAAACGAATGAAAACTGAAAGCAAGATATTTCTCAAACGAAACAAACTATATCTCAGTGTCGGGAAGTATTGGAAATATAATAAAAAAGATAAACAACTAGAAAAAGCTTAGCGTAGTTATCTCGGGATTAAGGACAAAGACTATTTGTTTTGTTGTACAGAATAGGCGCTTTTTATAAGATGATAGCGCTATAAGTGGCGGATGTTAATTCATTACGATTGTTAAGTAACGTGCAGCTCGGTACTGGGATGTGACGCCGATAGTGGCATTTCTATCTGAGCGCTACCGAGCTTCGGAGAGCACGTTAAGCTTTTCGGTTCCGGTTGTTTCAATCGTCAGACCATGTCGGAGGCCTTTAGGCGGGCAAAAATTCTGACACCAGGGTTGACCGCTAACCTACTCGAAATGAATGAATAGGAAGGTAATTAAAAGTTTTTATGGGCAACGTTTTTAAAACCATTTTTATGCAATAGCATTCTTTTAACAGAGGTAACAAACTTTTAAAATGATACATGAGAGCCGACAGAGTATGTGTGTAATATGTGTTACTCCAAGCTTTAATCCAAGTCCGACAAATTTGTAGGCACAGTGGCATGTGAGAGCGCTAACTGTGTCGGGGGTTGCAGGTTCGATTTACCGGAGTCAACCATATGTGCACACATAGTTGTTGGCGACGATGTCTGAGTGTCAATTATATATTAATTTTAAGTAATAGTATAAACCTAGTTAGATTCTATAGGTTAGTACACAGACTTATAGGTTAGTTTATGTCTAAGAAACGAAATTTCATCCAAATCCGTTCAATACTATTTGCGTGAAATAGTAACAAACATACATACCTATTTACATCCTCACAAACTTTTCCATTCATAATATTAGAAGGATATGTTTATAAGGCGAACACTATCTGTATTTAAACGCCTTATTAATAAACGAGGTGTAACTAAAACAATGTTACACTGTGTTTTGTCTCTTTCGCTCTTCGGAATATTGCGTATGTCAGAAAGTGACAAACCATTTCATAACTAAACTGTTTTCTATTCGCGTTTATTAATGGCCCTATCTGTATTATCACTACTCTATGCCATGTCAGAAGCGAGCACGCAACACTCCTCAATACTGTTATCGGTTCCATTTCCTCCACCGAATGACCAGGCAGTTCCAACACGCATTCATTCACCTACATTCATTAATTGTTTGTAGCTTTCTAATTGAAAGATGGATTCTTTTGTTTATTTCTGTTATAGCAGTTTGACTAAGCGATGTTAGCTCATTACGATTGTTAATCAACGTGCAGCTCGAACCCTACTTAGATGGGTGGCCGATAGTGGCATTTCTACCTGAGTGATATCGTGCTTCGGAGGGCACGTTAAATTGTCGGTCCCGGTTGTTGCAATCGTTAGACAAATATAATAGTCATCCATTACAGAAATAATTATTCCAATCGGATTGGCAGTTTCTAAGATTAGTCTTTACAAACAAACGAACAAAGTTGGAAACTTTACCTCTCTCTAATATTGATACCTATAGATTATACTTAATGATCCAGAGATAATATTCATCAAGTTCATTTACAGATTACACCAACTCTTGAATACGGCTACCATAAACTAAAAACGCTTGTTTTCTTATAATTTCTATGCAGTTCGTCAAAGACGGCTTGCCTTAGCTAAATGTGATTAAGTTTATGATCTCGCCACTGCATCCCTGCTCTCTGAGAGCAATTAACAGTGACTGCAGTTTGCAGACAATTTCCTGGCTCCCCGGGCTAATTACAACCAACACTTTATTATTGAAAACTAGCTGTACCTCGCCGTTTCACCCGCAGCGCCCCCGTTCTCGTGGGAATTTCGAGATTTTTATTACTTGTTTTCTTATATAAAAACCTTGTCCTGACAATATGGAAACACATAAAACAGAATCATCCAAAGTCGTTCTGAAGATATGATCGTACATACATTTCGGCGATTCATTTTTATTTTACGGCAATCACAGAGTATGTACTTATTGATTCTTAAAATAATATAACTGAAGGGTTATTTTTGACTGTAAAAAATTGCGCTAACTTTTTCAGGCGAAAAACCGATTTCAAATCAAGGTTTTTTGAGAACTACTAATACCTTTAATACCTATCTTATTTTCATAAACTTACCGATACAATTTTCGAATTAATCCATTCATGATAAAGATATCAGGTTACCAACACAAAAAAACATTAACTCGACTTGAGAACCTCATCCTTCATACTTTGAAAATAAATGTATATAAATAAATCAATTCTACTTTATTGCTGAAACCAAGAAAATTCCGTCGGACATATCTAACTTAACAACATTCTTAACAAACCTATTATCCCAAGTAGTACTTGTCTCAAATGAATACGATAAAGGACCCTCCACAAGATACGTTTGATTGAGTCAGCGATCGGAACAAACGTAAATTGAGTTTAGAGAAAAATACAACGGGACTTAGCTCCGGTACCTATAGGTACTATACATACGCATGTTGTGAAGATATATTTTTTTGACATCCTCTCGTCCGACATTGAACAGTAAAGACACGTTAAAAACGCTCCAGTTAATTAAATTATTTTCACTAGTAAATACTCACAGTTCAAGTTCTATATACTAGAAATCGTTAGTTCACAGTGCTAGCTATTTGACACCTGTGTGCACAGAAGTGTATGTTCCTGATTTGGTGAGAAATTAATCAATTAAATAATACTCGATCACTCGTCACTCAAATCCAGCTACCTTCTTCGTTAAAAAGTAAGATACCAGAAAGTTTGAACGAAACGCGTAAACGTATTCAAATCATAGCGGACTTACGACCTTCTTTCCGCGAGCATCGAATGACCGGTTGACTCGCTGAGTTTTCGAACAAAACGTGTAAATGTGTATGAATTGTAGCGCACTTACGACGTTCTTCTCACAAGATTGGCGTCGACGAAATATTGCATTTTTCAACACCCATAACAACTTGCATTTGAAGAATTAACTTTGTTTACGTTAACCACAACTTTACCCGATGCCGCTAAAACGAACGCCTACTAACACTCCTAATAAAGAAAAAGGATGTGATAATAACTTAAGTACAATTAGAAAATCACCGCAGGCGGGTTCTACGCCCAACCTATCCTCGTTGAGCGATGAAAATGTAACAAACCGTCTCAAACGTAAACGCGATGAAGACACCACCATTTTGGATGAAATCCGTTCTCTTCTTTCCTTACATTCAGTAAAATCGGACACTAAACTAGCGTCGCTGGAGAAGGCTATGGCTGAAATTATGGTACAAAATTCAGAAATAAAGGAGTCTATTGCTTTCATATCGCAGCAATACGATGATATAAATACAAAAGTACAAAGTTTGGAATCAGCTCGTGAAACCGACCGCAATTACATCCAGCTCCTCGAACAAAAAGTGGACAACTTGGAACGACAGATGCTCTCTACTTCACTTGAAATTAGAAATGTGCCCATGAAGACAGGGGAAATGAAAGATGATCTATGCGAGATAGTAACAGAAGCTGCTAAAGTGCTCAATACACCCGTACAGCGAAATGATATCAAAGATGTGTATAGAATTAAGAAGAAAGACGGTCTGCCAGTGATTATTGTTGATTTTCTATCAGCAAACACAAAAGAAAACATGATCAAAAAAGCCCGTCAGTTCAACTTCCGGAACCAGCAACAAAAACTTAATACTGGCCACATTAAGCTAGAAGGACCGGCCAAGCCTATCTATCTGTCGGAGAGACTAACAGCAAAAAATAATAGATTATACTATCTAGCTCGTAAATTCGCCAGTGGAAATGGATTTAAGTATTGTTGGACTTCGTATGGAAAAATATTCCTCCGGGAATCAGATGGGAAACAGCAAATACCTATCACCTATGAAGCTGATCTGAACGCGCTCCGTCCACAACCTAAATGACTATCATGTATTTCCAAATTGCTCTCATTCATGATGTGGCTAGGATCCTTGCATTTTCGAACTAAATGTAAAAAATATGTTATGTTTAATTATGTACTGCATGTTTTTTCTGGATTATATAACAAATGTAACATCATGGATTATACAATTATATTGCATGCACAAATTAATTTAGTTATAACATTTAATTGTTTCCTAGTAATATTCCAGCTTGCTTTATTTTTTATTTTAAACTTAGATGAATTATTTTATATCAACAAAGTGTATTATTTACCTTTAATGTTTACTAAAGTTGTAAAACAGATATTTTTAAATTTAGCATTCCCAATATTATCAAACTTTTCAATTCATTTAGTTAAGAACTTTCATAACACCCAACTAAACAGTGGATAGCCCGCAACTAGATACTATCTTAAATGAAATTGATGAATTTAATGTAGCTTCGGCTTTCATGTGTGACACTGAGACTTATAATGCTACTGTATGTAAATCTCATAAATCACTTAATATTCTATCTCAAAATATCCGTAGCATACACAAAAATTTAGATAACTTGCAGGCCACGATGGCAACGTTCATAGTTGATTACGACATTATAATCCTGACTGAGTGCTGGTTAGATGATAGACCGGTTCCTATTATAGACGGGTATATTTCATATTTTTCTCATAAATGTTTAAACCAAAATGATGGTATTGTTGTTTATATAAAAAAAGATATAAACAGCTCAGTGCATGAACCGGATTCGATAGGAGCTAATTTCCTGTTAGTTACCTTGCCGTCAAATATTTATATTCTAGCCACATATAGATCTCCGTCAAATCATAACATAGAAAGTTTTCTGAACTCATTACAAAGCATTATTCAACCAATAAACAGCACGAATAGCAGCATATTACTACTTGGCGACGTTAACATCGATATTAAGATGGATAGTAATGATCGGAATAGAACACCATACCTCAATCTGTGTGCGGAATTGGGAGTGTTGCCTGGTCACACTTATCCAACTAGGATACATAATTGTATAGATCATGCTATGTTCAAAACTAGCTACCCTAGTTTTGTTTATGTTATTCATACATCAATAACTGATCACTCTACTGTTGCTGTGAATATGTGTATCTCTTTAGTTAAACGTTTCTATAATCCTATCCGTACAAAAATTGATTACCCATCAATTTCTAAATTTTTGGAATCCGCTGACTTCTCTTTTATAACGCCTACAGCCAATGCTAATTTCTGTGCCGCAACTTTTGTGAACCTTCTAATGACTGCTATAAAACAAAATTCAAAGATTTGTCCCATTCCCTCTCGAAAGAAGACCCTAAAACCATGGATCACACCTGGTTTATTGCGATGCATCAGAAATAGGGATAGACTTCACAAACAAACCAATAAATATCCTGAAAATACTAACTATAAAACAACGTATAGCCGATATCGTAATTTCTGTAACGCACTATTAAAAAAAGTTAAAAATAATTACGAGAAGTCATTATTACTGAATGCAAAAAGTAGTAGAGAATCATGGTCAGCCATTAAATCAATTGTAGGTATGTCGAAACCCACTAATCAGGCCGAACACTTAATACAATCTCAGCACATTGAATCGGTCAACAATTTCTTTGTTAACATAGGTAAACAACTTGCTAATGCCGCTAAGTCCATCCATATAAATAACTCATACAGGTTTAAAGTTCCATCTGTTACCAACTCCATGGTACTCCTCCCACCTGATGAGGCAGAAATCAGATCACTAATTTTAAATCTAAAAAATAACTGTGCCACTGGGTGGGATGGTATTCCAGCCCAAGTACTCAAGACTTCTTCTCATATAATAGTTCCTCCTTTAACTAAAATTATAGATCTTTGTTTTAAGCAAGGAATATTTCCGGAGGTTTTTAAAAGAGCACTAATTACGCCAGTTCATAAGAGTGGGGCTAAAGATAACGTGTCAAACTATAGGCCGATATCAGTACTTACGACACTTTCTAAAATTCTGGAAAGAGCACTTAACACCAGACTTGTGAAGTACTTAGAACAAAATAATTTGCTTTCAAAATCTCAATTTGGCTTTAGACCCGGTATAAACACTGCCGACGCTGTTAGCAAATTATCTGACTACTTAACAACTCACCTGGACGCTAAAGATAAATGCTTAGCCATATTTTTGGATCTGGCTAAAGCGTTTGACACGGTCTCTATTCCCATTCTAATAAACAAGCTTTATTCATTTGGAATTCGTGATACCGCACAGTGGATTTTTGAGGACTTTTTGTTCGAGCGTTCTCAACGAGTAAAGATTGGAAATTCTATTAGCGCCGATGCTCAAATTACTTACGGAGTTCCCCAAGGCAGTATCCTGGGCCCAACCCTCTTTTTACTGTATATCAACGATCTGTGTCAACTCAACTTAGAACATTGTAAAATCTTTACTTACGCTGATGACACTGTCTTAGCGTTTCATAGCAGTACTTGGGAGAGAGTTAAACAAGCTGCTGAAGCTGGCCTACATAAAGTGAATTGTTGGCTTGTGGCTAATCTTCTAACATTAAATTTAACTAAGACAACCTACCTTCAATTTTCCTTTGCAAATAAACCTCCTCCAAACTTTGACTTAAGAGTACATTCATGTAATTTTCCTTCGTCCACAATCTGTATGTGTTTTGTACTATCTAAATCTGACACGGTCAAATACCTGGGTGTAGTACTCGACAACAAGCTGAATTGGTATAAGCATATTGAGCAGATTGTTTGTCGTACTAGGAAACTTGTGTGGGTTTTTAAAAAATTACGAGAAGTCGCTACTTTTGAAACTCTTAAATCAGTTTATTACGCTTTAGCACAATCTATATTAAGCTACTGTGTCGAGATTTGGGGTGGTGCGTGCAAATCATACATAATTAATCTTGAACGTGTGCAGAGATCTATCTTGAAAGTTCTCACCTTCAACCCTTTCAGATTTCCTACTAGGTTATTATATGAGCAATGTGAGGTCCTTACGGTTAGGCAGCTCTATATACTTAGCGCAGTAATGAGGGAACACAAATCTACATTATATCAGAGTGAGGTATATAATCCTAGGAGTATTAGGCATGTTTGTAAGTTACCTAAATATCGTACTGCATCTGCTAGAAGACAACAAGGTTACAGATCAAAATTCTTATATAACAAGATAAATAGAAAATTAAATATCTATCCATTGTCAAGTTTCGAGGCTAAATGTAAGCTAAAATTATTTTTACTTTCGCTTGATTATGATACAACTGAAATGCTCCTAATATCAAATTAAATTATTATCTTATTAAAAATATCTGTTTAAAAGTTTTCCTAGGCTAGAATAAAATCTGTTTCTATTATTTTATTTTTTATATTTCAATTAATATTATTAATACTGATATGTGTCTTTATGCATAAATGTGTAGATTAAGTCATGATTCTGAGAGAATACACTGACTTCTGCAATACAAGTTAAACTTAGCGTAGAAGTCAGGGACTGTATTTAGTTTGTAATACTTTTATGTCAATAAAGATATTTATTATTATTTATTATTATTATAGTGTTTCTCCTCGGAGTCACGGGACAAGCCCGGTCTTTTTGAGAGGCATGCGAGGGGATACAGATCCAACTCGTAGAGGCCCTTTGGAGATGTTTAATGTAATGGATTACAACTGCAGGGACACACTCCCGACCACATCAGTACAACATGTCCGGGAATGTGTACCTGCAGAAGTAGGGACTATTGTAAGTAAAAATGAAAGAAAAAGACTGGGCTATTATTATTATTATAGTGTTTCTCCTCGGAGTCACGGGACAAGCCCGGTCTTTTTGAGAGGCATGCGAGGGGATACAGATCCAACTCGTAGAGGCCCTTTGGAGATGTTTAATGTAATGGATTACAACTGCAGGGACACACTCCCGACCACATCAGTACAACATGTCCGGGAATGTGTACCTGCAGAAGTAGGGACTATTGTAAGTAAAAATGAAAGAAAAAGACTGGGCTATGGAAATGAAGGTTGGATGGACTGGAAATGGGATATTGCAAAGAGGTCGGCACCTGCCATAACAAGTGGTGAACAAGTTATCGGCGGCAGGCCGTGGCTCGCCGCCCGCTGGATGGGCCCCCCGAAACAGCCGACGTAGAGACGGCAAGGGGGCAACATCGGCGCGGGCGACTCGGGGGTGTAGAGGTGTGCTGCGCTTTCTCTTACGTTACTCGCGGCGTTATGCCCTTTAACACTTCCACCCCCGGATCACACAGCCGATAACGACTGTGCCTCTAACGACCCCCCTCTGGCCGGCCGGTGAAGGCAAGCCAGAGCCGAGAGTCCTGCGGGCCCCCTTGGGGTCTACTCCGGCCGGTGAAGGCTCGCCGGAGACGAGGGCCCTGACCGACTCTCTGGGGCACTCGGGAATCGCCCGTGGTGTCGCTACTCACCAACAGCTCGCCACAAGCTGCCCTGCGGGCTTATTATTATTATTATTATGGGGTTTCGTGCGGTTAGTCTGTTCAGTGTAATGTAGGAAGGTTCATTCATCATCATCATCATCATTGAGTGGATGGTCAACCTGACCAACCCTGGTGTCAGAGTTATTGAGCCTCCAAAGGCCTCTGACATGGCTCATGTAACTACTATCCGTAAAGTAACCGGGACCGACGGCTTAACGGTTTATTAAGTTTTACATATCCCATATACTATAGCTAGTAGCGCTCGTAGCGTAGTTTGACCAAGCGATGTTATTCATTGCGATTGTTAAGCAACGTGCAGCTCGACCCCTACTTGGATGGGTGGCCGATAGTGGCATTTCTATATAAGCGCTATCGCGCTTCGGAGAACACGTTAAATTGTCGGTCCCGGTTGTTTCAACGTCATCACGCCATGTCGGAGGACTTTAGGCGATCGCAAAACTTTTGGCCGACGAATTTGGTTAAAGTACCCGCGGATAGAAAATAGTAAGCACTTTGGGTCTTCCGTGTAGTACTTATTATTCTGTGCTTCCGTAATAGTAACGATGCATGTTATGTACCTAAATAAAAAAACATGTACAACAACATACTATTGAAACAATAATAACTATTAAGAGAAGCACTTACCTTGGATCAGCTTTCTCTTACAGCTACCTCGCGGCCGCCACTCTTCTCGCAGCTACACACACACACATACTCGTAGGTACCACAAAATAGGATGTTCGATATATTCCGAACATACACTACACATTTACTTCTCACAACCACATAGCATAACCACAGTAGAACTATCACATAATTAACCACTAACTATGTTAATACTACTACGGTTTTTTCGCGGCAAATAAATTTGTTCAAGCAAGTAAAACTCTTATTTTGATTTCCAAAGTTTCGAGTAGTTTACACCACTCGTGGTCGCGCGAAAACTGAAGGCATTGAAGTTACCGCTGTGCGAGGGTAGGCTTTCCAAGTTCAAAACTTGTAGGGGTTCACATGGTCTATAGAAAAAATCGAGTGTTTAGTATTTGTATCCTGGTACAAGGTCTTTTGAACACGTCGTAGTAAAGAGTTTTTACTTATCACATCTAAGAAAAAGATTGAAGTAGGCAGTGAGAAATTTTTTTTCGGAACCGCCTCGCTGTTTACCAGAAATTTCGGTGTCACATCTTTGTCTCAAAAATCAAAATATTATCTATCGCTGCGGCCTCTAGTACACCAAACATGACATAATGCCACAAGGTGACACATTGGTGGAAAACTCTAACTTTAAATACTCTACCAATCAACACCCAGTATTACGTTCTGTATTCAGTATTCAGTTCTGTAAGAATGTGACAATAAATACTGTATTTAGTATTTATTGTCAGTGTCACATTCTTTGCGCTAGAGAGTCTGTGGTTTGATTGGTTCGAATTTTAAATATTCCACCTTGGGTCGTCCTCAAGCTTTAGGTCAAAACATGAGGTCCATGACTTACTAATCTATGATATTTAGGAGAAACCTTTTCGGTAAAACGAGCTTAGGTCAAACATAAACCTAAAATAGACACAACTCAAGCACTAACTAATAAGTGCCTACATAAACACTTTCCAATGTAACTTCTGACTAAGTCTGTAATAATTTGGCTTAATCCCAATCTCCTTTGAAATACAAATTGTAGGTAGGTATCTAAACAGGTAAATAGGTGAATGAAAGTAATGAGTTTACTTGATTTAACATCTAAGGTCTTTGTGAGTTTCCAATAAAACTTAATATTTATTCGCCCGGAAATTAATCGTCGTTGCTCTGTTTACCTTTCAACATTGATTTAAATACGGATTTGTAAAGCAAAGACAATAGAATAGAAGTTCCGGCTTGTGACAGTGCTTCTTATTGTAAAGAACATTATGAATTCAATATTGTACCTTAATAACTTACCTACTTAGAAGATTCAGGCATATATTTTTGAGCCTTGCTTTGCGTGGGGAAGTTAAATGGCCAGTCCCGGTTTTTAAGGACCGAATCCAGAAATTCCGTAACGAAAAAACCTCACGCTCCCCACTAACGCCATCTAGTGATAGAAAAAATAACTATGCAATAGCTTTACCGCGGCAGTCCCCGAGTGCCACACGTCTTTTTTTTTCAATTGTTAGACCATGTCGAATGATGGGAATAACGGCTATTTTCTTATAACGCGTTATACGTTAAAGCTATAAAAAAATAGCGCGCTATATTATCCGCTATAATTATAACGTAGTTCCTGTCAACGATATAACGATATACCTAGCTAACTAGCAAGAGAATGCTCGCGCGTTATATCATATTTAACCGATTGAAATGAGTTCGATTCGCGAAACGTTAGTTATTTATTATTATTTCTAATTTATTTATTTTATGTACTGCTTTATTTTTTAATTATTAACAAAAGTGCTATATTTTCTACTATCATGTAGGATAATAAATCGTAACAAGTATTTATTGAAACATTATTGGCAATTGGCAATAAACTTTCCCTCATACTTTAATAATATACAAAAAAAAACAAAACGTAAAAAACATAAACAAATTACAAAATAAACGAAGTATGAACAGGACGCGCGGGCGCGGGAAAGACGATGCGTCATTCCGCCTCGGTTAAAAATTCGTACTAAAAGCTATATTTTGATTTTCGTTAAATAAACGCTATTTACGCTATTAGCTGTTTTAAACGACAAATTATAACTAACGAAACATATTTAAAACTAACATCGTCTGCTAAATAACCAATCGCGATTTAAAACTAATAATATTTCCACCAATTATAGCATTAGTCGTCGTTACTTACTCGCGCATGCGCGAACTAGCGGCAATGCAATTTCTATGCAATTTACTAGTGCCATCTGTGATATTTGTACTGAATTACTTGAATGAAATCTATAAATGGGTGTTAATATTTTGTAACATTCCCTAGAGATGGCGTAGTTTGCGGAAACAAAGGTTATAGCCATTATAGGTACCTATATTATTTCTTACGTTATAATTATAGCTGATTATTTTTCGCCTCGTTATAACGGCTATAATTATTTACCAAAAAAACTAACGAATTAAAGCTATACGTTATAACGTCCACCTCTACGAGGTCTTCAGGCGGTCTAAAAATATCGACACCAGGGTTGACCACTAATATATTAGGGTCTTATTCATAAACGCTCAGCATTTTAGTTATCAAATTATTTATATAAGAAGACTAAGTACTCCTAAGAGGAAAAAAGTTTAGTGATTTTATTTCACTCTTTCCCTATCTCTAAACCTTTTTCTTCTTCAGGAGTAGTCGTCTTGAAAATTGTCGTCGAAAATTGACGACATTGGTCCACATTTTGGGTCAACCACGAAAAAATAAATATAGGCTATAGGTAGGTATACTAGATACACAACATGATCTAGGAAGGTATTCTCGGTACACTACATGCCTAGGCTCTAGGTAGGTATACTAAGTTGACAACCTGTCGCGATCAATTCCTGGACAAGTGTGCCACTGGAACAACACCAGTAATGAAGGCCAGTTAACACCAGGCACGATTCGTTATTTCATAAACCCATCACTTACATTGAGTGTTGAGTAAACTTGCACAGGGAATTGTTTTAAATTGTTTATTTACTTTTGTTAACAGCTGGCCTAAGATATTTTGAACTGTTTTCGGTTATTTTTTTTAATAGGGTGGAAGCCTCGGTGGTCCAGTGGTATGTGCACTCGCCTGCCAAGACTGAGGTCCTGGGTTCAATTCCTAGGTCGAGCGAAAACATGATTCCTAAGGTGTGAGAGGTTAAGCCTAATGTTATTTTCAAGAATTAATTTTCCTTTTTTTTAAACCAAGTAATGCCTCAATATGATAATAATAATATGAACCTGGCAAATGTTGTTTTGCCATATAAAAATTAAGGGGTGGACAACCCTTATTAGTTAGGGGTTTTAAAAATAGATAGTAGTAACTAGCTGATTCTCAGACCTACTGGATATGCATATAAAATTTCATAAAAATCGGTCAAGCCGTTTCGGAGTAGCATGGTAACTGACATTCTGACACGAGAATTGTATATATAAAACTAGCAGCGCTCCGTGGTTTTACCTATATTGTGCCCATTCCCGTTAGAATTTCGGGAATTTTATACATATAAACCTTCCTCTTGAATCTCTATCTATTTAAAAAAATCGCGTCAAAATCCGTTGCGTAGTGTAAGATTTAAGCATACATAAGGAAAGACAAACAACGGAAAGCGAGTTTGTTTTATACTATGTAGTGATAATAAGGGTACTATAAGATAGGCATGGGAAACAGAAATCTAGTAACAAAACTGCAAAAACTTTAACAATAATTTTATTTCGAGTTAGCAAACCTGAAATCCATTACATTAATATCCGGCCCTTCATTCCCTTACAAATAAATGCGTTCACTATAGGTACATACACAAATACATGTATATTATATTATTATTCTCTCTACACTATTCGTCGAAAATGGCGACATTCATAAATTACTGCCACAAAAAAACGCTTGTTATTCATTTTACTCTCACTTAAGATATAAAATAGTTAGATCGAGTGCTGCGAGCAATACAATGAAGCCTGAAAATTACACCTTTACACATTTAATAACTTAATCTGTCTAGCTGTGTGACATTACAAGGTATTCATTTTATTGTTAGTTTCAATTAAGACAATCTGTAGCTAGCTTCACTTTTCTGTTGACAGCACTTTGTATCTCGTCTGAGAATTTAAAATCCATGAGACTTTCTTATCTTCGACGAATAGTATCTTCTTTATAACATAACGTTATTAGTTGTTGACATTTTGAAAGTATTCCTTGCTTTCCTTCGGGTTTGGTTTGATTGTATTGGCGTTGGTGTCTGGGTTCCAATTGGCGGGACATACTGAAAAAAAGAGAAATGTACTGATAAGATCTGTACTTATATAATAAAGCTGAAGACTTTGTTTTTTTGTTTGTTTGAACGCACTTATCTCACGAACTACCAGTTCTATTTTAATAATTCTTTTTGTAATGTATAGACAAATTCAACGAGTAGGTTATAGGCTAGTTTTCCATCTAGATATTCCCACGGGAACTGCCACAACGCGGGTAAAACCGCAGGGCGCTGCTAGTGTTACAAATAGAATTTCACACTTGTCTGTGAAAGTCTAAAAGTTTAATAGTGTTCAATTACTGCTTCAACTAATTACGGTAAGATATCTGACTAAATAAAGTTATTAATTTAAGAATGTGTAAAGGACAATTAATTATTATATATACGAAGATATATTGAAGGAAACTAACATAATTTTGTACGACAATATTTAGTGTCACAGCTGTCTGAATCATTCCCAAAATACCACATCCGATAATTGCCATTTCGTTAAATGTTAAAGTGTGGACTATCATTCAAATATAGACATTGGGTTGTACGGTTTCATTAGACCTATAAAGAAGAAGAAACCAATAGGAGGATTTAGTTATTTTGTTTGTTTAAAAGGGACGAATTCGAATAATTGTTTATGTGTACACGCCATTCTTATTAGAGTGGTTAAATTTGGAATTTTGCCAATCTTAAACCAAACTTAATAAGTAAGGGGTTTTCAAATCGGCAACATTTTTTATTTTAGCAATTTTTTTACCTGATGTCTCTGTCATATATGAACCAATTTTGAAAATTCTTTCGGTAAATGTTAACGGAGTGATGCCATTTCTAACTGATTTCAAAAAATCATTTTGTAATAACCTGCTTTGAAGTCAGTATTTCGCTTGTCAGTCATTTCTTTCATATATCAATATACTTTTTGTGTATATATTACCTTCTCCATGTTTATCCGCAAATTGGAAAGCTTTGACCAGCCTAAGTGTTTCGTCGACAGACCGTCCGACTGGCAAATCATTCACGGACATATGTCTCAGGATCCCGTCCCTGTCTATGATGAAGAGACCTCTCAAAGCATAACCTTCGTCGAGAAGTACTTCATAGTCCGTTGCCATTGTCTTCTTGTAGTCCGCTAGTAAAGGAATGTCTAGTTTGCCGAGGCCGCCATCCTGAAAATTATAGAGTTAATAAGTTAGGTTAATTGGTTAATCCTAGCGTCGGAGTTTTTAGACCGCCTTAAGACCGAAAGGATTAAATTTATGGTTAACTAACCACTGCCTGCGGTTTTGTGTAGTTGTGCCCGTTCCCCAGGGAACTTAGGGATTAAATATATCCCCTCTGATGTCTCACTTATATTACTTCTTCTTCTTCATCGAGTGGATGGTCAACTAAACCAATCCTGGTGTCAGAGTTATTGAGCCGCCATAGGCCTCTGACATGGCTTAATGACCATGGCCTCTGACATAACTTATATTACTGTTAATAAAGTTCCAATGATATCCGTCCAGTAGTTATTGCGAAGCTCGATTTAAATCGAGAAGAGTGTCAAGAATGGGGAGAGACCTTTTTTCAACAATCAGATCATAAAAACTAACAGTAACATTAAGTATAATGCTACATTACAATCCTTCCTAAACTACAATTTTTCCCAAAGAAATTGGCTATTATTTTTTTTAATTTCAATCATACAAAAACCATTATTTTTTACTGGGGTCAGAATAACAGATAACACCTGAGTCTGAGCCTGGGCCTGAGTGTGTTATCTGTTATACGTTATCTGTTATGTGTTTTTGCATCGGCAAAAAAAGCGTAATTTAGCTTGTGTTTGAGCAATATCTTCAGTTAACAGAATCTTAAATCAGAAATTGTTCACAGTTCCAATTTTAGCCTATATTAGTATATTACATAATATGTATTTTGCGTCATAGTGGTGTTTATGAAATCACAACAAATGGTTCCGAATAAAATTCTAACCATTTTTAAAAAATAAATAAATATACCGGGACAAATTCACACACGGTTAATTAGACCCAAACTAAGCTCTAAGCTTGTATTATGGAATCTAACTAACTGATATTACTACATATACATACACAAATACTTTTATAAGAATATATAATTGACACCCAGACGTCATTGCCAACAACTATGTCTTCACATATTGTTGACTCCGGGTGGGAATCGAACCCGCAACCCCCGACACAGTAAGCGCTCTCACTGCCAACGGGCTTATCAGATAAATAATGAAAGGATATTTACCTTCCTAGGAGTATTGACCCAGGCCAGATGACTGAACTCCGAGTCAGTGGACACTCCAAGGACCTGGCAGTCAATGCCGGAAAACTCTTTCGCTTTTTCACTGAATGCTATCAACTCTGTCGGGCACACAAATGTGCTGAAATAAAAAAAATATAACATAACTTAGAAAGACAAATACAATAGTTATTTTTAAAATATCTACTTGGCAATCAGGCTTTGCCTAATAAATATGAAGTTAAAAACTTTAATATTAAGTTTAATTCATAATTTTTTTAAATCTTTGGTACTTATACCCAAACGTTAAATTATAGGTACTTTATTAAAAACAGTTCAGGTTTTATTTTTTAAAACACTACATATTACTTGTATTTAAAATCTAGGTCTATGAACAATGACCTAATCCCGCCATCTATACTAATTTAATAAAGCTGAAGACTTTTTGTCCGTTTCAATATTATGCTAATCTGAGAAACTTTCAGAAATCTCAGAATCTTCAGTAACAGTCTCTGAATAGGTATTTTGGTAACAGAAAGTCACATTCAAATTCAACTGCAAGGTTATAGGTTATTTTTATACCGCAATTCCCGCGGGAACAGGCACAAAGCTGGTCAAACCGCAATCGCTGTTAGTCTTTTAGATCATTTAAATACAATCCTTACAAGTCAAGAGGGTAGAAGAAGAGCACCACATATTTTCCGGTAAAGTCTTTCAATGACAACTGATTGAACTCCCCGTTGACAACAGCAGTTGCCGTGAAGTCCGGAGCTGGCTTCTGGATCCGAGGAGCAAATGCAGCCGTACCTATAATATAATAACTTTTACTAGTAAACTACTGATATAATACTAGTGGTAATAGCTAAACAAATGCTATGGGAAAAAATAACATTGGGTTAGTATGTGAACATTATTTTCGGTCACGAAAACCATAATCATATTATGTTGAAATGACAATAGGAGGTTTGAGTTGTTGAACAATAAAATATTTATACATTTTATGTTCCCATTAGGTACTATAATACTTTAAATAGCCCTACTGGATTAAGTCTGTATAAAGGCTCTATTTAGATGAGATATTATTAGTCTTTTATAGCAGAAATAAATTAATACATTCACAACCATTTCACAACCTGTAAAATGTTATATTTCATTCGTTTAACACAATATAAACATCCTTTTAAGTATAAAAGTGAAAATCCGGTCAATCAACTAATACTCAGACAGATTATCTAACTCTTATCACTTGAAATTATCATTAGAAAACTCATAGGTAGTTAAAAACAATAGGTTATATAATTAAACCTAATTAAAACGAATAGTCAACACTTACTGGTAGAAAAGTTGACAGTTTTCACCGAAGAAAAGGCGGGTGCTAATACCTGCATCAATATTAAATAGTTTTATTCATTGTTATTTACAATAATAGGCATTTTCTATAAATAAATTTGTTTTCCTCACCCGGCGAGCCAATTGTCTTGCAAAGAACGCCATTTCGGTGTAATGTACTAAAATAATAATAAAAAATGTAATTTTAATATGTTATATTGAGAGTAAAGATCAATCAATTATTTAAATGAACTGGATTTATTATTTAATGGAAAAATACCTCTTTCACAGAGAGCAAGCAAAGCAACCGGAGCAAACTGTAAAACCAATGTAAAACAGAAACACAGCTGACAGCACAGCTGTAAAATTGTTATGACAGTGACACTACACTGACAGTTTATCTTGACATGTTGACAGTGACAGTATTCTACTGCGCTGTCGATGTGATATTATTTTATTTTGTACCAGTGTTTACCACAGACCAGGAAACGAGAGAGGTGTTTACCGAATTCAAAAAATAGAAGTCATTAATTAACGGCTATAATCTTTCAAAACTCCCGTTTATTGATGTAAATAAATGAGCATTTCAAACTATCCAACCTTCTTACTATCCAATTAAAATTATACTCGTATGTTATATATTATAGAAATAAAATACAGTACTGTCTTTATACCTACTTATACAATTTTTATTTCAACAATTTAGTACCTACCTAAACTCATAATTTGAAAGCAGAATAAGTTGATGATTAGGACTTTGACCAATGTAAAAAATACACTTTTAATTTACAAAAATAGCAAATTACAAAAGGTTCCTAAAACTAGATAAGTACCAACATTTCACATACATAATTTGGGCATTACAAAATAAAAACTACTTATAAAATAAGAGGTCGGTACCCATTTGACAAAATGGTGACCACTTTTTATTTTATTTATATTCATAAACTATGTGTTCGTTTTTTACGTTTATATAATAATACATTATTTCCAACCATAATTTATTTAACTTGAAAATGAAAAAAATCCTACAGTAACTAAATGTTGATGCATTTTACGGCACAGACGTTATTCTTCTACTATTTCAGGTATCTGAAATCAGATATAATTCAAAATATTTACAAGTAGTTTTATGATTATATTTTATATTAAACCGGGTTACTTCTGGACGATCCAATAGCCCCGATCCAATCAAAGACAAAGACACGTCTCTGCGTGGGTGCTGCGCCGCGCGATCCAAGTGCGACAAGTGAAAACACTCATCAATCAATCGGGGACCACAGAGCGCAAGATCCAAAATGTATATGGGTACCTACACCAAATTGATTGGAGAAAACAAGGAAAACAGGTTATAGAAGAAGAAAAGGATTATACTTACACTAAATTGCCACAGAGTTCCTTGGATTCCCAAAGGATCATATTATATAGTAAGTATATAGTATACCTGCGGTGCACTATATGTACTGCAGGCCCAGCGCGGAGGCGTGCGCGAGGACCGCCTCGCCGGCCTGGCGCGTCTCGAGGTGCGCGCGCGCGGCCTGCAGCCACGTCTCGGCGGCGCCGCGCGACGCGCCCTGCAGCGAGCTCACGTAGCGCACCGCCTGCGCGAGGTTGCCTTGCTCCACCCAGTACCTACACCCACGTACCCACTCAACGTAGCGCTCGTGTCGTAGTTTGATAAGCGATGTCAGTTCATTGCGATTGTATGCAACGTGCAGCTCGGATGGACTTGAATGGGTGGTCGATAGTGGCATTTCTATTTATGCGCTACCATGCTCCGGTTGTTTCAATCGGCAGACCATCGGGAAACTTTAGGCGGTCTAAAAACTCCGACATCAGGGTTGGCCAATAACCTACTCGAAATGAATGAATGAACTCAATGTGTCGAGTAATGACCTAATGACCTACTGTTGGACAAAGGGTCATCAGCGCGAGTACCACAACGAATGTCACGCAGAAAGCGACAAGACATTATATGATAAAAATACTGCGTGTTGATTGGTGACACTTTGACAGAAACCTTGAATTTTAAATATTCCACCAATCAACTCACAGTATTTATTATATTTTCGTAACGCATTGTGATTGGTCACTTGAGCTCCGCACAGCTTCGCTCCGCTTCAAAGGAAACCTTAGACCTAGACGAAAAGGCCACGTAACTCACCTAGCTCTCTGCAACAAATCGAAGGTATCCATTTCGGTGTACGGCCCCTTTGGCATCTTCTCTATTTCGTCGCGAGGGATGCCTCTCAGCTGCAAATAAATACTCGTAAAATATTTTTGGTTAGAAATTCGACCCTTAAATGTTAACTTTTTTAAAATAAATAGATATTACCAAAACTACTTCAAAAAACAACGGGTTGCACTCCGGGAGCAGTGAAATCGATCAGGTCACGTGTCAAGTGAGGCGAGTTTAACATTTTTTGCCCATCAAAAAAGTGCACAATGCTGCTAAAGAAGTTTTCACTTTAAAGATATTATAAAAGACCATTTCAAAGAGTAAGTAAATATAGTAGAAGTAAGTATTATTGAAGTGTAGATATACCCTACCTTCATGAAAAGAGCCATGGCCTGTATCCGAGACAATATATAGACCGGAAGCGGCGCCCCTTCCTGCTCTACCAACGCCACGCTCAGTGCTACATCCTCCATCTACAATGAAGTATTAGCCAGTAATCTCCCACGGCTGGGCAAACACCTCTCCCATCAGCGAAGATACTGATATGTTGTTCCAGTCTGTACTGATACAGTTGGAAGATTGTTCGTAATCACTACTCTTGCCTACTGTGTTAGTGATCTCAAACTCGAGCCATGTTTAAATACATGCATTCGTTCCGAGAGGATTGAATCTGGGACCACAATCTAGGCAGGCAAAGTCAAGGCACACAATGTTACTAAGCAAGATGTGACATCAAATTAAGTCATAAAAATTTAATAAATGAAAAATGTATGGTAACAGAATAAAGTAAGTAAGTACGTTCGAGTAGGTTAGTAACAAAGTTTTTAGACCACCTCTGACATGGTCTGACGATTGAAACAACCGGGACCGACAGCTTAACGAGTCCGAAGCACGGTAGCGCTCAGATAGAAATGCCACTATCGGCCAACCATCCAAGTATCTAATTTCATTGACCGAAATAATTTACTCTCTCATTCACTTAAGTCATTGTACGCTGAAGCTAACCGAATGATAGTTCTGTCGCAGCACGCTCTCGGGGACCACTCCCTGCTCCCGCACGGACTTGGGGATGGCCTTCATCACCGTCTTCACCAGTTTGTCGTCCTCTTTAGTTTTATCGTCTATGACAATCACTGGAATAGACAACAATATTACACCCAAGTCAGCGCATGTTGTTGACTCCGTTGAATCGAACCCGCAATCCACGCTCTAATTAGCGTTCTCAAATGCCACCGTGTCAAAGGCTAACAAACATAGTTAAAGAACACCTTTTTAAATCTGTTAATGTTTCCGTTCTTTTTATTATAAATCTTACCAACCTCGCTCCACAACTTATTATGTACATTCATCCCGTGACCACGAGCGGTGTAATTCGCTCGAAATCGTATTTTAGTAGAATACGTTAAATTATCTAACGCGATACCGACCCGTTTCATTGAGTATAATGAGTGCAAATCGTGTGAGTTTAAAAAGTATGTTATTATTTTTACATAATTTATTATTTGGTTCGTTTCTCATAATGGAGAAGAGTACAGATAATGAACCAGAGTATTTATGTTATTACTTTAATTCCTTTCGAAACTCTCTTAAAAGCGTGCATCTATTTGCGCATACGCATGTTTTAGAATACGCCTCGCTATGCGCCTTTTCAACAGATTTTGAACTTTGAACCCTTAGTTAGCCGTTGTCTCCATTGAAGCGGAGCGAAGCTGCGCAGAGCTTAATCGACCAATCACAACGCATGACAAAAAGCTTTCGACCAATACCTCGTGACACTTTGAATGCGTTCTGATTGGTGGATTGAGCTCCGCTCCGCTTGGAAACGCACTTCTGCCCACTGATTGATGCTTCTGCCTTTATTATTACGAGGTCCTTACCAGATGCTTTCTCGATGGCGTTAAGCTCTTTATCGACCCTCACGCGGTCGTCACCCTTCTTGGTGGCGTTGAGGAGCGACGCGCCGGCGGACCACAGCGCCTGCGAGCGCCGCGCCTCCCGCTCCGCCTTCAGGCGCGCTGCAACCACCCACTCAACGGTTACAACTTCCTACCGCCTTAGTACCCGCGTTGTGTGACACAACGCGGGTACTAAGACACAACTTGTGTCCGCTCTCACGGAAATTTCAGTATGAAAAATAGCCTATGATCTTCTCGTTGAATGAGGCTATTCGTTTCTAAAATAATCATTCAAATCGGATTAGCCCTTACAAACATACGAACAAAGTTGAAAGCTTTGACTCGTTCGATTCGGATAAGTCTGCATTTAGCTTAAGTAAGATACAAGTCGAAGGAAGTCAGACGGTAGAGCGCAAAGTGAGAATCAACGTCAACATTATATATTCTTATAAAGTATTTGTGTATGTATATGTAGTAGTATCAGTTAATTAGATTCCATAACACAAGCTTCGAGCTTACTTTGGGTCTAATTAACCGTGTGTGAATTTGTCCGGGTATATTTATTTTTATTTTTTTATAACATCCGTATGCGGTCACCTATATAATAAAGCAGAAGAGTTTGTTTTTTAGTTTATATGTTTGTTTGAACGCCCTAATCAATACTTCTTTCCATAATTCAGCACATTCCACGGACAGGTTACATAGATTTAGGCTTTCATTTATCCTAGATTAATAATATTAAAGGTCAATCAAACCATGCGGCAGACCGAGGCGCAGGTGGCGGGACGATTTCGACGCATACCAGACCAAATGGAGGGAAGAGCCCAGAACAGGGATACATGGAAGGAATGGGGAGAAGCCTTTGCCCAGCAGTGGGACACAAATGGCTGATAATAATAAATAATCAAACCTCACCATTAAGCTTGGCCTCGAGTATTTTGAGCGCCTCCTTCCTTTCCTGCACTTGATTCGCAAAATTTTTCTTCTCAGTTTCCACTGTAGCGGCGACTAGGCTTTTCAATTTTTTTGTTGCCTGCAATTTGATGGTTTGTTGGGTTGTGTATAATGTGCCTTACTTGATCAAAACAGTGTAGTAAGTTCGAGTAGGCTTTTCCCACCAGGAATTTTTTAGACCGCCAGGTTTCTGACATGATTAAACGATTAAAGCGACTGGTACTAATCGCCAATTTAACGTGCCCTCCATGGCACGGCAGCGCTCAGAAATGCCATTAAGTATAGACTTGAAATCGATATGAGATCATATTGCAAAATCCCACGATGTTCTCATACCGTCTCATTAAGTATATATGGTTTTTCAACGCCTCGCATTCACTTATATATCATAATTATTGTCTCATAACGTCACACACCGTCTCATATTGTCGTATATGGTCTCATAACGTCTCATAAAACCTCATAACTCACCTCAACCTCTCTAGCTTTCATTCTTAAGGCGAGCGTCTCTTCGTTCTTTGTTTTCTGTTTCTGTAACATATCCTTAGCGCGCTGGTCGTTGGCGGCTTTTTGGTCGTTTAGCTGTTAAGGCGTGATTTATTTCATACTACCTTAATAATAAATGCTTTAACTAAAATACCTACTGTTAAATTAAGTGCTTTAGTCTCTTTCGCTCATTGGAAAATAACGTATGTCGGACAAACAGCGCACGGAGGGTTCCGTACTTTAAAAACCGGCAAAAAATCACGTTTATTGTATGGGAGCCCCCTTAAATATTTGTTATATTTTATTTTTAGTATTTATTGTTATAGCGGCAATAGAAATACGTCATCTGCGAAAATTTAAACTGTCTAGCTATCACCGTTCTTGAAATATAGCCTGGTGACAGACGGACGGACGGACTGCGAAGTCTCAGGGGGTCCTGTTTTTCCCTGAATATTCTTAATCTTTTTAGGTTTCCGTATTCTAATATTCTGAGAGCCTAATCAGTACATACCGACTTATTCGGAAACGCTCCATAACAAAACACTGTTAAGAAATGTTTTGTCTGTTTTTCTCTTTGGGTAATAGCGTACGTCGGAAAGAGACAAACTTACTCGCTTTTGGTACCAGGTTGTAGTTTCGGCAGATCGCTTTCTGTACAGCGCTTCTACATCCTTGTCTCTTTTCTTTTTCTCTTCCACGCCTTGTGGTAAAGCTGACAAGGGATAATGGTATCTATACAGTCTAACAGCCAAATAATTTACTAGCAAAGTATATAAAACATTTAAGATATGTATTAAGTTATGCTCAACATTTTCTAATACATATTCCGTTTTGTAACTTTAATTTTCAAAGATTATTAAATGCCTGACTAAATAAACTCAATTGGCTTAAAATTACGTTTACTATTTATTTATTTAGTAATCTTTGTAAATTATAAATGACGACGTATGTACCTATATTGTGATGGTTTTGGTTTTGAATACGGACTTAGAAGTAGGTATCGACTTCTAAGTCCGTATTTTGATAGAAAACTCACCCAAAGCGGATCGCCGTTTCGGGTGAGTTTGAATAAAAGCAGGCTATTTTTAGCATCCACGATCGACGATAAAAGTAAGTAATTTTGTGTAGGTAGCCGAAGTAGCGCTCGTGGCTTAGTGTGACCAAGCGAGCCCATTGTTATTATTAAGCAATGCAGCTCGACCCCTACTTGGATGGGTGGCCGATAATGGCATTTCTATCGGAGCGCTACCGTGCTTCGGAGGGCACGTTAAATTGTCGCTCCCGGTTGTTTCAATCGTTAGACCATGTCGGATGTGTTTAGTTTTTAGAAGACCACCGACATTGAAACAAACGGGAACGTTTTACTTGCCCTTCGAAGCACGGTAGCCCAGACAGAAATGCCAGCTGCTGAGCTGCATTGCTTAACAATAGCAATGGGCTGACATTGCTTAGTCAAATTAGGCCACGAGGGCTACACGTGAGGCGATATAGCGTTGCATCAATGCTGAATGCGCTTTAGCGTCTCTTCGCGTTAAATCGCAGTAGTTATCATATTATTCGCGTTTTAGCAACTAAGTACATCAATGCAGCACATGTTGAGTTTCCTAGCAATTCAATCGCTGTTTTCGCGTGTTAAGTGTGCCGGGAGGAATGTTAGATCTGCTTTGAGCTTCTAAAACCCCTCTGCATCGCCGATAGTTGATGCTTTACGCAGCAAGTCTGCTATACCCCTATAAGAAGCACTTACATTCCAACGCACGGGTAGCTCTATCGCTCATAGCAGCGGATGCATCCTCAAACTTTTTTTGCAACGCTTGGCGCTGGAATCACAAATATACAGGGTGGAATATAAAAAAAAATTAACGGTTATTTAGACCCAAACTAAGCTCTAAGTTTGTAATATGGAATCTAACTCACTGATAGTACTACATATACATACACAAATACTTTATAAGAATATATAGGTAATTGACACCCAGACGTCGTCGCCAACAACTATGTCTTCACATATTGTTGACTCCGGGCAGGAAACAAACCCACAACCCCTGACACAGTAAGCGCTCTCACTACCACTGTTCCAACGGGTTTTTTATACTTTTTGGTACTCACATATCTGTCCGAGTGGTGTAACAACAAGTCAGGGTCTCCTCGCAGCACTGGTTTCTCAGCTTTATAATCCAACTTGCTAAACATTGTCTTATTCTCTCCCATATATTTGTATAATATCTCGATAGTCTGTAAGTAGTTTAAAACAATCCGATTTGAATAATTATTTTTGTAATGGATAGCAACATTCAACGGGAAGGTTACAAGCTTTTTTTCATCCAAAATTTTTCATCCACGGGCATAGCGCGGGTTCTACTAGTCGCGCCCCGCGGTGTTACCCGCGTTGTACCCGTTCCCGCGGGATTTTCGGGATAAAATGCATCCCATGTGTTATTCTGATGTATATCCTATATTACTGTAAAGTTTAATTCAAATCCGTTCAGTAGTTTTTACGTGAAAGAGTAACAAACATACATACATACATCCATCTTCATAAACGCGTCTTTAATGTTGTAAATGTGTGAAATGTGACACAGCGCGGGCTGGTTTAAGATATAGGAGTATGTTACCGACTCAAGCTGCGTGTCGAGGGCCGTGACTTGGTCGTTTTCCCACGTGAACTCGGTGCACACGATCTTCATGTTGGTCTCGATGTCGCTGATCAGGTCCTTCGCGTTCTGTATGGCATCCTTGTTGGCTTTCACGCCACACCCCAAATATGCCTTCAGATTCGCTGAAGAAAATATACTTATTCATTTTATATTTAACTGGACAAATTCACGCACGGTAAATTACAATCACATTTAGATGTACCTAAGCTTGTTTTATAGAATGTAACTCACTCTATTATAAACACATACATATATACACAAATACTTTTTTAATAATGACTAAGTGACGAAGACACCCAGATGTCGTCGCCAACAACCAAGTCTGCACATATTGGACGGTAATCGAACCCGCAACTAAGCGAGGCAGCGGAATGTTTCATAAATTTCATGTCAAAAATCACTCATTCATTCCTAAGCAGTCGTTTTGTCTCTGTGCACAGCGGCATGATTTACCGAACTTCTTCTTGGCCTCGCAGGCCGCCTTCAAGCTCTCTTCAACGATAGTCTTCCTCTTCACCACTGCTTTTTCCATGTCCTCCATCCCTTGTGGCGTGAACGCTAGACTCTTCTCTTGAACTATCTGAAATTAGGTAAGGTACAATGATCAGTAACTAGCCACTTCAGCATCTCCATAAGTTTGACACTTGAATTATGTTAAAATAAGTTATTTAATTGAATTTATTGCAACGCTATAAAATACTCTGTATATGTTTTTACTAGCAGCGCCCCGCGGTTTTACCCGCGTTGTGCCCGTTCCCGTGGGAATTTCGGGATAAAATGTAGCCTATAGCCTTCCTCGATAAATAGACTATCTAACAGTGAAAGAATTATTCAAATCGGTTCAGTAGTTTCTGAGATTAGCGCGTTTAAACAAACAAACAAACAAACAAACAAAACAAACTCTTCAGCTTTATAATATTAGTATAGATTCCATTCAGGATTTTAAATGTAAAATAAAACATTATTTTATATAAAATTGTAATATATAAAAAAACAATCACGTTTTACCAGTTACTTTTTGCCACATATGATAATTCTCAGTATCCTACTTTCTTTATGTAAATTTCTTTTAAAAAAACTTTTACAAGGTTTTATGTATCGTGTTTCACAGCGAGCATCCGTGCACTTAGGTGCAGGAAAACACGGCGCTCGAGAGCCAACCAACGAGCGGTTTTCATTACAACAGAATGCAAACCTTAATAAAATCCCGACTGGCGTCTCTGGCCTTCTTGTAGTTTTCTATGACTTCCTCGCCGAGCTCCTTGATGCAGTGTTCGATCTCACAGATGTCGGTCGTGACGATGGGATCCTCCGGGACCACGCATGGGTTTTCCACTGAATTATAATTAAAAAATTCCTAGTCCGCCTGATAGTACAAGTATTACGTAAAAGTATTAGCCAGCTGCTGGGTTAAGGCCTCTCATTTCACTGAAGATATCTGTATAGTGAGGAAGATTAGACATAATCACCATGCTTGCCAAATGCGGATTTGTGATCTCAAACCTGAGTCAATCCGGCTAATCCTAATCACTTATGGATATCCTCAGTGAGGTTAGAATCTTGTCTCAGTAGAGACATTATAGAGTACTAGAGTTTTTATGATGTAGGAATTAATTTTTTTAGATATTCGCGCTTTAAAATCATGAATATATTTCAGGGTACATTTCATGCTAATTTTTACGCCAAAAGAATATTTTTGTAAAACTGAGGTTGATGAAGTAAATGGCTACTAAATCACAAGCCTATTATAATGACCGTCACCTAATCCTGTAGGTGTAATATTTACGAAACAAGGATTATAACTGTTTACTACATTACCCATAACGATTTCTTCCTTCTCAACCTCTTCTTTAGTCTTTGGGCCTTGTACGGCTGAAAACAATATGAAACCGTTAATGAGTTGAAAAAAAAACGGTTTTTTTGTTAGAGGATGAAACGTGTTTTAAAAAGACTAATAGCTACCTACCGACGGGCTGCGCTAAGGGGAGTTCCTGTTTGGGGTCATCGGTATAACCGCATGTGCGGATAACCTTGTTGGCCCAAGCCGGACTCCCACTGCTAGGTGCAGCGACGACGGATCGCCAGCGAGTCACCACACCACGCCTTCTGCATATAACCTAAGTCTCCCTTTTCATTCTCCAGGAGACTGCCTTTGTCTTTTCGTTTCACGACCCTGAGCTCTTTAGTTCTTTCTGTTTCTTTTTAAAATAGTTTATCATCTCTATTAACTTATGACTTCACACTTTTATATTTTACCCCTACTTAACCTAACTATAGGTAGTTAGTCTCTTTTATACGTAATAAGGAGTTTATTTTGAATTGAATCTACATATGTTTTCGGATACACTTCGCTTGTATTTTACATTTTTATATGACGCTTCGGATGACCTTTACTGGAACCGAGGTCACGGAAGACTCAAACTTAAACTTAACCCCTTATTGCATGAATTATGAAGGAGGCAAATAAAAATTTTTTTTTACTGAAAATGTATTTTATTTTACCATAAATAATAAGTTGAGATGAGAAAAAAAAAAAAGTAATAAAAATTAAAAAAAATAGCCAACGAAGCCACATATGGCTTCGTATGCATTGTAGCAAAACGAAATGAAATCATATATGGCTTCATATGCATTAACAATTAAACTTTATGAAAGTCCAGAAAACAGTTGCGTTTGTCATTAAAACATAAAAAAACCTTAGATTTTCCACATTTCGTGAAGGAACGGTATTTAACCTGAGTATTTAAGCAGTTTTGACATATTTGTCGAGACTTCATCCATTGGGATTCATTGCTGCAAAGAAAAGAAAGCGAAACTGAACATACATTGAATGCATACCAAGCCATATATGACAGACAGTGAATGTGACTTGAACGCATACGAAGCCAAATATGGCGATTGAAAAAGGGGGCCCAAAAATCAACCAAAATGCAAAAAAAACACTGAAATCTGAGTTATTTTATGTTTATGTATGTACAAAGAAAGCATTTTAAAAATCCCGCATTTTTACTCACCGTATTATTGTTTTTATTCCAATAACAAAATCAGCACTAAATAAATTCACTTTACCGGTCGGAGTTGCTAAACATATCCTCTAATAATTTGACAGATAGACCTTACCATAGAAAACAAAAAATACGTTCCGTTCCACGAAGAACTCGATAATATTGTTTCATAGTTGGTTTAGAAAAAATATTAATTTTAATATGTAAAAAAAAATAAACAAAACTAGAAACCATAAATGGCGTTGTATGCGGTAAGGGGTTAAGAAACCAGGATGGAAGGGCTTAGTTTATGTTGTCAGTTCAGTCAGTATCCTTACATTATGATACGTTAAAGCCTATTCTCCAAAAGCACTAACCCAATTTCTTGTCCGCTTCGTTTATGCACTCCTTGGGAACATTTTTCTTTTTTGGAACAAATACTTCCTGGACCGAATTCGATATCCCACTTAATTTCTTCTTTAAAAACTCCCCATATTTCAAGTTCTCTTGGGACATAAAAGCTATGAAATCGTCGAACCAAGGTGCGTAGATTGTAATCCAATCTCGGATTTCTGGTTTGTTTCTGAAAAAGAAGGACGGTACTAATAAATTAATGCATCCGGAGAAACTGACACAAGGTTAATTAGATCCAAACTCTAAGCTTGTATTATGGAATAAACTAACTAATACATTTTGTATAAATGCAGGTGGGTTCATGGGAAAAAACAGACTTCGTCGGTAACAACTGCACATATTGTTGACTCCGGGCGGGAATCGAACCCGCAGCCACCGGCACAGAAAGCGCTCTCACATGCCAATATGCCAATTACGGGCTTGTCAAATATTTGACCGCCAAATTGATGTTCTTGGGGTTTTATTCATAAATGCTTATTTTACAGCATTATAGCTATCAAATGGTTTGCCCCTTTTTGATATACGATATTTTTCAAAAAGCAAAAGAGATAGGACACTCGTTGACAGTGTTTTAGTTATAAAGCATTTATGAATAAGGAAGTAATACTTTTATTTTACAAACGTAGCATAAACAGCGAATCCTCCAGTCAGGAATGTCAACAGAAGCGCCCCCCAGAACAGGCTGTCATCGGCCGGTGGCCGTTTCTTGGGCGGCGGCGGGGGCGGGCATGTGTCTCGCTCTTTGGGGTAAGTTTTGACTCGTTTGTTAATTGCACTTTTTTCTCGGTAATGTTCTAACGTGACTCGACGTTGCTAAAAGGTTAATGGTTAATAGTCAATAGTACTTTTCCAAGAGTTCCTTTCCATAAAAGGTGTCTTTCTCATTCCTATGCACGCTCGCTGGTGCTCTCAGTTGTAACGAAGTTTGAATTGAAACTACGTTTACGGATACACTTCGCTTTTATTTCACATTTTATCTGACGTTTCGGCCCCTTTACAGGAACCGTGAGCACAGAAGACTTCTATGTAATAAAAGCGGAGTGTATCCGCAACAGTTATCCCGTGACCACGAGCGGTGTAATCCGCTCGAAACGTCGAGTACGTATTTTAGTAAAATACGTTAAATTATCTAACGCGATACAGACCCGTTTCATTTAGTATAGTATATGTATTTTATTTTAATTAATTATGTTTAAAGAGACCATAAAACTAAGTATTCTATCAATAGTTCAAGCGTCTACCTGTCGCCGTTATTAGTTTTTCGCAAAAAACGGTAAAAGAATCAAGTTTGTTGTATGGGAGACTCCCTTGAATTTAAAAAAAAATATATTTTTAGTATTTGTTTCTTGAGATACAAGTCTCAGTAATAGGAGCCCGTTTACCCTTTGGGTGCGGAACCCTAAAAGCACACAAATCTTACCCTTTATCGTTATGAATGCGAAAGTTGAGAATGTATGTTTGACTCTTTCACGCATAAACTACGGAACGGATTTGGATGAAACTTTACAGTAATATAGGTTATACATCAGAATAACTCATGGGATACATTTTATTCAGAAATCCTCTCGGGAACGGGTACAACGCGGGTAAAACCGCGATGCACTGTTAGTGTTACATATTCCAATACAAGTACCTATATACTTACAACTGCTGTCCTTGCGGTAACAACATAAGATGTTATTCTAAACATTATTTTTGTCCATTTGGTTAAGTGATGCGTTTTAAAAATATGTTTTGATTTTGCCTGATAATAATATATTAACTGATATGTCAGTCTTTACACTGTTTAGTTCTTTTGAAAATGTTTAGAGACAAATCAAGAAGATTGGACCACGAAGTTATGCAAGAGTATTAATTCCTTTTTACGTATAAAAAAGTTTTAATTACCATGTTTTTTATAGATAACTCTGTACCACAGAGCATAGAATCACCACGCGCGCGGCGGTGATTCTATGCTCTGTGCTCTGTACCATCTAGCGAAGCGAAGAGGTTTCTGTGGACTTAACCCTATAGAACTGTGCTATAAAATATCCCCCATCTGGGCAAACGTCATGTTTATAATAAAAGCACAGACCACGAACTATAGTAATATGTTACTACCAAAATTTAGCGGCCTAAATATGTTTAATGCACGATTGAAGTGCATTTTAAATTGGTTCTATTAAGTGCAATATACTGTTACCTTTAGCCTGTATCATCCCATTATTGAGCAAAGGCCTCCCCATTTCCGCCAATCTTCTCGATTCGAAGCCTCCAGTTGCCAAGTCCTCTTGAAGGCATTTAGCTCGTGAAATATAAAAAACAATTTTGAGAAAATAAATTTTGTTTCTTAAACATATTTAAGTACTATAATTCTTGGGCGAAGCCTTAAGAAAACTTAAGAAAAAATGAAACACCATTTTGAAAAAAAAATCATCGTTTAATTTATTAATATTACATTATTTTTATATTTACATATTTCCCTAAGTTCTTAGACGTACAATTTACATCTGCGGCCAATCTATGGCTATCATTTTATAAGCGGAAGTATACTTGCTATACGAGTAGACATCGAACAATTTAAATGCAATCACAACTAGAAAACAAACAACATTTAAACATAAAGTGAGCCAAAGTTACAATTTTCCATTTTTATTGCATTTACAATTTAGTGGTTACAATTATTTAAGTCGATACTGGAACCTAGGCTTGTGATACAAATATATAGATTTCTAAGGACAAAAGAACTACTTTAAATTAAATATACTTAAACAGTCTCACAAATAAGTATTAGCCTTCAATGTCTTATTGCAAAGGCCTCTCATGTCACTGAGGACTGAGGAGATGAAAAAGTTTTATTTGACATTATTGATGTCTAATTTTTTTAAAACTTTTTTTAAAATTATTTCATATGTATTTGTAAGGCTGTAATAAATTTTAGCTGTTTCATAAAAATACATACAAGTATCTAAATAATAGCAAATTCGTGAAAAAAGTTTTGACTAATAATTTAGCTTCAAACTATTTTGAACTAAACTATGTTTTTACTTTTTGTCACTTTGTATTAAATATAATAATTATAAATAATTTAAAGATAACAGAAAGTAGCAGAAAACACGACGATTTTTCAAACCAAAAAAAAACATCTTATTTCGGATATCAAATAAGATGTTTTCGATATTAAAAAATCGAAAACTACCCCGAAATTTTCTATAGAATTTTAGTAGTTAAATAACAAACTACCAAATCATCACTTATTTTTTCAAAGAAAGTCAATCAACTAAATTTAAAAGCAACACAGACGAGATACTTTAGTCCGGCGGACTTTTCTGTCTGTCAAAATAGAACAAAAAATAAACTGAAAAACGCACATGAAGGACTAAGTTGTCCGTACACCATAAAAGTAATATTTGAAGACTTATTTCCACCGCTGACTAAAGTTTCTCGTCTGTGTAGGCCTTACGTTATGATCCTAGATCAATCAATATAAAAGGTAAGGTAAGGTACAAGATGTAAAGTATTGTTCAATACACCTATGAATGTAATAAGATTGTATGTTTGTTTTAACAAGGTATATATTGTTGACTGTTGACAAAGCGTGGTGCGGAATTGACTACTTAGGGCATGACTATGGCATTGTAAATTCATTACGACCGTACCATATTGATCGACAATCATTATTGTATCTTCTTGTAACATTTTATCTATCACAATAAAGCTTTAACTCTGCAACAATACATATTTGGATATTTTGTAAACGATACATATTGAAGTTAGATTTTACTTTGAAACTCCCACTGTACAAATATGGGTTTTTGAAAGCCACATTTAAAACAAGATTAAGGGTGCGTTTTCATTGAAGCGGAACGGAGTTGTGCGGAGTTCAAACGACCAATCACAGCGCATTGAAATCGAAATGCTTGGCCAATTGAGCTCCGCACAGCTCCGGTAAGCTTCAGTGGAAATGCATTTTACGCTTTCCTACCATATGCAAAGGCTTTTTTATCCAACCTTCCCCGGGATTAAATCGTTAAACTACCGCATCATCTACCACCCTGTAAAGATTATACTGAAACTCGCACAGGGTACCGCAGATTTGGACACCATTTTTTGTACATGATAGCCACATTTGGGTCAAGATTTTAAGCGGAAATTGGCACTAAGTCTACCGCACTATATGCAAAGGTTTCATCTGAAGGTGTCAGTGTGTGTGGGGTACGTGTTCAGAGGTAGAGCAGGCCCGAGGAGCTGGCGTGCGCCATGACGGCCTCGGCGGCCTGCTTGACCTCGAGGTGGTGGCGCGCGTCGCGCAGCCAGGCGGCGGCCGTGGCGCGCGGCGCGCCCTGCAGCAGGTTCACGTAGCGCACCGCCGCGCCCAGCGACCCGTGCTCCATGTGGTACCTGACCACAACCACAACCCGCCAACCACTCACATCACATACTGCTTTCTTAGCTTTCAGCGAACACTACTCATTTTGAGGTTGAGTGTCACAAGTGTCGAGGTCGAGTGTCAAGTGTCGAAGTCGAGTGTCAAGTGTCGAGGTCGAGTGTTAAGTGTCGACGTCGAGTGTCAGGAGTGTCGAGGTCGAGTGTCTCGAGTGTCAACGTCAAGTGTCACGAGTGTCGAGGTCGAGTGTCAAATGTCAAGGTCGAGTGTCAAGTGTCGAGGTCGAGTGTCTCGAGTGTCAAGAGTCTAGTTCGAGTGTCATGTGTCTAGTTCGAGTGTAAAGTGTCGAGGTCGAGTGTCTCGAGTGTCGAGGACGAGTGTCACGAGTGTCAAGGTTGAGTGTCAAGTGTCGAGGTCGAGTGACTCGAGTGTCGACGTCGAGTGTCAAGAGTGTAGTTCGAGTGTCAAGGTCGAGTGTCAAGTGTCGAGGTCGAGTGTCAAGTGTCGAGTGTCTAGTTCGAGTGTCAAGTTCGAATGTCAAGGTGTAGAGGTCGAGTGTCACGAGTCTCGAGATCGAGTGTCACGAGTATCGAGGTCGAGTGTCAAGTGTCGAGGTTGAGTGTCAGGAGTGTCATGTGTCTAGTTCGAATGTAAAGTGTCGAGGTCGAGGTCGAGTGTCACGAGTGTCGAGGTTGAGTGTCAAGTGTCGAGGTCGAGTGACTCGAGTGTCGACGTCGAGTGTCAAGAGTGTAGTTCGAGTGTCAAGGTCGAGTGTCAAGTGTCGAGGTCGAGTGTCAAGTGTCGAGGTCTAGGTGTCAAGTGTCGAGGTCTCGACCTTACGAGTGTCGAAGTTGAGACTGTAAAATACATTTTACATAAAATTTTGCAATTGACTTACTTGGCTCTGAGCATGATTTCGAATGTGTCCAGTTTGGTGAAGTCTGTGGGTAGATTGTCCAACTCATCCTTGGGGATTTCGTCAAACTGTAATCAATGCGACCATATTTATTATAGGGAATTAGCCGAACTATATGAAGCTACCTTTCAAACTCAAACGCGAATATTTTTTTAATCGACACAACGTACTTCGTATTATATATACTTCGCTTTTTTTTAATTTTATTTCATGTTTAAGTCCCTTGAAGACAAACTAGTAACGTACTTCAAAAACTACGAATATTTTTATTCAATTATGACATAAAAGTGGCTCTGTCGAACGAACGACAACGGAAGTGAGAAGAAGTTCAGCGAAGAAAAATTGTCAAGATACTTTTTCAGGTTATATACGAGACAGTTTTATGAATAATATCTAATATATAAAATTCTCGTGTCACAATGTTCGTTCCCATACTCCGCCGAAACGGCTTGACCGATTCTCATGAAATTTTGTGTGCATAACGGGTAGATTTGAGAATCGGACAAAATCTATTTTTCATCCCGAAATTCCCGCGGGAACGAGTACAACGCGGGTCACACCGCGGGCGCGGCTAGTGATATATACTGGTTTCTTAGTTTAAGTTTTTTTTTACGTTTACGGATACACTTCGCTTCTATTACACATAAGTGTTCTGTGACCACGGTTCATGTAAAGGGGCCGAAACGTCAGATATAAAAGTCCATACTAATATTGGTAAAATTTGTAAGTTTGTATGTTAATTTCGGGAATTACCAGGCCGATTTGAATTCAAAAGGAAGGTTATAGTCTATATTTTATCCCTAAATTACCACTGGAAAGGATACAACGCGGGTACAACCGCGGGGCGCTGCTAGTGTAAAATAAAAGCGACAAGTATCCGTAAACATTGTTTCTCTTCAAAAGAGTATGATATAATTATCTTTCTCCAAAATCACTTACTTACCCTTTGGAATAGTAGTTTGGATTGCAGCCAAGACAAGAAGTAGATGGGCAGGCCAGCTCCGTCACGACCCACTAGCGCCACTTTAGCCGTCGACTTTTCGAGCTGAAATAAAGAAAAACACATTAAAATGACCTGTCCATAGTTTCCATGTCCAGTAAATATGTATGTCGGAGCGTGGCATCAGTGGCGCCACACCAGATAGCGGTTTATAACGTCACTACATTATTTTAGTCTGTAGAAGTTTAAGAGTAGTTTGTAAATTCAGTTGACTGATGGAATCGGTAGTGTTGTTATTCCGTGACGTGAGTTCTATCTTCGTGGTGTAGTCTGTGGTATGAGAATAGACTATGTTAAGTCTGTGGTGTTACGCACTATGACAGATGACAGTTGTTCGATAGAGGGATGTGAGCTTGTTTGGTGGTCTGTGGCAGTGAGTGAGTGAGTGAGTCTATGATATGAAAAGATGAGACATTAGAGTTTTGGAGGGAAATGGAGACGGTTGTATTGGGATCAGATGGGAAACGTAGATTGGAAGGATGAGGTGTTGACGACATCACGATCGTATTGCGAATCGAGTATAGAATAGGGAAAAGATATTCTATGGCGTGGACAGGACGACTAATGGGGTGAAGGGAGGTCGTTTAGGTTCCATCAATTAATTGAATCTAGACGTATCCTAACTGTAATCTGTAATCCATGATGATCGTGTGTAAAATACAAGCAATGTCAATGTAATGAAGTCCTGTGAGTTATTATTTCAAGATCAAGACCTAGGAATCCTAAGATATCTGATGTTGTATTGGCGGTATAATGCTCGTGCTTATCCTGATGTGACATGTCCCCGATATGGGATAAATATCGCTGTTTCCCCGACATCAGAAGTGGGATAAAGATCGCTATTGCCCACCGAGCGTTCAGCAGAGAATGATAAAGGTCGCTATTGCCCACCGAGCGTCCAACAGAGAAGGATAAAGATCGCTATTGCCCACTGAGCTTCCAGCAGAGAATGATAAATTTCACCATAGCAACTGAGAGATTGGTGCTGAATATCATCGCCATGTTCAACCACGGAGCTAGGTTTATAAGATGAAAGAATATTGAGAGCTGCAAGCTGAGCTCGTTAGTGCATATTATCGACGACGACGGCGACGACGACGACGGGATTGAAATTCATGTACCTTCCCATGGATTATGAAGCTCGTAGTATTCGGAGATATGTTTGAATCATCATCCCGCCATAAGGGCCACTGTCATGTGCTTTACGTAATGTTTATTTTGCAATTGGTTATAAAACTTGGAATGTTCTGTGAGTATAGTTAGTTAGTTTTCTACTCTATTGTGGAGTTAAGAAGGTAATTATGAGCTTCCGAAAGAGTCAAGTTTAATCTTGTACGTAATGTGATATGTTCTAATATGTTTTCTTATTTTCATGTTGGATCAATGCTGGTAATTATTGCGAGCGTTGATGAACCTCGTCTAGGGAGGAGCGTGGTTCTCTTCTCGGTCCTGTTACCTGAGGAATATGAGGGGTTGCGGCATTCCAAATTGTTCAAGAATCTATCACGACAAATTCACATTGGATGTTAAATTGGTGATGTATTGCGGTAATGATTGGTTTGTTGGGAAATATCCGGTGAGCTATTTTGTGATATTTGAGTCGGTTAACATTGAGAGTTTTGTAGTGAATCTTCGTACCACTTGATAAAGTAGAAAGCTTATTGAAAGTATTTTGGATGTTTATTCCGTTGTAAAATATGAGAGTATGAGTAAGGGTTTCATGTGACTATGTGACTTATTGAGTTCAATGTTCGAACTCGGCGATGGTCGTGGTCTGGATTGACCGTACTGTGGAGTGGTCTGCTGAGACCGTGTGTTGTTGAGCAATGTGATTGCTCGTCGGCTGGTTGCCGTGACTAGACGTGACTAGACAAGCTTACTGTTACTTACTCATGGCTCATATTGTAATGTGCATTTGAGATTAATAGTCTATTGAAGTTAAAGTTGAAAATGACGTGGTACCTAGTATTCATGTGTTACATAGCATTGAAGATTCCCGATTGATAATAATTGTAATTAACTTTTGATTGAAATCAAGAATTTAAGGAAGAACAAGCTTCTTAATAGTCAGGTTGACCGAGCGAGTGCAAATTACTGTGGCCGCGAGGTTTAGAGGAGAACGAGTACACAATATAGTGTCATTGACTGGTATAGGAAAATGCCTGAAGGGCAAGTACCCATTGTTAGTAATTCTGAGCCTTGTGATGATGAACTGTAGTCACTTTTGACTGTGTGGTATAGTTGTGCGTGTCCTCTTGAGTCTGGGATGATCACGGGAGTGACTGATCACAGGGATGATCAGGGTTATGGGTGATCACTGGGATGATCACGGGAGTGACTGATCACAGGGATGATCAGGTTTATGGGTGATCACTGGGATGATCACAGCTAGTCACAGGGATGACAGCCTCCGTGGTCTAGTGGTTTGAGCGCTCGGCTCACGATCCGGAGGTTCCGGGTTCGATTCCCGGTGGGGATATCTCACAAAAATCACTTTGTGAGACTGTCCTCAGTTTGGTTAGGGCATTGCAGGCTGAATCACCTGATTGCCCGAAAAGTAAGATGATTCCGTGCTTCGGAGGGCACGTTAAGCCGTCGGTCCCGGTTACTTTCTACAGATAGTAGTCGTTACATGAGCCATGTCAGAGGCCTTTGGCGGCTCTATAACTCTGACACCAGGATTGGTCAAGTTGACCATCCACTCGATAAGAAGACAGGGATGACTGCGTATTAGGGCTACGGGGATAGCCGGACAATGGAGACACACACACTTTACTTTTACTTTGATTTGAGATTAATTTGATTTTTAATGGGTACTTGTGCCTGACGATGTTCTAGTATTATGTTGAGATAAGCAATGTGAAAGTCTTTTGTTGAAGTAGAGTTATTTAGGTCAGGAGTGAGCGAACGATGGTGATCGTTACACGTTGAAAAGCTTTGAACTCTAAACGTACTTACAAGTATGCACATGATCGTGTTAGGAAGATGCCTGTGGGGCGGGTAACAGCTGACTCAGACGAAGGTGGAGACAGTGAGGTTGATTAAGTTATTGATTGTTACTGGGTTTTTATGTCGGTGGGTCAGTCTGAGACCGCACCAGGGTGCCGTAGCTGTAGCCCGTTAGAAATCGGTGTCTACTACTTGTAGTAGTCCGTGGGTAGGCAGTAGGCGGTAGCCCTGGGTAGTGTGGTCGGGTCTTGCCTGGTAGCGAAGACCGTAGAGTCATGGGACGACTCGGCATTCCGAAATGGAAGTGCATAAAGGGCAAATGCGTTTGCTAAATCTTGTGTTGTGACCACGAACAAAGACTCAGTAGTAAATCAATTGTGATTAAATTGTTAATTGTGTGTGAATAATGAACCAGAGTCTGTCACTGTTACTGGCCTCAGGGTTTTGGTAGATGAAACTTTATCATAATTTACTTCGTGATTTCTTACGCAAGATGCCAGTAGGTCATGTACCAGTCGAAGTTGATGTTAATAGTGATTCTGATGAGAATGAGTAAACTTGTTTTGGTGAAAACTCGAGTAAGTACTCTATCGGCCGTATTGTGTTCGACCGTACCAGTAGCTATTACGTAGTCGTAGCCCGGTAGAAATCGGTGTCTCTTGGGGTAACTCAAGTAGTCCGTGGGTGCGCGGTGCGCGTTTAGCTCTGGCGGAGGTCGGGTCTGGTAGAGACCATAGATTCCGAGGGAATCGGCATTCGTGGAATGCAAGGAAACGAACATGAGGTTCGATGGAGGGGCTTAGTGAAAAGCCACAGGCCACGAATAAGATTCCTGCTGTATGCTCAAGGATCACTGGGTTGCTTTAATGATTGTAAATAGTGGATGAAAGTGGTACTTTGCTGCTCTAGCATTTTTTCGGTTAGTGTAACTCCTTTCAAGTGTAAGTCTTTCAAGTCAAAATAAAACAATAGTTTTGCCGAGAAGTTTATTTCAATTTACTTTCTCAAGGTTGAGTTAGTACTAAAGTTGGGTGTCAGGAGTAGCCGAACGGTATGTACTGTGCTATGTTTTTATCTGTTACAGAATAACACACGAGGACGTGTGCTAGCAGGATGGCCGTGTCGGAGCGTGGCATCAGTGGCGCCACACCAGATAGCGGTTTATAACGTCACTACATTATTTTAGTCTGTAGAAGTTTAAGAGTAGTTTGTAAATTCAGTTGACTGATGGAATCGGTAGTGTTGTTATTCCGTGACGTGAGTTCTATCTTCGTGGTGTAGTCTGTGGTATGAGAATAGACTATGTTAAGTCTGTGGTGTTACGCACTATGACAGATGACAGTTGTTCGATAGAGGGATGTGAGCTTGTTTGGTGGTCTGTGGCAGTGAGTGAGTGAGTGAGTCTATGATATGAAAAGATGAGACATTAGAGTTTTGGAGGGAAATGGAGACGGTTGTATTGGGATCAGATGGGAAACGTAGATTGGAAGGATGAGGTGTTGACGACATCACGATCGTATTGCGAATCGAGTATAGAATAGGGAAAAGATATTCTATGGCGTGGACAGGACGACTAATGGGGTGAAGGGAGGTCGTTTAGGTTCCATCAATTAATTGAATCTAGACGTATCCTAACTGTAATCTGTAATCCATGATGATCGTGTGTAAAATACAAGCAATGTCAATGTAATGAAGTCCTGTGAGTTATTATTTCAAGATCAAGACCTAGGAATCCTAAGATATCTGATGTTGTATTGGCGGTATAATGCTCGTGCTTATCCTGATGTGACATGTCCCCGATATGGGATAAATATCGCTGTTTCCCCGACATGTATAATAATAATAAATAATGTATGATTTTTCTTCTTCTAAGTAGGTATTTTAAACTAATTTTTATTAACCCTGAGATTTTTTATAACAAGGCCATAGTTACGCGGATAGACTAACATAGATTAGGAATAAAAAAGTTAATAACTCAAATTTTTTAAGTGATACAAAATTTTAAAAAGGTCTGTGACCCGGATAGTCAATCTTTTCGATAGAAAGGTCGCAAATACAAAAATGAGTACAAAAATGTCAATAGTGATAAAAAGGTCAGTGACCCGGATAGTCAACATGTTATAGTAACGAACGATCCCATATAGTAACGACTTGGGTGGCATTTCAACCGCAAAAACTCGCCCTCGCCCAAAATTAGTTGTGAGGTCAGTGACCCAGATATTATTTTAGTTAAATCATCAACTATTTTATGAACATACCGTTTCAAACCTGTCCCTTAGAGCCGCCTCCGTCACGATTCCCTTCTCACGAACATCTTGAGGTATTCCATTTAGTACGGTCTTTACTAGTTTGTCGTCTTTGCCTGTAACAAGAAATAATATTATAAAGCCGGACAAATTCACAAACTATACTATTACATATACATACATACACAAATACTTTATAAGAATATATAATTGTCACACAGAAGTTCGTCGCCAACAACTCTGCACATATTGTTGACTCCGGGCGGGAATCGAACCCGCAACCCGCGACACATTAAGCTCTCTCACTGCCACTGTGCCAACGGGCTTGTCAATTATTTTTACCTATCTAAGTTTCTATAACAATCAATAATACTTAAATTATATTTAGTAACCTGTTTCAGTTGGGTTTAATAAAAGAGTTGTAATTTAATGAATTCTATTTACAAGAGCCTAGAGTTCAAATTTAAGACATATCTGCCTTAAAACAGGGCACAGGTTTGTGATCACAAGCCCGCGGTAGGCGTGTGATTACATCCACCTCTATGTACTAATCTAAGTGAGATTAAGGCTTTTGGCCAGCAGTGGGACATGACAGGCTTACCAACTTATTCACAAATGCTCTTGGACTAAAACACTGTTATAAAGTGGTTTGTCTTGCTCTTGTAGCGTATATCGGAAAGGGACAAACCATTTGGTAGCTAAAATGCTGCTGGTTTCTTAACTTCAAGCGAACACATAGTTTAAACGTACTCACACGGGTTTTTTTCGCGTTAGAAAGTTAATAAAGCAAGTAATAACTTACTTTTTATACGTTTAAACTATGTGTTCAAATAGTGTAAGTTTAAGCGAACACTCATTTTTAATTGAAACTGCGTTTACGGATACACTTCGCTTTTATTTACATTTTTATATGTCGTTTTCAATTCAAAATGAGCTAAAATGCTGTTAATAAGAGTTTATGAATAGGATCTTGGTGGTTGGTGGTCTAGTGGTATGTGCACTAGCCTGCCAAGACTGAGGTCTTGGGTTCGATTCCCTAGTCGAGCAAAAAAATTTTTCCTACTTTACAAACATGGCTCGGGTTTCAAATCACCAAACCGCATGCGTGGTGATCATGCCTAATCCTAATTTTCGCATCTTCATTGAGATGAGAGGCCTTTGCCTGGCAGTGGGACATAACTTTACGTTACCTGCTTTCTCCAAAGCCTTGACTTCGTTGTCGATGCTCGCGGCGGGCTGTTGCTTGCGCGTGGTGGCGAGCAACGCTTCCGCGGCCGCCCACACTGACTGAGAGCGCCGCGCTTCAGCCTCCGCCGCCGCACGCTCTGTATAATAACGAACGTGTACTCAATTATTTCTTACTTGTCCCAAAATGTGGACCAATGTCGTCAATTTTCCAGCTGAAGACGAATACTCCTGAAGAGGAAAAATGTTTAGAGATATGGTAAGAATTTAAAAAATCACTAAACCTTTCTCTTCTTCAGGAGCAATCGTCTTCGGCTGAAAAATTGACGACATTAGTCCACATTTTGCAGGCATATAGGTTATACATCACACTAACACACTGATACGTTTCATACCCCCATATCACAAAAACGGTACAATGCGGGTAAACCGTCCTTATACTATATAACTATACTAGCAGCGCCCCGCGGTTTTACCCGCGTTGTGTCCATTCCTGCGAGAATTTCTGGATGAAAAATAACCTATGTTACTCGTGGATAATGTAGCTTTCGAATGGTGAAAGAATATTTAAAAACGGTCCAGTAGTTTTTGAGCCTATTCATTACAAACAAAGTTGTCCTCTTTATAATATTAGTGTAGATTAGTGTAGATAGTGTAGATACGTACTTTTGAGCGTCTTTTCAATAGCTTGCATCTTGCCCGCGATGGCGGCGAGTTCCTTCTTGGTGGCGACGCGATCCTTCTCCAACTCCTCAGACACGCAACGTTTATACTTGCCCATTATCTGTTAAGACACAAAAAAAAGTAAAAGAATCAGCCTGTAGTGTCCTACTGCACGGCACAGATCGTTTGTTTTTCACAAGTGTCAGGTCGATTTATATTAGTGTCAGCTCGATTGTCATGAGTGTCAGGTTGATTGTCCTAATGACAATGTCAGGTTGATTGTCCCAATGACATTGCCATTTGCCCTTACAGTGAGTCAGTAACATGACACTCGAGTGAAGCGTACCTCTTTCTCCTTTCTGGCCAGCTTGTCGAGCATCACTTCTTGGTTGATTTCGTATTGTTTCTTCAGTTGCTCCTTTAATTTTTGATTCGCCTCCGCTTGTGCCTTTACCCACTGAAAAAATACATGTAATGTCACATTACATGTCATAAAAGTGTACGATTTTCTGTGCAAAGAACGTTTCATCCATGGATTCGTTTCAGTAATGAAATGTTCGCTAACTAAATTAATTTGCTCTCAAAAACTCTAAATTATTTCAAATAAGGTATTTTTCGAGTTTTGGTTACAAGTGAAAAAGAAACGAAAATGAAAAAGCAGGTTAACGCGCCTAAAAAACGAGTAAACCATAAAAACGAAGTGTATCAGTAATCGTAGTTTCAATTCAAAATTTAACCCCCCTTGGTGATTTGATATTTCGTGACTTTATATGGACCCCCTCCCCTCCCCCTTGGAGCATCACGTGATTAATAGACAGCCCCTAAGCGAGTAAAAGTAATGTAAACCTTGTCATTGTATTCCTTTTCCTTCTGGATCATGTCTTTCTTCACCATATCTTCGACTTTCAGTTCAATGAGCTCCTTTTCATCGTGACCTGACATAAAATAACACACACATTTAAAAATACTGGCGAATTGCGGCTGTTATCTTTAAAAAAGTAAAGTATTAGCCTGTAATGTCCCACACCTGGGCAAAGGCCTTACAACAAACGTGATTTTTTCCCCATTTTTTAAAAAATAATCATCCTCACTATACTGATCTTCAGTGAGATGAGAGGCCTTTAGCCAGCAGTGGGAGATTATAGACTACTACTTTATTTGTTGTATTTGTTGTAGCGGCAAAAAAATACATCAACAGTGAACAATTTACCAATCAAAATTATTGACAAACTCCTGTATATTGTATATTACGAAATATATTATTGTATTGTACAGAACTAATGTCTATTGGTTTCATGATTGTATACCAAAAACGACACGGTTAAGGCCCAGCGCAGACGACAGACTATCCGTGACGCACTTTTTAGTCTGTGAAAATAGAACCTATGTAATTATATGCAGTAACGCACACGACGCGCAAAAAGACCGGCGCACAAAAAATCCGTGAATTCGGGCAGCCGCGCCGCGCCGCGCCGCTCCGTACAAAAAGTGTGTGAAAAAAATTGATGATCTTTCCGAAAGTATAGGATGTACCCAAAATTTTCGGTTTCTTCTTTTCTGTACTTCATGTACAAAATAATACTTCGCGATCTCTGCACGATTTCCATAGCGTCTACGTCCCTACAGCTCTGCCGACAGAATGATCGAAGATGTGCGTCGTGTGCGTTGAGTGTGAAAAATCCGCGACCGACATTTTGCGCGCCATGCAGACTTTTTGTGCGCCGCAGACTCAATCGCACAAAAAGTCTGTCGTCTGCGCCGCACCTTAAGGATATTATTTAACGTTACTTACATTCAATAGCCCTATTGAGTTTTCGCTCTCGTACAGTCTGGATTTCGGCCAATGCATTTTGATAGTAATGTATCTGAAATAATATCAAACGTTTTCTTAAAATACCAATTTGAAAACAATAGCCATTTGAGCAAAAACTAGCCAGAACATTTATACACTCAACTAGCTGACCCGGCAAACGTTGTTTTTCCATATAAAAATTAAGGGGTGGACAACTCTTCACATTTAGGGGTCTGAAAAATAGATGTTGGCCATTCAACGGGCAGTTTATAGGCTATTTTTCATCCCGAATATTACACGGGAACGGACATCACGCGGGTAAAGCTGCAGGGCGCTGCTAGTGTCCTATATTTTTCTGCATATGTACTTCTCATAACATGGTCTTCTATAGTCTGATTTTCCGTAATCCCTGAGACACAAATCGGCTTACGCAATCCTATCATTATTGCGTAAGTTATAAATGCTACTTGCCGTGTGTTAGAATGTATGTATATTTGTTACTTTTACAAAAAAAACTACTACATAGACGGATTTGGATGAAACTTTACAGTAATATAGGTTATACATCAGAATAACACATGGGATATATTTAATCCCGAAATTCCCGCGGGAACTGGTACAACGCGGGTAACACCGCGGGGTTAGTTGATATTGTATTTTATTATTATTGTATTTTTTTAAATTAATATTGTTAATTTCATTTTTATTGTTATTTGTACTTGTTTTTTTTGTCTCTTTTTACTTTTATGTCTTAATAAGTAAATTTTTCTTTTAGTTTATAAGTATTTTTAATAAGTTAAGCACGCTGTGGCGCCTAAAAGAAGTGCATTTATATTTTAATTTTATGTTATGTGTAGTATTGTATGTGTATAGTGTAACTTTTATTGAGTGTCCTAAATAAATATTATATATAAAATTCTCGTGTCACAGTGTTCGTTCGCGTACTCCTCCGAAACGGCTTGACCGATTCTCATGAAATTTTGTGAGCATATTGAGTAGGTCTGAGAATCGGCCAACATCTATTTTTCATCCCGAAATTCCCGCGGGAACGGGTACAACACGGGTGAAACCGCGGGGCGCAGCTAGTAAATATATAAAATTGTACCTGTTTCAAAGTGTACAGGAGCAATAGATCCGTGTCTTTTCCTTTCAAGTTGAGAATGCGAGCTTGCAGGTCGATGCCGGGGAACATCGCTTGCAACTCGTCCTTGTAATGTTGACGGGCTTGGTTCACCTGTAACATTGACAACATTTCAGATAATATTTACTAAAATAACATGTATATGTATAAAAAGAATGAATCTCTTTGTAAAAACAAATATATTTTTTTTAATCCGACCATAGCATAGATGATAGGAGGTGAGATATCAGTTTTCGATAGAATCTTCCTCCTAGTCAGTTTAAGTATACAAAAAACTGAAAAGTTTAAATTTATGTTCTTTGTTCGAACTGGTAATTCTCAGGAGCTATCTGTCCGATTTGAAAAAATCTTGTGGAATAGGAAAGCCACATTCAAGACGAAGGTGAAGGGTTAATTTTTATCCCGAAATTCTCGCAGGCACAACGCAGGTGAACGAGCCTCTCGCAGGCACAACGCAGGTGAACGGGCCTCTCGCAGGCACAACGCAGGTGAACGGGCCTCTAGCAGGCACAACGCAGGTGACCGAGCCTCTCGCAGGCACAACGCAGGTGAACGGGCCTCTCGCAGGCACAACGCAGGTGAACGGGGCTCTCGCAGGCACAACGCAGGTGAACGGGCCTCTAGCAGGCACAACGCAGGTGAACGGGCCTCTCGCAGGCACAAGGCACGTGACCCTGCGGCCCTAGCGCCCGCGCGTACCTTGGTCCAGTAGGCGTCCGCGAGCGTGGCCTTGTCGCGGCACTTGTTGTACTCGTCCTCGGCCGCGTCCAGGTCGGCGCGGAACTGCTTGATGTAGCGCTGCGTGGCGGCCGCGCTGTCCGCCGGCACCGCGTACCGGCCCGCGTCCAGGTTGCGGTTCAGGGTCTCTGCCGATAGTCAACTCCACTATTAGTCGTATGCCCAAACATTTTTGGGCTAAATGCCTCATCTTTTGGACTTTAAACACAAGGACGGAAGGCTCCAAGGAGTCCTTGTGTCGCAAAGTTGTTGGGTAAAGGCCTCCCACTCACTGAAGATGTCAGTACAGTTAGGAGGATTAGGCATAATCACCACGCATGCCGATGCGGGTTGGTGATCTCAACCATGTGTTTGAAAAGTAGAAAATATGTCTTTGCTTGACCCGGAAATTGAACCCAGGTCCTCAGTCTTGGCAGGCGAGTGCACATACCACTAGACTACCGAGGCGTGAAAAGTACAAACATATAGTGATGTATAAGTAACCGTTCATATGTACTCTGCTTACCCAAAGCACATCTAGCAATCTTAGAAGCTTCATTCGCTTTTGCCAATGCTTGGTCCCGCGTCGCGACAGTGCCTTGAAGAGACGAAAACAAATTCTCGCTCAAGTTTTCGTATGGAGTTTCTACTATCTGTGGGAGAGAATGAATGTTATTATTCTCTTTGGTGAAGAATGAACGATGTTACAAGCATGAGTAAGTTGTTGTCCGCTGAAAATGTGGGACCGTTATTTTATTGTGTTTTGGAAAAGTTCGATTTGTGCCATAATAATTAAATCACTCATTCATGTTACAATTTATAGGATACTAGCAGCGCCTTGCGGCTTTGCCCGCGTTGAGCCCGTTCCCGTAGGAATTTTCGAAAATCCATTCTTAGTGTGCACTTACGTCACTTGAAGAACCTTACTGCCAAATTTCATGTTTCTAGATGTAGCGGTTGAGGCTGTGCGTTGATTATCAGTCAGTCAGTCAGTCAGGACTTTGAATTACCTATATATTTTATAGGATACTAGCAGCGCCCCGCGGTATTACCCGCGTTGTTCCCGTTCCCGTGGGAATTTCGGAATGAAAAGTAGCCTATAACCTTCCCGTTGAATGTGGCTATCCATTACAAAAAGAATTTTTCAAATCGGTTCAGTAGTTTCTGAGATTAGCGCGTTTAAACAAACAAACAAACAAACAAACAAAACAAACTCTTCAGCTTTATAATATTAGTATAGATTTTGGGTATTCAGCGGGATGGTTATAGGTTATTTGTCATCCCCAAATTCCCACGGGAACGGGCACAGCGCGGGTAAAACCGCGGGACGCTGGTGGCAAATAAGTTGAATTAGAATTAACAATAGCTCGGCCATACCAAAAACAAAGCCTTGTTATATCTGGCGCACTCTTTCGTAGCCTCCTTGTACTTGTCTATTGCTATCTTGGTCTGTGTGTGCATGTCATGTTCCAACTGCACCATGTCTTTAGTGACCTTCACCGCCGGAGGGAGCTGCGGAATGCATTCTTCAGTTTGGATCAAGGTAGCTGAAATGTTTAAGTTGGTATTACCTAATCTTTATACATAAAAATTACGTGTCATGTTGTTCGAGCGCGATGGGCTCCTATTATACTAATTACAACATTTAAATAAGTACAAAATTCCCCAAAACTCACGATGAGACTGGTCATCAGATCCGATAATTATGTTAAACTACTGAACCGATTTAAATTTGATTTGCACACAGTGTGCAAATTGGTCCCACTTGAAAGAGGATAGCTTACATCTCAATTTATAGTGATTAGGGTGGTCCATTAATTTTTATCAGCTAGTAATATTATAAATGCGACAGCCGACAGCATTCACCCGCATTAGAAAAGCTTGGTGATTACGCCTAATACACCTCAGATCTTTGCACAGTAGTTTGCCCAGCAGACATTACAGGCTTTTTTATTTTATTTACATTAGAGTGTACAGAAAAAAAAAATTATAAAAGAATATTTTTTTAAATCTGATTATATAATATACTAGCTGTGCCCTGCGGTTTCACCTGCATCTTTTCCTCACTGCTTACCGTTTAAACCTTCCCTGGACTTTCATGAATATTTCAAGACCAAAATTAGCCAAATCGGTTCAGCCGTTCTCGAGTTTTAAGCAGACTAACGAACAGCAATTCATTTTGAATACTAATGTATATGACATACGTATTGTCTTAATGAACGTTACCTGGTGTTTCCACCTCCGGCGTGACGCGAACGAGCTCCTCAACATACAATGGCTTTATTTTAACTGGGGGCACTGTTAATTAAATGATTATGTGATATTAGTAAAACAGAAAAATCACAATGAATTAACTACTTGAGTTAAAGCGTGTAATGGCAAATTAATATATTATTTACAATATATACAATACTAATAATATACGATAAATATGATAATTGTTTATTAAACTCACTTATTAAATAATTATCATATTAATTGTATGTGATATATTACTATTGCTAAAGTACGGACGCGAAGCAGGAAGAATTTCGTCTTTTGTCTATTTGTCTCTGTCACTCGTACACAATATATATTGCTGTTTCACACCGCCAACGCAGTGGCGAGTGAGACAGTAATATTATTGAGTACTAGTGAAAGAGACAGATAGATAAGATTCGCGACCGTACTCCATATGAAAAAAAAGAAATGTGTTATATATATATTAGCAAGTATGTGATTCTCTATAAAACACTGGCCTGAGATGTTGTATTTTCAATGATAGATGATAAACATAGGACATCATACATCATTTTAAGACGAGTTATATATAGTTACATATTATTACGTGAGTTAACAGATATAAAGTGTTAAGAAGTTAACAGGTCTAAAGCATTAAAAAGTTCATACAAATTATTGTATGCATGGGCGACGGTATCAATGTTTGTTGCACGTTAAATTGTTGGTCCCAGTTATTTAAATAAACAAATATGATTAAGCCGTTTAAAGTTTCAATCATCAGAATTGGCCACTTTTAACATCTAGTTAGAAAAAGTGTAAATATTTACTGCTGGAATCATAAACACTTTGCAACTAAAACACTGTTATAAAGAGCTTTGTCTCTTTTGCTCTATGGAAAATGGCGTATGTAAAGGCTAGATTACACCGGGGCAACACTGTGCGGCATTGCGGCATGCCACAAGGCCGCATGCTTCAAAGTCAAAAATGTCGCACATTGTGGCAAGAACCGTGCGGCATGGCAACACCTTGCGTCACGTGGCAGACTGTCGCATCTTGTATCCGGGCACAATGGATTCCATGCCGACATTTTTGACGCACGAAAAATGTCGCATGGAATCCATTGTGCCCTTGCCACAATGTGCGAAATTTTTGACTTTGTAGCATGCGGCCTTGTGGCATGCCGCAATGCCGCACAGTGTTGCCCCGGTGTAATCTAGCCTTAAGAGAGGGACAAACCATTTGATAGCTAAAATGGTGTTAATAAGCGCTTCTGAATAAGGCCCTTTGTAATAAAGTCTTAAGTTCTCGTAAATAGACATTAATTCGTTCTCACATTGGTAAGTCTTCTTGGCGAATGCTTTAGCCGCGTCAGCATCCAGATCTTGTTCAGATCGTTGTTGGAAATCCAATGGAGAAATGCCTTCCTGTAAACAAAACATTTCTAAATAGTATGAAACTAGTATCGCACAATTGTCTTAGCCACTTGATAACCAATCATAGGTAACCCACAGTTTTCTAATAAATCACTCTCAATTGGAGAAAAATCTTACCTTTCCGAACAAGAAGTCTCTTACAGTCCCGGTGGCTTTACTCAGTTGGTTGGCCGCAAACTGGTAGTATGTGGTGTTCTCCCGGTAGACCAGAGCTACGAAGTCGTTGGCTATCGGCAGGTTGGTCTCCAGCCAGTTGCGGGTGTCTGTGCTGTTCCTGGAATACAGACAGATAAATGAGGAGTATTTACTTAACTTAATTTGATAAATTATTGTAGTTTTAAGCCTCCTAATAGTAGCAATTGTGTAATTAATTGAGTTGAATTGAAATTACTTTAAAATTGTAGTTTTAATAGTTTTAGCAATGGTTCTCATAAAAAAAAATAATTAGATTACAGAACATACCTAAGAAAGAGATAGGTAAATTAAATGTGAAATAGTTCACATTCCCTAAAATTAGTTCCGATTTAAATTGTTGTTTAATTGCAGTTTGCTTAAACTTAAGAATCCAGTTAAAAGCTTTTGATTTAGAGCTTTACTTTCAACTTCGAAATAAAAATCAAGCTTACTTAGCATATACAGTCAGGGCTCCAGTCAAGGTGATAGCTCCCACAGCTCCCCAGAAATATTTGCTGGACTTGGGCCTTGGCGTGATCTTACAGGGTTCCTTACTGGACAGTTCAGGGTCAGCTTTGTTGGAATACTCCCGCTGGGACAGTGGCAGTGGCCTGACCACCACAAGCGCCGAACATTTTCCATCATTGAAAGTTCTTCGAACCTGATGAAATTAAATAATTGAAGGTGGAAATGTAGTGTTTATTTTGTGTGTTTGAAAGGATAAATTAGGTTAATTAGGCAGAGTATGAAATTTATGGGAAAAGTAAAATGCTGTCTAATAGCGGTGAATGAACACCTATTTTTCAAGGCCACATAAGGTTTATACTTTATAGTGTACCTGCAGCCTTAATTTTAGGTTATCATTATGACGTTAGCCGATTATGTAAGTGACAACAGAAACTCAAGGTTTATTGTGTTATTACTGATAATTAACACTAAAACTAGTAGTAGTTTTAGTGGTGGCCTAGATATTGATAATGTTTTTCTAATTTTAGCCCCTATCACTGAGAAATACAATCAAAACATTAGAAATCTTTATCGATTGAGATAGATGTTACACCATTTTTGAAGCGATTGGTAGCTATTTTTGTAATGTGATAACGCCCTACCGCAAGGGATTTATTATAAATACTTTTACATACCAAAACCAGTTTGGAATTGGCCAAACAATTGGAAAATTTGTACATTTTCGGCACGAATCTCTATCCACTAGGCTGTCAAAATTCAGAGACTAAAATAGAACGTTGATCATCGACTTCATAGAAATTCCTGACAGCGACGAATTTAGTCTGTGAACGAATGAACGAATGAACTACAATAGGGAAGTCTTAAAAATCGATCGATTTAGCGCTGTTACATTACAATACAACAAATTAAATTAACCCATTTGTTTTCTTACAACAAAGATACATATTGGGTATACAAGAAAGGAATAAAATGAAAAAAAAAGAAACAATAATTGCGAATTTAAATCATTCTAAGCGTAGGCAAAGTAATGTCTGCAAAATCAATGTAGAATAGCAAGTTACATTTCACGCACATCACTACAGCATGGGAAAAATGTTTTGAAATTGGTGAGAGAAATTGCTTTTGAATTTGGTGTAAAATATAAATAAAAAATGTTTCGGATTGCGTTTTCTGGTGAGTAAAATATTTCTGTTTTGTTTTTGCTTATCAATCTCCACTATTTTGGTACAAACACAATTTAAGTTTAGTTTATTTTGTAATTCACATTGTTGACATTTGTGTTGAGGTTATTTTTTTCTTTTTCAGCTACTCGAGTTATTCGGCCTCTCGCCGTAGGTTTTAATGCATCCAGAGTCATAAGCAACAACATAAAACCTTTTTCAACATTACAAAATGTTGCTAATCTTTGTCCAGTACTGAAAACTCCTACACAGTCCTTGTTACACAACAAACAAATATTGGATATTTCAAATAGTTTAACACCTTTGCAAGTGAGGACAGTTACAAAATTCAGCCTGAAAAAGGGCAAAAGGAAGACCGTAAAGGCGGCAGTTCGAAGGTTCTTCAGACTTGACTGGGGAGGTTGGATAAGAACTAAAGTCGGAAGACATAAGAAATTGTGGAAGAAATCTCATCCTCAAAAGAGAAGACTACGCCAACATGTCCTTTGTAATGCTACACAGAGTACAATGCTAGACAAAATGGTAACAAAGTTTTGGAAAAGACCGAAGCACTATGTTGATGATCCCTATGCACCTTATCATACGAGGGAAGAATTCAATATTACACGGAGGAAGCCACTGACGAAACAGTAAATGTTTAAATATTTATTAGCTTAATATCTTGTAGTTAATGTAATAAAAATGAAATTAAGATTACTGTTTGTTATTATTACTTTTTACCAAAGTAATTCACACTTATTTAATTTTTATATTTTTAGTTACTACCACAGATTATAATTGTTTAATCCTTGACATATGTCAAACACAGCTGATTGTCAAAGGTTGACAAATGGCGAGCATCAGCTGACGGAATTTGACAGCGAGGGAATGAAAGATCAGAAAAATAAAAAGAGAAACTGGATTATATAGAAAATAAGTTGAAACTGAAGGTTATTATAATTTAAAAACGTATATAAATAAGAATAATGCGTGGTTTACTCTCGATAAGCCGTCCAGTGTTATCGCATCTAAAAAGTAATTTGCTATCGAAAACTACTTCAAAAGATTACAATTTTAAGGCCCGGTGTTTTTCCACATCTAAAAGCAGTAATATGAAGTTATTACAGTTTTCCTACAAAGATAGTCCTGAGGAAATCAGGGCAGGATACTTAGAAGAATGTGGCTGTGTCGTCGTCGATCTCAACAAATCCTCAGCTCTATTCCCTGTCACTCTCTTGGAGATCCTTAGAGAGGATTGTCTGGATGCTATTGGGAGGTAAATACTTCAATAAATATATTTTGTACTAGCAGCGACCCGCGGTTTTACCCCCGCTGTGCCTGTTCCCGTGGGAATTTCGGGATGAAAAATAGCCTATAACCTTCCCGTTGAATGTGGTTATCTGTTACAAAAAGAATTATTCCAATCGGACAGGTAATTCCTGAGATTAGCTCGAACATACAAACAAACATACATATTTACCTCTTTATAATATTAATATAGATTGACTTAAGTTTAGCTTTTTTATTTTTTTAAAACATACTTGGTCTGCTGTTGGACATGTATCCCCTCGCTTGCCTTTCAAAAAGATGGGGTTTATCCTGTTACAATAAACACATAACAGTATATAAATCACTGTTTGTACGTAAAACCCTACTTACATGATAAATAAATATTTACAGGACATCACACACAATTAAAAATTTTAGGCTACTTGCATATAATTTTAATTTGAACCTTATTGACATGAAGAAGAGGGCCTAAATTACAGGATTTGGTTTAAAACTGCTTTGATGATTTTTGATAAGTTTAGGCATCTTATTATTGGGAAATTTCTATAATAATGGTTATGCTGCTAGTGAAACTCTGAGCATACTTATATAAAAAACTAGCTGTGCCCCGCGGTTTCACCCGCAGCGCCCCCGTTCCCGTGGGAATTTTGAGATTTTTATTCCCTATAAACCTCACGGAGCCCGAGACCTTTCCAACGAATGCAAAACCGTGGAAATCGGTCCAGCCATTCACGCGTGATGCCTTGACCAATGAAAACGGGTTTCATTTTTATATATATAGATATCCAGCCTGTCATGTCCCATTGCTGGTCGAACTCCTCTCATCTCACTGAAGATATCAGTACAGTGCGGAGGATTAGGTGTAATCACCACACTCATTATGTAATAGTTTTGTATTTTTGTTTTTAAAATATCTACAGTATCTAGTTACGTACCACAGATAAGGTTATCAATAAAATGTAAACACCATAATATTCTGAAGTCTTTATTTAAATAATAATGTTATAAACTTGTTAACTATGAAAGTAAGTGCAATATGCGGTTTTATTCCGCGTTGTGCCCATTCCCGTGGGAATTACGGGAATTTTTATAATCCTCTTGAATCACTATCTATTATAAAAACTGCATCAAAATCCGTTGCGTACATTTAAAAATCTAAGCTACATAATTAGGGACAGACAGACAGCGGAAAGCGACTTTATTTTATACTACTTATGTAGTGATAACTTAATAATCTAAGAAATGTACCAGAAAATTCAATCAAAAGTACAACATGACGACGACCTTCCGAATATCATTATGTCTTGCCTTGACCCTAAAGGTTGTGGTAAACTGATGTTGAATTTGTCGAAAATACGTTGCTAATTATCAAATTATAAATTACTAGCGACCCGCCCTCGCTTCGCTTCGGGTAGTCAAGATTTCATGTAGGAAAATCGGGATAAAACATTGCGTGTCTCCCGCAGGAATATACACAATCAAAATTTCAAGTGGGAAATTGGGGATAAAATATTACATGTCTCGCACGAGTATATATGTATACACAATCAAGATTTCATGTGAGGAAGAATTCGGGATAATACCTACATAGCACGTCTTCGTCGTTCGTAGTTCGTAGGTAGGTACCTATATCCCCGCGCGCTTTGACCGCACGAAACAGTAAGTAGCCATAAGAGACCCGCCATCGAGCATTACTATTTTGTAAGCAGCGCCCCGCGGTTTTACCCGCGTTGTGGCCGTTCCCGTGGGAATTTTGGGAATTTTTTTACCTAAAAACCTTCCTCTTGAATCACTCTACCTATTACAAAAAAAACCGCATCAAAATCCGTTGCGTAGGTAATTTTAAAGATTTAAGCATACAGACACGAAACAGAGACGACTTTATTTTATACTATGTAGTGATATTTCTCATCATAACTCTGAAACTAACTGTCCGATTTTAATAATTTAAAGAGGTACACAAAGAAACATAATTAACCTTGATTGTAGAGCCATTTATTTTGATGTAGATTCATATCATCATATGAATATCATCAACTTAAAATTACACTCCTTTTTTAACTAATTAATTTTAACTTAAAACGGTTATTGTGTCTTAACTATAATAGTTAGACATATGCCCTCCGGAACTTATTTGTTCGCAATGATATGTACTTTGATTGTGTAGAACATTGTTTTTGTGTATCATCAATAGATTTAGTAGCGCACGCCAATAACCAATTTTTTTAGGCATGTTTTTTATACCTTGGGTTACATATACCCGCGTTGTGCCCGTTCCCGTGGGAATTTCGGGAATAAATATAGCCTATGTCACTCAGGGATAGTGTAGCTTTCGAATGGTGAAAGAATTTTTTAATTCGGTGCAGTAGTTTCAGAGCCTATTCGAAACAAACAAACAAACAAACAAAAAATCAAACCTTTCCTCTTTATAATATTAGTATAGACTAGCCACGCCCCGCGGTGTTACCCGTTTTGTACCCGTTCCCGCAGGAATTTTGGGATAAGAGATATCCCATATGTTGTTCTGATGTATGACCTACATTACTGTAATGTTTCATCCAAATCCGTTCAATAGTTTTTGCGTGAAAGAGCAACGAACATACATCCATACATACATGTATGTAATGTGTAATATTATATTTATATTTCCACTCGCCTGTCAAGACTGAAGTCCCAGGTTCAATTCGAGCGAAAAACATCATACTTTTCAAACATGGCTCGGGTTTGAGATCACAAAACCGCATTTGGCAAGCGTGGTGATTATGCCTTATCCTCCTCACTGTACTGATAACTTCAGTGAGATGAGAGACCTTTAACCATCAGTGGGATATTACAGGCTAATACTGACATGAGACTACCCTAACACATGTTACCAACTTACCACCTTCATACGTTTTACCAAAAATCTATTTCCTTATTTCCAGAATATGCAACCCAGTGAAGGTCCCTCTCGCCGACGTGATCCTCCGCGCGCCCATCCACAACATGGACAAGGTGCTGTGCATCGGCCTCAACTACCATGACCACTGCTCGGAACAGGACTTGAAGCCGCCCGCCGTTCCCATGGTGTTCAGCAAGTTCGCCAGCACCATCTCGGGGCCGGGAGACACGGTGAAGTTGAGGACTACAGTGACGCAGGTAATGGATGATTCATTTACTGACGTGCCCTCTATGCCCTGTTCGATATATATATAAACACTAGCAGGTCCCCGCGGTTTTACACGCGTTGTGCCAGTTCCCGTGGGAATTTCGGGATGAAAATATAGCCTATAACCTTCACCTTGAATGTGGCCATCCGTAATAAAAAGGATTATTCAAATCGGACTGGTAATTCTAGAGATTAGCTCGAACATACAAACAAACAAACTTACAAATTTTATCTCTTTATTACATTAAGTATAGATAATATACCCGGACGCATTCACACACGGTTAATTAGACCCAAAGTAAGCTCTAAGCTTGTGTTATTAAATCTAACTCACTGATATTACTATACATATTATTATACATACACAAATACTCTATGAGAATACATAATGGACTCCAGACATCGTCGTCAAAAGCTACATATATCCTCAGATCTTGTTGACTCCAGGCGGGAATCGAACCCGCAACCCCTGACATAGTAATCGCTCTCACTGTTTTAGGCTGGCACCATACATTCTGAATTCTGGATTGAGAATGCCTGGTGCCTGGTGGTATGCAGAATTGCAATAAATTAAACAAGTACCACACACATTCAGATTTTTAAAATTTTATTTATTTCAGATGTATCTGTAAGATTGACTTGATAAGAAGTAAAACTAATTTTTCAAAAATGTGTGAGGCAGAGGTTCCTGAATGTGTTGTGAATTCAGTTTCAAAATTCAGATTGAGATTTAGCATGTACGAGTATGTTGACTTTGTTCTTCTTATATATTTTTTGTGTTTGTTTTTGTTCGAAATCTCTGAAACTACTAGTTCAATTTTCCAACACTTTTGTAATTTTCGTTATTAATTGCATGTATATATTTTGTGAATCATAGGTTGTGTCTGCGAGGTCTAAAATGACACATGGTTGCTAACAAAAAATATCGACTGATTTTAGAACTTCTCGTTTGAGACTTGAGCATACAGACTGGATTTAATAAGTCACCACATTTGTCTACTTTTTATTATTTTATTTGTTCAAAGCACTATTTTACACATTGCATTCGTCATATTAATTAATACAGTTTATCAGTAAATTCTGATCTCACCATTGAACACTGTCAACCAGCACCTGCCGAAATAAATTCTGTAATAAATTAAAATTAACACGTTACCCGGCGTTGGGGTCAGAAATGTATCCTAATGAATCACAGGCTCTGTACGACCCGTTCAAATTGGGGTCAATTGACTCCGTAATTCATAGCGTGCGTAGGTGCATTATGTATGACCTCACTAGTTAAATCTGTGGTTTCACCTGCAAGTTGGAATTTTTGGTAACTGTATCCGTCTCAGACTTACCTTCTATCTTCATTCTTGTTTACGGTATTTTTGGGGGCAAAAAACATTGTTCGTTTCCCGTTGAATGTGGTCCATACCAAAAGGAATTATTATAATAGGATATTTAGTTTCTTAACCCTTACAAACATAGTCAGAAACTTTACCTCTTTATAATAATAGTGAATAAGATTTCCATTGTCAAAACACCATACCTTTTCCCTTCCAGAAAGTGGACTGGGAGGTGGAACTGGCTTTAGTGATCGGCAAGAAGGCGAGCTTCGTGTCGAGCGCGGACGCGTACCGCTACGTGGCCGGCTACACCGTGGCGCAGGACCTCAGCGCGCGGGACTGGCAGAAGGACAAGAACAGCGGACAGTTCCTGCTCGGGAAGGTACAATAGATGTTTAGGGATTTAATTTTGAATTAAGAATATTTTTCGTTCATTCAATTTGAATGAACGTTTAAGGACACACTTCCTGTACTAATATTATAAATGCCAAAGTTTGTGAGGATGTATGTACTTATGTATGTATCAAGTAAAAACTACTGAATGGATTTGGATGAAACGTAATAGTAGTAATTGTTACTAGCAGTGTCCCGCGTTGTGCCCGTTGCTGTGGGAATTTCGGGAATTTGTATACTAATAAATCATTCTATATATTTAACAAACTGCTTCAAAATCCGTAGCGTAGTTTTAAAGATCTAAGCATACATAGGGACAGACAGACAGCGGAAAGAGACTTTGTTTTATACTATGTAGTGATACATGAGAACACATGGGATACATTTTATCCCGGAATTCCCGCGGGAACGGGTACAACGCGGGTAACACCGCGGGGCGCGGCTGGTAATTTTTATATTTCACTAGTCGCGTCTCGCGGTCTTACCTCCGTTTACTGTTACTGTTGACCGCTTCTTCTACAATCAGGCGTTCTCGTTGAGCACATTCTTACCCTAGAAATGGTCTTTTTTTCTAGTCAATGGACAGTTTCTGCCCGATCGGGCCGTACATAGTGACCCACGACGAGATCGGCGACCCACAGCAGCTGGACATCTGTTGTAAACTGAACGGAGTGGTCAAACAGACCAGCAACACTTGTCAACTCATTTACAAGATCCCCGATCTCATTGAACGGATCAGCTCGTGAGTATAACCCTTTACTTGTATTAGTTTTTGCGATTCGGCTACGGAACCCTAATGAAAATAGCCCTCTACTTAGCTAGTGGCCTTCGATCAACAATACACATCAAGATCGGGTAGGCGCAAAAAATACGTCTCGGTGAATAACAGCGCACTGGAAACGTGAGCTCTTATTTTAATTAGTTAGACTTGCTTTATTGCTAGGTGTCATGGTTGTAATTAGGTTGAACTTAGAACTGTTTTAAAATTTTGTCTCAGTTTGGTAGTAAACAAATGAAGCTGTTACACGTCATCCACGCGGACAGCATTTAACTTTGATTTTGTACGTGACCCGTTATCTAGTTGTGTATTGTTGATCGAAGATTTAACTACACCATTTAAGCGGGATTTACATTACGAAACTAGTGTCATGCATGATGAAACTAGTTTCGTGAAAGTAATTTCAGCACATGTAAAACTACTTTCGTTTAAATTACACTGACGTGAAATTATCAGTATCGCAGAGATAATGGCCTTGTCAATATCATAGCTATTGCTGCTGCTATCTCTGAAATGCTGTCGCGACAATATTTTCGCGTCGCATTTACATGATGAAACTACAGTAGGGCCTCGTTAATCCGGAGAGGCAAAAACAAAACCCTTTCCGGATTATCGAGGTGTCCGGATTATAGTATGCCATATTTAACGGAAATAAAACACATGTTTAAACTTAGTTTCTTTAATCAACTTTTACATGAAAGCATAAAGACAAAAATGTACATGTTGAAAATTACAATCATGTGAGAAAAACAGTAAGTTAAATTACATAAAACATCAGTTAATTATTTTTGAGAAAATCTGTAATACTCTTCTGTTTATAATTTGCGCACTTCATTTCAAAAGCCCGGTCTCTAAGTCGACGGAGAAACATAACTTCGTGGCTATCGAATTCGTTATTTTCAGCCCACATTAAAGCAGTGTTTAAAGCTCCTACTGCTTCTGAATTACCAATTTTTTTGGAGGCGAGAACTTCAACGCTATTGTCCTCATCTTGCTCATCGTCTTCACACATTGCCGCTCGCACAATCTCCTCATCAGTTAACACTTCATATCTTTGTAACTCGCTTTCGGCACCACCAGCAGCCCATTCTTGAGCTTCTGCCTCACTTATTTGAGGATCATTGGGTCCCCTCAACCTATTAAAAAGCTGAGCTAGAGGAATATCATCATCCGGTTCGTCATTATCAGTGAGCAATCCAGGGTATAAATTCTTCCATGATTTGTTAATAAGCGATGCCTTAACATTGGCCCAGCAATTAGCCAAAAGAAAAACTGTGTCCTTTAAAGTGATCGATTTTAATGAATCCATGAGATTATCAAAACATAATGCAAGACAGTTAACCAAAAGTGATTTGCGGTAATTTAACTTCACATTTTGTATAACGTTCTGATCCATTGGTTGTATACACGCCGTGGTGTTAGGTGGCAGGAACATTGCAAAAATGTTGCCGTCTTCAGAGACAAGTTCATCTGCTGATGGATGCCCAGGACAATTATCCAACAATAACAGTGCCTGAGGAGGCAAATTAACAGACAAAAGATGGCAACGGACCGCGGGAACGAATTCCGTTTTAAACCACTCAAGAAACAAGTCTTTCGTAACCCAAGCATTTTTTTGTGCACGATAACAAACAGGAAGACGTGTTGATTTAAATGCCCGCGGGTTTTTTGATTTTCCGACAACAAGCAATTGAAGTTTATGGGTTCCAACCGCATTTGCACAAGGCATGAATGTCACTCTCATTTTCATCATTTTCCTTCTGGACCAAGAGCCCGCGAACCCCAGACCTTCGTTATTTTATAAAAGCTGAAAGTTTGTCAGCGCATGCTCCCACACACAGGTAAGAACGATGGACTATTATGAAGTTTGGGTTATGGTGGCTTTGGCAGGTATACGGTACTAAATGTCAATGGTCGAAAACACCAAGTTGGCCATCGATTTCGATATCACCGTCAAAGGGTGACTTGTACAACTCCTCAAGAGCTTTCAAATGACATAGGTCATGTCACTGTTGAGCATTAGGATCAGCGTCCATGGCATAGGCCAACTCCAATCTTCGGTGGTCGAAAACACCAAGTTGGCCGTCGATTTCGATGTCACCGTCAAAGGGTGACTTGTACAACTTGTCAAGAGCTTTCAAATGACATAGGTCATGTCACTTAGGATCAGCGTCCATAGCATAGGTCAACTCCAATCTTCAATGGTCGAAAACACCAAGTTGGCCGTCGATTTCGATATCACCGTCAAAGGGTGACTTATACAACTTGTCAAGAGCTTTCAAATGATATAGGTCATGTCACTGTTGAGCATTAGGATCAGCGTCCATAGCATAGGTCAACTCCAATCTTCAATGGTCGAAAACACCAAGTTGGCCGTCGATTTCGATATCACCGTCAAAGGGTGACTTGTACAACTCTTCAAGAGCTTTCAAATGACATATGTCATGTCACAAATGACACTTAATTATTTGATGAATTTAGATCGGTATTTTACACACCTTTAGTACCGTATACCTGCCAAAGCCACCATAACCCAAACTTCATAATAGTCCATCGTTCTTACCTGTGTGTGGGAGCATGCGCTGACAAACTTTCAGCTTTTATAAAATGACGAAAGTCTGGGGTTCACGGGCTCTAGGTCTATTCCAGAAGCCGACTGCTCATTGCCAGAGGCTAAAGTATGATTATGATTAGTTTCACAAAAAATATGCGTTTAGCACGAAACTAATTTAGTTTCACGAAAGTAATGCATATTGCACAATACATTGTGAAACGGAACGTTTACACGTGAATTTACTGGTGAAATTAGTGTTATAGAACTAGTTGCATGCCACTAGTTTCGTAATGTAAATCCCGCTTTACATCCACATTTAAAAATGCGCTACTGGTCTACAGATATATTTATTTTCCAATCGAACAGTGTGATGACCCTCCTCCCGGGCGACATAATGCTGACGGGCACCCCGGGCGGCGTGGGGATGCACCGCAACCCGCCCGAGTGGCTCCGGCCCGGCGACGTCCTCACCAACACTGTGGAAAAGATCGGCACTTTCGACATTAAGTTCGGCAAGTATTAGTCAAGGTTATGTGTCACGAGAATGGCAGTTGACGTTCCTACATTCATTGACAGCAAGCTTCGTGGTTTTTACATTTCTTCTCGAGTAGAGCCGAGTATTGGCTTGATTTTTAAAACGGTGGTTCCACCCGCGACCCAATAGATGTCGCTAGTGTGAATCTAAACCGATTTTAAATTTGTTTTCATTTTCATTCTACTTGAAAGATAGGATTGCTTTGCTGTCCACCCTATAAATTTTATATGGCAAAACAACGTTTGCAGTCAGGAATAAGATAATAAGCAATATAAATCCCGAAATTCCCACGGGAACGGGTGCGCTGCGGGTGAAACTGCAGGGAACAACTAGTTTGTATTGAAACATCAACTGTCTATAAATCTCGTCATATACTACAGACAGACTATACTTTATTTTATTTTAGTTTGATAACATTAAGAATCAATTATCAATTTTTTCAAAACCATTTAAAACTTATTTTTTACAATATTATTATGCCTAATCCTCCTCACTGTACTGATATCTTCAGTGAGATGAGAGGCCTTTGTCCACCTGTGGGACAGTACAGGCTAATACTTTTTTACATTACTTCATTTTTAGGTAACCTCGCTGTCCCACTGATGGGCAAAGGTCTCCCCCAATTCTTTCCATTTATCTCTTTCCACTTCTTACAATAAGATATCAATTTGACCCTTCAACAAAACGGTTCTTAATTTCATCAAACTATTTTTTTTTGAACGCGCAATGTTTATAAACTGCATAATTTGTAACCAGTAGATGTATATTATAAATTACTCTAAAAACATACTGCCTTGTTCATAAATGCTCTCCAACTAAAACACTGTTAGTAAGTGTTTTGTCTCTTTTGCTCTTTGGAAAAATAGGGTATGTCAGAAAGTGACAAACCATTTGATAGCTAAAATGCGTTAGTAGGCGTTTATGATTAAGGCCCATAGAGTATAGAATATCGTAACTGCCATATTGTATTTAGTCAATAGGCATATAGGTGCTTAGAAAGCAAAGTGTATTTAGTTTATAAGTATACAATGATTTATCGATCGAATTTACCCTCAAAATATGTCGAAATACTCTTAAGTGATCCTTTCTTGTTTTTCAATTATTAGTACACTCATTTAACAAGTCGAAAATACAATGAATAAGTAATATAGTAAATACAAAAAAAACATAGTTTACTTAAAACAAAACACTTATGTAAATATGTATAAAATAATAGGTATTGAAATTGTTACAAAAAATAGTGTATTTATTAATTCACAAATGTATATAATTTGTTACAAATAAATGTATATATTATATTTAGAGTATTTATTTTAATATGTACACATACAGTTCAAATACCTCTCAAAACTTAACATATTTTACAGTGTATCTCAAATAAGACAACATCTCAAATTAAATCAAGCCGTTTGATTGATCTGCAGAGCGTGCGATAATAATATGGATAAGTACATACAAACACATAACCTTCCTTTTTGTCAGTCGGCTAAATATAACCACCTTATTTTAAAAGTCGGGTAATTCATCCCATAGTCCACTTAAATTACTTCCAATTCGCTAAAAACAAAAGATGACGCTTCCAAAAAGTATGTCACAAAAAGATTTGAAACATTTAAAATGAGAACTCATTCTACCGAACGCTGATTGGTGAATGAGTCCCGCAATTGAGCCAATCGGCGTCTTCCGTTCCCGACAGGAAGACGTATTTGCGCTTGCGTCGTTCCTTTTCATACGACTATTAAATTTAATGTCATTCAAGGGGAGCTTTATTGAGTTAAGTGGTCCATACGGGTCAAAACGACCGGCATATTATGACCCCTCAAACTATTGAATAAGCTTTGGGGAAGAGCCCTCAATATATCGGTTGCCGCCCGCAGATTCTAAGCTACGGATATAAGTCGTTACAAATAATATTTTCAAGTAATTTTGTTATTGAGATCTATTCTTTGAATGGGTGTATGCAATTTTTCTATTTGTATTGCAATTGGTATTCGTTTGTGCTTAATTGGGACAATTGATGCTGTGATTTCGTATTTGTGTTATTTGTAAAGCAATGAATGGCGGTCGTTTGTGACAGATTCGTTCACACAGATTTTCACAGAGATCTATCAATTTATCTTTACTTTTAAAGTGCTTGTCACTTACAGTATATTTTTGACTACATTGTATCATCTATCCTGTCCTATCCTTCCTACGAATATAATAAATGCAAAAGTGAGGATGGATGTATGTTTTTTACTCTTTCACGCAAAAACTACTGAACAGATTTGGATGAAACATTACAGTAATATAGGTTATACATCAGAATAACACAAGAGATACATTTTATCCCCAAGGAACAGGTACAACGCGGGTAAAACCACGGGACGTGGCTAGTATTATAAATGTGAAAGTTTGGGAGCATGAATAAAAAGTAAGTTATTACTTGCTTTATTAACTTTCTAACGCGAAAAAACCCGTGTGAGTACGGTTACTAAAGTAAAAGTATTAGCCTGTAATGTCCCACTGTTGGGCAAAGGCCTCTCGTCTCACTGAAGATATCAGTACAGTGAGGAGGTTTCAGGCGTAATCACCACGCTTGCCTAATGCGGGTTGGTGATCTCAAACCCGAGCCATGTTTGAAAAGTAGAAAACATGTTTTCGCTCGACCTGGGAATAGAACCCGGGACCTCAGTCTTGACAGGCGAGTGCACGTACCACTAGACCACCGAGGCGAGGTAACAAATATTTTAGGCGCTTTTATCATGCACTATCTGTATCATATTTTTAATTGACAAGCTGTTCACCCCCATAATCAACGTTATAATTAATTCACGCCCCTATCGAAATTTCGTTTGGGACGCTTTTGTTATTAATACTCACAGATATATGTAAATAACGTTTATTCCTCGACCATCTTCTTTTTCTAGATATTCTTCATCCTTCTTCTTTTTTTACTCTTCTGTCTGCATCTTCTTTGTCGTGTAGAAGAGACTAAATGCTCATTGATAAGCACTTAAGCAGCAGGAGATACAAATACACTCCTGCGGCACTAGTACTTAGGAACAAGATTTAGTTTATCTTCTTTATTCTTCTAGAATCTTCTATACTTCTTCATTCTTCTTCGTTTAAGTGTATAATTACAATCAATAAATTAAATTGTTAGTTACAATGTATACTTGTATCCACAAAGTCAATTGTTGATAGCGATTTATACTATTTTATACAGACAGATCTAGAACGTATTTTTCGTTCAAGTCAAAGAAAATAATGAAACATACAGGTTTCTTAGGTTTATGCGAATCATGAATTCAAAATGGATACCTAGATATTTTATTACACATCTATACTAATTTATAAAGCTGAAGAGTTTGTTTTGTTTGTTTGTTTGTTTGTTTTTTTAAACGCGCTAATCTCAGAAACTACTGAACCGATTTGAAAAATTCTTTTTGTAATGGATAGCCACATTCAACGGGAAGGTTATAGGCTACTTTTCATTCCGAAATTCCCACGGGAACGGGAACAACGCGGGTAATACCGCGGGGCGCTGCTAGTTATTAATAAAGTAGGCTACTTGTGTCCATACTTTGACTTCACAAACCTGATGTCACAGTCCTTCCAATGTAAAGCTAGTTTACTTACTAATCAGTAGAGTTAGAAGAAACATTTCAAACACAGAAATTTCAAGTTTCGGAGTGGAGAGGTGCGGTGCCCGATTCACCAATCACAGCTCTTTTAAAACGTCAAACATGGCATTGACATTGTCAAATTATTTTCGTTTTCTTCTTCTCTTCTTCTTTGTCGAGTGGATGGCCAACCTGACCAATCCTGGTGTCAGAGTTATTGAGCCGCCAAAGGCCCCTGACATGGCTCAAGTAACGACTACTATCCTTTTCGTAATACATTGTGATTGGTCAGTTGTGCTCCGCACAGCTCCGCTTTCAACGCACTCTTAGTATGTTCTTTTGTACGTTAACCCTGCCCATGTTCAACCATACTGTACTACATTTTGGATGCGGCGTGAAATCCGAACCGATGACGCGTCTGTTAATTGTAACCGCAGACATGGTTCAATTAATGCGAGTTAACGACTGTACGCGATCACTACTTCTAGTTTAAACTTTTGCTTTCATTCACTTAATTTTTGCCTGTATAGACTTGAATAGTAAATGAATACAATTTTGACAAATTTTATACAAAAATGTGTGAAATAATGTAACTTTTCGAAATTTTATATAAGTATGATTGATATGAAACATTTTTACGTTAAATATGAAATTCATAATATTTTTCAAATGAATTCTAAACTTACAACCTAACCTTACCTTACTCTCCTAAAAACTGCTGAACGATGAAACTGTACAGTAATATAGGTTATACATCAGAATAACATGAGATACATTTTATCCCGAAATTCCCGCAGGAACGGGTACGACGCGGGTAACACCGCGGGGCGCGGCTAGTCTCCTATAAAGTCAGTATAACCAAAAAACTGTTACATACAAGTAGCAAGCGAAACTCAAACAAGTGGCCTACACAAAGCTTCGAAGATAATTCTTCAATTGGTCGCATCCGCGTCACGCAGAGCCAACAACGTACAGAAAAGACATCGGACAAACAATTAGGACCAATTTCTTAATTATTGGCGCGTGATTTAATAGTTGCACTTTATTGTTAACAGGAACTTTGATTTAATTAGAAAGCCACCACTAGTCGTTATTGGGTTTATAATGTACCTAACAGCGCCACGCGGTTTAACCAACGTTGTGCCCGTTCCTGCGGGAATTTCTGGATGAAAAATAGAATTAACAGTCCAATTCGAATAACTATTTTTGTATTGGATAGCCACATTAAATGGGAAGGCTATAGGCTATTTTTCATCCCGAAATTCCTACGGGAACGGGTACAACGCGTGTCAAACCGAGGCGCTTCGAATTACACAGTATTTTGTTTTACTCGCACATATTTAGTACGAAAAATTAAAATATTAGTAATAACATTATTTGTTTTTAAAAGTAAACAATTTCTTGTAAAGATCCTACCCTATTCAAGGTACCTTTCCATCATTTTCCTTAGCCATGGGACACCCATACCTTGAATACAAAATATTTGTTGTTCGGTCCCAGTAACTATAACAATTTAAATAAGATAAGCGCTATTCATATTTAAGTGCCACGTTAGTTAATGATTAGCTAAATAAATAACTTAACTGTGTTGTTACGAGTAAAGGAAGGCACAAATAAGTCCTTAGATTATTAAGCTCATTGTTTAAACAGTTTTTATAAATGCATCAAAACAAATTAAGCATTAAGTTATTATATTAAGTATGTAACTTAGCCTAACCGTGGGACATTGTTCGTTTATAATCTGTTCTGATGCGAGCCAACTAAAATACCTAACCATAGGATTTTTGTTTTATTGAAAAAAACCTTTTTTTTTAATAATAGAGAATAAGAAAAGAGATAGGACTAATGAGAACCCTATTTTATACTTCAATAAGAACTTATTGAATTTTTTTACCAATTTTTTAAAATTCATAAAATACCTATCTAAAATACCAATATTTACTTTACTTCGACAAAGGCCTTTTGAAATCCGTCAATGCATCACAGAAGCTGATTATGCCAACACGTCATGTCTACGCACGCTAAGCTCTCATATGCGCCCGCGCATATGATGCCGGGATGAATGACCAGTAGTTTTCGGTTGCGCGTTCTTAATTTAAATTGTTTCGATAAAATTATGCTTCATACTTTAGACTTTTTAATTGTTAAGAAAAGAGTTTTTAATTGCCTGGAGAAGAGGTTCCAACTGTTAATGAAAGAGTTTGTAACTGAATTTATATACAGTATATAAAGAGTTTTTAATTGATTTAGAAAACAGTTTTCAGTGGTCGTTGAAAAAGTTTAGAAAAGAGTTTGGGACTGTCTATAAAAATAGTTTTAAGTAATTCAGAAAAGAGTTTTAACTTTCTATGCATAGAGTTTTTAATCTACAATATAAAAATGAATCGCAAAATGTGTTGCTAAGCGCATAACTTCAGAACGACTGCAACAAATTGGATGATTATTTTTTTAATGTGTTCCTTATTGTCAGGACAAGGTTTTTATATAAGAAAAATAAGGAATAAAAGTCTCAAAATTCCCACGGGAACGGGGGCGCTGCGGGTGAAACCGCGGGGCACAGCTAGTTGCCCATAAAAATAGCTTTTACTTATTGTTTACAAACCGAGGTCTTTACTTGACATGTTTATTAACGAACAGACAAAACAAAGAAGTAAAAATAAATTTATATTAATGTTAATAATTTACTGGTATTCTTATCATCTTCGAACGTTATAAATAAAATTAATCGTGTTTACTACATATACTAGATATACCGGTGGCTTTACTCATGTTCAATATCTTGTAAGTCTGGAAAATATTTTAAGGGTGCCTTACCACCTGAAATATGCTATTCCAAGCTACTTACATTTCTGTGCTACATTTGATATGATTAGTACTTAATAGAGGCTAAAACTTAAAAATATTGGGGGCAAAAAAATATCGACCTTGAAGTTTAAAAGTTAAGATATCCGATCAAACTTGTAACATCCTCCTTTTTGCGTTAAGGTAAAAATATTGACCCTGAAACTTTAACTATGTATAATCTATGCTATATCTATTCTAATTAATAAACGGATTTTTTTATTTATTTTACTACCTGACTATTAAAATGCGCGACCCCACAAAATCTGGAAAAAATAACGTAACCGCGATCTACAAAATGTACACACTAGCGCCATCTATTGAATCGGTGGAACTACTGCGCGGAACAGCTAGTTCCATAATACAACAAACAAACAGACGTTTCTTGTTAACATTAGTGTTGATAATTGATGCAGTTCCACTTTTGACCTCTCTATCAGGTTGCCACCGCGTCTTATCGTGCGTCTTCGAATAATACTCCCAACATTTGTTCATTGATAGCACCAACAATACTTCGAGTCTTATATTATCTACAAAAAGGTAGATTATAGGAAAAGATTATTGTATTAAAGACCTTCGTTATTTGGCAAGAATTTCGTGTCTAGAAGAGAAGGAGTTCGAAATGAGAATTATCTTTTCGGTTAAATTCGGTCTTCAATTGTTTTATTTTTGATTAAAATTGTATTGGAATGACTTCTGTCTTAACGGACATGTTTCATACCCATTTTTATTCGAGTGAGGGTGAATGAGGTTGATTCAAACCACTCCATTTGAATATCGTCTTAGAATATAGGTGTGAGTCTTATAATAAAAACTAGCTGTACCGCGCGTTGCTTCCACCTGCGATCCATTAGATGGCGCTAGTGTACATTTTGTAGATCGCGCTTACGCTTATTTTCCCAGGATTTAGTGGTGTCTCATGTTTTTAAGCAGTTAAAACTCATCCTTTTTATGGCTCTGGGTTGGAGATCACCAACCCGCATTAGACAAGCTTGGTGATTACGTATAATCATCCTCACTGTACTATCTTCAGTAAGATGGGAGGTTTTTGCCCAGCAGGAGGACATGACAGGCTAAAACTTTTCCTTATAAAGTTAGTTTAGATTTAATTTGAATGTATGTCTACTTATAATACAACTTGCTCGCATTACCAAGCGTTTGACAGTTAACTGTATTTGAAAACGTGGGGTACGTATTTTAATAAATACGTTTAATATTCTAACGCGATACAGTCTTGTTTCATTTAGTATAATTTTTTTTGGTCCATGGTATAATATAATGTGGAAACTTTTATTTGACCTTTTGTTAGCTGTGTGTTTCCTAAACACTGTATAAATAAATAAATTCTTCCACTCCTCACTGGAAGATATCTTCAGTGTACCCTTTGACCTGCAAAGGGATCTGGCAGGCCCTTCACTTATTTTTCTATGTGGCCGTGGAATAATAAATTTATTTGAATAATTATTTAGGAATCATACAGTAAGCTTTCTATTAAGTTGACACAACAAATTCATTAATTCTATCCAATAAGTAATCCATATATCATTATGTCAAAGTCCTAGTTTACTTTAGTTCGTTTTGAGTAGAGTAAAGTAAGACCAATGTATACTCTACCAACTTAAATGTATCCTTATTATCTTGATCTCTACTAAAAGAAACTGCTTTCTTACTTTGCCATTTAAAACTGAGCTCTAATAATATGATCTCTGCTCATTTACTTTACCGTTGATCTGCCATTACTCTGCCAACAAACTAAGCTTTATTCTCCTGAAGTCTACCAATATAAACTTAGCTTTCTCTCTACCGTATATCTACCGTGGCGAACTAATCTTCACTCTTCCGAACTCTACCAATATAAACTCTACTTACTCTCTACCGTAGATTTACCATCGCTAAATAATCTTAACCCTCCTAAGCTCTACCACTGAAACTATAAACTCTTCTAACCTACTCTACATTTACTCTGCCAATTTACCATTACTCTACTAATGAAACTAATCTATATTTTCACAATAACTCCAGTTCTTTTATCAATTGTCCGGTCCGCAAGGGCAAACACCTCACAGGAATCCATTCATCTCGTCGGTGAATTGACATTTGACCTATTGGTATAACTCGACAAATTAGCCGAACAGTAGAACACTCATATTCGCTACCACTAGGCTATGTTGGTGGTCGAACATGCTATAATGTGTGCTTATTTACGTATTTTATTAAGCGATGATATAGAGCGAGTTTACTGGCTGCGAGCTGATGGGTTAATGGTAAACGAGGGTCGGATATGTCAAATAAGCATTGGTCTACTCTCAGCTGAACTGACTCAAATAACACGTTCACGTGTTTCAATCAAATTATTTCTGCTGAATATTTACATGGTTTTCGATTTTAGTGAAATCTTAGCAAAGCATATTTTAGGCTTATACCTACTTACTTAACGTTCAGTTCAATAACATCTCTCTATTTGTTTTAAAGGTATTGATATAAGTCTACAATTAGATAATAAAGTAGCCAAGTAGAGTCAAAATTCCACACATGAGTTCATTCATTTATAACCGCAACTGAAAATACATTTAACTTAGTCCATACTTTGATGAAGGCACCAAAAGTTGGGTCCATGAGTCACGGCTGGACGTCGAGTATCACGTCATCCAATGTACCCTAATTAGAGATAATAGTCATAAGTACTGCACCGTAATGTTATCCTTAAAATTTTCCTGTTTTCTTTTCAATTGACTTAATTCTGTTATTTGTAGTGTTTATTCTAATACTTAATTAGTTTATTTAAGTTTAATTTGAAAAACAAAGAACGATCTTACTTACTTTATTTCATATTTTTGTAAATAAAGTTTATTCTTCCAATTGAGGCATAAAATAATAGAAACCCCTTTTTTCAATTGGAAATATCATGTTATAATTGTTTTTTTTTTGGCAGAGTGCTAAATAAACTTTTTTCTATTAAACCTAATTGTAAAATTGTGATGTCAAATGAGTTTATACCCCAATATTTTAATTTACGTGCCTAATGAACTCATTAAATGTTAGTTCTTAATCACAACTGATAGTTCAAAATTGTTTATTTATTAACAACAATCACATTTAAATGATTAAAGTAAGTTATCGCTTATTTATGTTACATTATCATACATTGACCACTTGGTTAGATCGTGTTTACATTATTCCAAACTATTAAAACAATTCTTTTTTAAATCACACCGACTTACCGAAAAAAAATTACAGAATCCATTTTGAAATTGTCACTGGTAAACGTCAACTGTGTAAAAGCGCGGGACGCGTTCTGAATTTGTTTATTTTTCAACATGGCCGACCGTGACGTGCAGTGTCGCGCGCGCATTCTCACTGACTACTCCCTAACAACGTTTGATTAGCTTTAAATAGCGATGCCCATATTATCTAGTTATTCCATTGAGAGCGAAAGGAGGTGTGGGATCACTGTATTTCATATTGTAACTTTAAATGTCGGTAATTGAGGTATTTGGTGAGGAATTTTAAATTTTTGTCGCTATGTGCCCGTTTTTTAAATAAGTACCTAGCTTAAGCAGAGTTTTGTGATAATTATATTTATTTACGGTGATGATACATATTTGTAACGATTCATATTGAAAGCATGTACGGCTTTTATCATTTCTGAGGAGCTCTACCTACTCTTGGCTCTTTCTTCTTACTCTAACAATATAACAAAGAGAATTTTGATTCATTATTGTCATAAATAATATCATAAACTCACAAAAAACATCAGGGTTCTTCTACATTAGTTTTAAAAGTCTTGTCCTCTATGGACTAACCTTTCTCAACTGTGCGAGTTATAGTGTCATCTAGAAGAAGAGTTTCTTCTTCCACTTCCAAATTTATTTAGGTAGATGAAAAGTCCTAAAGCCGCTGCAGTAATTGAATTAAATTCAATCAAACTCATTGCTAGCTTTCCGCCGGATATTACGTGGTAAATAGATACTTCCGGCTAATTTTAAAAGAATTCGTAATTCAAATTAAGATCATTTTCTGGTTTTTGTTCCTGCGCTTGAGTTTGGAATTTAGATAAATTTATAAGAACCAAAATATGTTCTATTCCCTATTAAGACAGGTCAACTTTCTTTTTGGGTAAATTCCAAGTACGGTTTTCGGTTAGCCGTTGTCTGCTTGTTACACTATCTTCAACATAAAGAAGTCGGTTGTAACAATATCATATAAATAGATAGGTACTTGTAGTGAGTTGGACTTCAATTTTCTTAAAACGGTATTGGAACGAAAACCCAGCAGTGGGAAATTCAACGGTTATATATTAACCGTTGGAGAATATGTCCGGGTGTATTTATTTGTTTATGTTATACGTTAGCCCAGCCCTACCATCCTCGCTTATATTAAGTGTAAAATAATAACGTCTAACTAGAATAACATCACCGCGCCCCCATGCGCTGATTGGGTCGTAAGCGATCGTTTCCTTGTTATCTCGCTCGATCCATCGGCTATTGTGATTTGTTGCACTTCGCACGAGTCTATTGTGTGCTTGTTGGACGAATTGTTGCATTTGTTGATTGACTGCTATCTGTGTTCTAGAACTATGGATAACTAGCCGCGGTGTCACCCGCGTATTCCCTGTTCCCGCGGGAATTTCGGTATAAAATGTATCCTATATGTTTTTCTGGTGTTTAAACTATTTTAATGTATAGTTTCATCAAAATTCGTTCAGTAGCTTTTACGTGAAAGAGTAACAAACATCCTCATAAACTTTCGCATGTATAATATTAGTACTATTACGGAAAGGGCACAACTACCCGCGTTGTGCCCGTTCCCGTGGGAATTTCGGGATGAAAATGGCCTACAATAACCTTCCCATTGAATGTGGCTGTTCATTACAAAAATAACTATTCAAATCGGACTGGTAGTTTCTTAAGGCGTTCAAACAAACAAACAAAAAAACAAACTCTTCAGCTTTATTATATTAGTATAGATCTATCTAGATATGAGATCCCCCTCTTATATGAGGCCATGAACTTAGAGGAAATTGAGATATGTATATGTGTGTGTGTGTATGTGTTATGTATCCCTACAATGTTCAACCAGGGCTCCGTCACTCCATGTACTTGCGCGCTATAATTACCTACCGCCCGGCCGAGCGGTCTCGGGCCCTCTGGGGCCCAATTCAGTGTGGTTGCCGCAAGCGAAGCCACAGATTACTAAATAGTTACTACGTAGCTCTGTTTTAGAATATTAGTTTAGCGATGCGTCGCCAATTTAATTTTATCGAAGAGGCAGCCCTGCGATTGCTGCGGGATCGCGCGGTGCGAAGCAATCACAACTGTACGCTTGAGCATTTAGGCACATTTTAGCGTGCAGCGGTTGCTGACGCGACGGAGTAGGCAATTATAGCAGAAGGTATTGAACATTTTCTTCAGAGTGAAGTATCTGTTACGAAGTAACTATTTAGTAATCTGTGGTTCAACTTATACCTACTCATGTAACTAATGTATGGTATCTAATCCAACTATAGTGTACTATAGTATATGCTATTGCTATAGCTGCATATACTCAGTTACTTTATTTAATTTGTAGGAATAACTTTAATAGGTGAGTATGTGAACAATAAAATACAGCAAAGGTTTTTTCAAAATATTTATTCCGTAAATGACATCACATAAGAAATTTTGATTTAAAATATTTATTTCTTGTAATACCAGGAACAAAAGGTAGCGTCCAATTTTTAAAATATATGTAACTCTCAAACATAATATAGTTATTACTATTAAATACAGGAATTTAAATACTACATTAAGCCACTTAAAGTAAGTAATTAAAATTAAAGATAAGTTAAATTTCTGTATTTATATTTCTAAACATCTTACAAAAATATGTACAATCAAAATTCAGGAAATTCGTCGTTCTTCTGTCAAAAATAAAAGCAGATACTAGCTGACTTTAAAATGACACAAAGTCGTCCGGTATCTACTTATATTCGCAACAAAAGTTATTTTTCTTCGCAACACGGTGATTGGTTCAAAGAAAAATTAAGTAGAAAAAGTCGGGTTTTGTACAGACAAAACCTGAAGTGATCTACTTAAGTCTTCTCTGAAAATTCTTCTTCTGTAGAACCGTTTTCTTCTTAGAACTAAATCAATGAACCTACATGAAATAAGTACTTTTCCTCGTCACTGTACCATTTCAGCGAGCTTTTGTACATAAATAAATTATAAGCTAAAATTTATTTTAGTTATTTTAAGCAGAATCTTTTTGTCCGTCACATAAAAAATACCTTATTAATTTTATCGAATAACACACCCTTAGGGTAAAGTTCCTTGAATTAACAAACTTTTGAATTGAAACTACGTTTACGGATACACTTCGTCTATACTAATATTATAAAGCTGAAGAGTTTGTTTTGTTTGTTTGTTTGTTTGTTTGTTTAAACGCGCTAATCTCAGAAACTACTGAACCGATTTGAATAATTATTTCACTGTTAGATAGTCTATTTATCGAGGAAGGCTATAGGCTACATTTTATCCCGAAATTCCCACGGGAACGGGCACAACGCGGGTAAAACCGCGGGGCGCTGCTAGTTTACGGATAAAAGTAGTTTCAATTCAAAATTAGAAGTGTTCGCTTAATCTTAAGACACCAGTAACAAACTTTTGTCGTTCAAACCAAACCAGCTTAAGTCTCCAGTCTGTACACATATTTATAACTAGCAGCGCCCCGCGGTTTTACCCGCGTTGTGCCCGTTCCCGTGAGAATTTCGGGATAAAATGTAGCCTATAGCCTTCCTCGATAAATAGACTATCTAACAGTGAAAGAATTATTCAAATCGGTTCAGTAGTTTCTGAGATTAGCGCGTTTAAACAAACAAACAAACAAACAAAACAAACTCTTCAGCTTTATAATATTAGTATAGATATACTGTCTTTTGAAATACTTTCGCTGCAAATTAGACTTAATTTAAAGTACGACTTCTCCGACAAATAATAGAAATAGTCGAAGGAATCCTACTTAGAATTACATCATAATGCTTTCCACCGTCGAAGAATGTTCTAGAAGAAAACTTAAGTAAGGAATGTGCGACTTAGCTTCATAACAAGTCGGACAAAACCTACTTAAATTCTCAACTAAGTTATAGTAAGTAAGTACTATAATTAAAGTACTAAATTATACTAAGTTAATCTAAATTGTTTACATATAAAACTAAGTCTAAAAAAATCATGTCAAACACATTTTACAAGAATGGCTGAATCGATTGTTTGGATTCTTCTCAGAACCAATTAGCACAGAAGAATCACTAAAATATTCTTACATGAATTGCGATTGAAACCATAGTTTACCAGTTTCTTATAATGGGTATGTACAACAATTTCACTTATTTAAACACGTGTTTTACAATAAGTGTACTGTTAAGATAAGGACAAAGTAACCAACTTATTAATATCACTTTGCTCACCTACCCCTTATTCATAAACGATATTTAACTTAAACAGTGTTTTAAAGTGTTTCGTCTCTTTCGCTCTTTGGCAAATAGCGTATGTCGGAGAGGGACAAACCATTTGATAGCTAAAGTTCTGTAAATAAGCGTTTATGAATAAGGCCTAAGTTTAGACTTTGTACTTATTTACTTAAATAAGTACTTACTTTATCAAACTTAAACCACACAGTAGTTTTATATCTATACTAGCATGCCCGCGGTTGTACCCGCGTTGTTCCCGTGGGAATTTCGGGAATTTTTATACATATAAACCTTCCTCTTGAATCATTCTATCTATTTTAAAAAAACCGCGTCAAAATCCGAGTTTATCGCGAACACTTACTTTATCAAACTTAAACCACACAGTATTTTTATATTTAAACTAGCAAGCCCCTCGGTTGTACCCGCGTTGTGCCCGTTCCCGTGGGAATTTAGGGATTTTTTATATATATAAACCTTCCTCTTGAATCACTCTATCTATTTAAAAAACCACGTCAAAATCCGAGTTTATCACGAACAGACGCGGCCGTCGACTTTGTTTTATAATATGAATATATTTGTCCCTAATTTTTCACTGAGCCTCTTCTAAAGCCTATTCCAAACACACAAAACTTAACTTTTTTCTATTAACCTTTTTTCTTTAATAATAACGTTTTTCTTTAATCTTTCTCCACTGATACCAAACTTTAACTGATCTAAGTTCGAAATTCGCAAGCTTTTATATTAAAAAGCTCTTCATTAGGGTAGGTGATTAGTAAATTAGGAGCTTAAATGATGTTTTTGCAAATTGTTTGTTTGTAGGTAAGGGTTGGTAATGAATTTGTTTTGACCTATAATTAGCTAATTAGTTATTTATTTGTCAAATCATGTTTTTGTAATTTCACCTTAAATAGTCATTCTATAGTTCTATAGGTGTTATAAATTAACATTAGTCAGTAAAAAAAAGTAAAGTTTTAGCCTGTAATGTCCCACTGTTGGGCAAAGGCCTCTCGTCTCACTGAAGATATCAGTACAGTGAGGAGGTTTCAGGCGTAATCACCACGCTTGCCTAATACGGGTTGGATCTCAAACCCGAACCATGTTTGAAAAGTAGGAAACATATTTTTTCGCTCGACCTGGGAATTAAATAAAAATAAATAATAATAGTCAGTAAATAATAATTAAGTGATATTGTGTTCATTTAACTTCACCTACATCATTATTTACTTATTATTTTCCTAAAGGTACAGTAAATATGTAGAACTGTAGATAAGTAGTGAGTAAGTACCTAATTACTAGATTTTATTCCTACTCTAGGTACCATTGTTCTACGAATAAAAGGCTTTTTCACATTTGATTACAATTAGCCCTAACTTACTTACTCTGAGCCTGATTGTACGATACTGATAGTACTTATCTTATTTAAGGCTCACAACAGTCTCACAACAGTTGTTGGTAGGCTAGTACAAATTCTTTATTATCAGACCTCTAGGCCTCGTCTGAAAATCAGCGCTGCCAGGGTCACACGTCCGTGGCGGCATTACGCTGAGACGAGGCCTGTTCAGACCTCACACAGTATTTCTGTTCGTGTTATTGTTTAATGTTTGTTCTATCTGTAGTTTTCTTTTTGTTTTGTTCTTCCTTTTGTTGTGTGATCGTCTGAATAAATGTTTCTGTTTCTATTTTATTGTCTGTTAGAATTCTTTACCGTACTGGAACACGTGTGCGCTCCTTCATAAATTACGATAGACCTTCAGATTGCCTACCTATATATAGTCTAGACTAAAGTCTGCTCAGGCTCTGCTACTTAGGGCTCCTTCAAATTAAGCTGTTCAATCGCCCTGCTCATGCGTTTTATATGAAAAACAAAAGAAATGTTCTTTTCCCGACTGTGCTCTACTGCGACGTGTAACTGAACGACTGAAACGCTTTAATTGAAAGAAATCTTAGGCCTTCAGATTGTATATCATTAACTAGGTGTAACCTTAATAATTAAAAGATATATTCTTGTGTGAGTTTCAGAATAAAAAGCAGCCGTTTTCTAAGATGTAATCTACCTCTATCCCAAATAGGTAAATAATGAAAATACCTAGGTTCATTCGTTTAAGCGTGAAAGTGTTACAGACAGACAGGGTTTACTTTCCATTTAGGTACCTTTACTTACTTGTAATTACATATTAAGGATGAACTACCAATAACCCTACTTAATATTTATACTCCACCAAAATCCATTCAGTAGTTTTGTGTGAAAAAGTAACAAACATCCATCTAGGTTTTCATTCATCTATCTTCACAAACTTTCGAGTTTATAATAGTAGTAGTGTATACCACCTCATATTCATGTTCTTATCTCTAAAATGGGTGACACGGTTCCTAAGATATTCCTTTCTCTTATAGTTTCAAAGTTACCCATACTGACCGATTTAAAATGCCACCCTGTATAATGTAGATATATTTTATTTTAAAACACAAAGACATGAAAAATCATAAGCGTAGAAAATGGGGATTTTATTTATTTACTTACAAAAATTACTTAAATACTACATCTAGATATAGCCTAGCCTAGACTATATCAATGCTAATATAGATACAAAATATGAAATGAATATTTAGGTAACCATAATTTTAACTTCCTTGTTAAGAAGTCGGTTAAATTATAGTATTAAAATATAAGTACAGGCCGTACTAACATAAAGTATTTATATAAATTAATGTTAATATAAGTATTTTAAATGCATTGAGTCAGTATAAAAGCGTTTTAAGCTAAATACAATCTGATACTTTTAACAAACAGTTTTTGGAAGATAGATCCTATGCCTATAGTCTTAGGACTTTGAATATTTTATATATTATTTACTTACAATTAGGTATATCAATCTATTAACTAAATGAAATATATTAATCTTCTTTGGGCCTTGTTCATAAACGCTTATTAAGTGCACTTTAGCTATCAAACGGTTTGTCCCTTTCCGACATACGCTGTTTGCCAAAGAGCGAAAGAGACAAAACACTTTAAAACACTGTTTAAGTTAAATATCATTTATGAATAAGGCAGTTTATCTTTAAAGAAGACACAAGTTTATCTGTAAGTAAACTCCTTTTGTAAATCCATACATTTGTATAAATTATTCTCTGATCTGAGAATTAATTCTTCTTCGTCATCTTTCTTCTGTAAAGTTCTGTCGTATTCTTCTGCGCTGTAGAATATAGTCAAGTGAGTTCATTTTGCGATCATCATTACGGGCAAATCTACATACACTGCCCGTTAGTGACGGTCACAAACCAACTTCGCTTAACAAAACTCTCTGTTCTGTTGGATTCTTCTTTCGTATTCTTCTTTAAAGAAAATGTAGTTCTTTTGTTCGTGGTTCTTCTGTTATATTCTTCTTAAAATTTTCTGAAAAGAAAAGGTTGTATAGTACCAGTTAGAAAACAATATGGTGCCTTGCCACCAGCTATGAGACGCTACCTATGTTATGTATCCACAAATGATATAAAACGTAGCATAGGTACACAAAGGTACTATAACCATTGACTATGAAGGATGGTCTGTTAGTTTTAGTTTTGGACGTAGTATGTAATGTCTCACTGCTGGGCAAAAGCCTCTCATCCCACTGAAGATATGCGTACAGTAAGGAGGGTCTCCTTCATCGAGTGGATGGTCAACCTGACCAATCCTGGTGTCAGAGTTATTGAGCCGCCAAAGGCGTCTGACATAGCGATGACACGCCCATTATCTAGGAGGGTTATGTAGATTCATTTTATTACTAGAAATAATGCCTTTTTCTCGTTTGAAGTTTATCTCAATCACCATGTCTGAATGGTTCATAACCAGTTTAACCTACTCCCCAGTTGCCCACTCCTCCTCTTCACCAGTTTAACAACCTTGAGTTAAGGCAAACCTGAAAAGGAAATATTGTTTTACTTAGAGTGGGTTGTTGAAACGGTAACATACGTCAAAAAGTTGACGATTTTAACGCTGTCAAATGTCTGTTAAATACAAAGCGTGCAGCTCGGATATTACTGGCATGGTTGGTCGAAAGCGTACCTGTGCGTGCTTTACAATTCGCGTTAAATTATCGGTCCCGGTTAGTTCAATCGTTAGATCACACCTGAGGCCATTGGGAAGTCTAAAGTCACTGACGCCAGGGTTAACCATTAACCTGCTACAAGTTAAAGTAACCTACTTTAAAGCGAGGGCGGATCTAGCTTTACATTAAATTAAATCAAATTTTAGTTGCAATTATAAAACCTGGCACTCATTTGAAGGTAACGCATTCTCATCCACCGCACTCTGTGTTCAGCTGAGCAAATAAAATAACACCGCTTGAGTCATTTCTTGGGTAGGTACATGACAAAAGAAATAAAACTATAGGTGGGATTATGGTGAGACGATCGTCGTATACAGCATGCAGTGATTGCAAAGATGTAAATACTGAATAGATACACACAGAGTCAATAGGATATTTACTCTAAGGGCAGGTTTCTTCAGCTTACGCTCACGCACCGGTATACGTTAACTCAAAATGTCAGTCTCAACTGACATAACAAAATTAAAAATCATGACTTTCTGCTGGTCGCCCGAATAACTTTAACAGAATGTCATTTAAGTTATGAAATAACGCTTTGTATTTAACAGACTATTAACAAAGTACGTAACCTCGTGATTTTTCAACTAACGTATGTTACGTTACGATAACCAACCGTTGAAAACAACCCATAGTGGATAAATTCAAATAATACGGTATTCGGTGAGCTACTGTGAAATAATAATGTGTTAACTTTGGCAGTCGGGGGAGAACCTAAACTGACGATGTTCGGTGATCTAAGTAGTTGGATCTTTGAAACAGTGACCTGACCATTATATTTTAGGTGAACGTAGTACTGTTATAGAGGTTTGTAAATACATTCTACCAATATTTTATCTAGAACTAACTTCGTGTCATTTAGGTTAATCAAGCATGTGTAAGGTCCACTAGGAGTTTAAAAACTAGGAAACTTTCTTTCAATCACTCTGTCTGGGGAAAATTACCATGAATGTCTGTTCAGTAGTTTTTAAGCGAAGAGTGCCTGTTTGTCACTCAACGTGTTATGTATTCATGAGAATAACGGTGATAACGCGGTAAACGCCGGAATTTAGATACTTTTATCAAGTATTTATGACGATGAAAGCAGTTATGAAAGGGTTGGTATTAATTAGACTTTTATTTACTAGATTTTAGTCAAACTTTGACCTAGTTCTTATTGGTATACCACCGGTAGAGTGTGTACATAAGTAGAACAACGGTAGAATAACACATTGACAGGTTAATGGTAGAAATAGAGAAATCTGCCAATAATCAATCTACCAATAACCAACTGAATGTCAACTTGAATTTAACCTAAAAATGATTTACTGTAATTCTTACCACAGCCTGCATATTTTGACGCTTTTATTACCTACCTTCAGATTATTTCCTCAATAATTTCTTCAACAGATCTTTATTTTCAGAGGTTTTCAACAATGTTCAATTTTCACAGTTCTTCGGATAATGTTCTTTTAACAATCAGGTATGAACTACCATGTGGCTCAATTTATAGGCAAACTGTTTTAAATCAGGTGAGCGCAACTGTTGGTAATAGATGTGGTTGAGAAGGAGGCTCGTCGAGGACTGGTGGCGGAGCAGGGTGCGGGTGCGATGTATGTCTGTGATGCGGTACTGCCTCCGGGAGCCAGGGGCGCACTTGGCATTTTATGTTCAATATTTATTTTTTGAACTTGACTCGGGTTTAACATCACGAACCCGCATTTGACAAGCGTGGTGATTATGCCTAATCGTCCTCACTGTACTGATATTTTCAGTGAGATGGGAGGCCTTTGGCCAGCAGTGGGACATTGCAGGCTAATACTTTATTTATTTATATTGTATTGGTGGTGATTATGCCTGATACTTCTATTTATTATTTTACAAGCATAGTGATTACGCCTTATTGTTCTTACTGACTTATTTCGCCATTGAGATGAGAGGCCTTTGCAACAGTAGGACGAAATATCCCAGGCTAACACATAATGTTTCTTTTTTAAAGTCCATTAAAATAATATGAATACACCTCCAATTTAAGACATATCCGGCTGTAGAAAAAAGGTTCTGTGATGACGTAACACTGGCTTTAAATCCATAAGCCTTTTGATCTCAAGAAGAAAAGGGATTTTAGGTGCTAGAATCTAGTTTTATAATTTTACCTGAAAAACTTTTACTCAAAGCTTTCAATTTCGATACAAAATTATGTGAAAGACTTTAAAGTAAAATACTAACTAAGGTATCCCACTGTCGGGCAAAAGCCTCTCATCTCGCTGAAGATATCACTACAGACAGGCTATAATTAAATTCTTCTTCTTCTTCATCGAGTGGATGGTCAACCTGACCAATCCTGGTGTCAGAATTATTGAGCCGCCAAAGGCCTCTGACATGGCTCATGTAACGACTACTATCCGTAGAAAGTAACCGTGAAGTATTAAATTAATAAATGATTATGCAGTGCGCCCCTGCCTTCGTGTGGTTTCTTGTGTGTTCAAGTGTCTCCCATATTTGTTCTAATTCTTGCGTATGTGTAACTCTCTTAACATCATTTATAACATTCTATATTATTTCAAAATTCATCATTTGATTGGCGACATTGATTCGCCATAAATTTAGATCTTCTATCTAACTACCCTCACTCATTTTTTGTCTTATTAGATAAAGTAGGTACGTAGAGGTTTTTTCTATAGGTACTTATCCAAAGGGTTAAAAGTAATTTGACGGACTGCTCAGCTTGTTGACCAATAAGTTTCGTCTAGAAATATTCTCCAACTATCATGGAATAGGTTAGCTTAGATTATATAGGGTACCTACCCTACCTAATTGAGGTTTATATTAGGTTAATCCTATTGTAAGTAAGTTGTTCTCTTGCAGTTCAACATAGGTAGGTATGTCAAATGTCAGGCATCTCAGATAACAGACAAAACGTCATAACATAATTGTGCATAGAAAAGTCTACCTTAGCGATCGTTACACCTCGCAGAAACTTTTGTCAAAAGTGGTAGACCACTTTCTTGGCCGACTGTACTTGATGACAAAATTTTATGTTATATTATGACTTATGTTATGACTAACGTTTATGTTATGTCTCACTTCAAATTACAGCATTAATTTGTTATAATACCTTCCGTGCCTCTACTTCATCACTACATAGTACAAAACAAAGTCGCTTTCCACTGTCTGTCTGTCCCTATGTATGCTTAGATCTTTAAAACTACGCAACGGATTTTGATGCGGGTTTTTTCAATAGATAGAGTGATTCAAGAGGAAGGTTTATATGTATAAAAAATCCCCAAATTCCCTCGGGAACAACGCGGGTAAAACCGCGGGGCGCTGCTAGTAGGTTATACCTTTACGAGATGGCTAAGTACTGCTCTATGGATAAGCATTAAGCAAGTTATTTAAAGTCGTTCATAGGAACAATCAGGGCACAAAGTAAGTATTTGTACCAAAACAAACATACCTCTATGACTATGAAATTACTATGAAACTCTATGACCAGTGTAGTACCGTGTCGCAATCAAATGGACTTGCCTAATTGTATTTTTTCTTCAAGAATCAGATAACATAAATTGAGACAAGGTTCTAAACTTTAATTCAAACTTTTATGCATAAATTAATAAAAGACTGTAGGTGGTAGGTACACATTTAAATGCAAGATAATTAATCTTTTCAAACAAAAATTGTATGCACCATGAAAATAATAGATTTTATATAATCGATTTCAAGTTGAAAGTAAATATAACAAGAGCGTACCATTTGTGTAAACTTGTTAAGTTTCGTCCCCGTTACACTACATTTTGTTTGTTTTTAATTAATTTCACTTCTTTTCAAAAGTAGGAAACATTTCGTTCAATAGTTTTTAATGATGCTCGGTACCTTTCAAACGGATTTGGGTCATATTTTTTTATTTTGAAATCGTCTCTGGTCCAAATGGTCCAATTTTGGCTTCGTAATTCATATTTATTTATGGTTCCAGACTAACTAAAAACCTATTCTTTTCTTTTACAACCTATACTGTCCCGCTAATGAACTATACATCCATGCCTAATTAAGGCCAAATTATGTTAAAACTACCCCAACATATGTTACCACCTTTTTGTACACCGTGTACAGTCGGCCAAGAAAGTGGTCTACCACTTTTGACAAAAGTTTCTGCGAGATGTAACGATCGCTAAGGTTGAATTTTTTTATGCACAATTATGTTATGACACGTTTTGTCTGTTATCTGAGATGCCAGACATTTGACATCATTGGGTAACTTAGTTGGACCTCTATTATTAAATGAAAATTGACCTTGTTGTTTCATGACGTTCTAATGAATCTCAACCGTAGGGTGGTAGACCACATTTTTGGCTGACTGTACATACACGTGTACAGTACCTACACGTGTTTTTAGCAAAATACATACTTCATCTGACGGGCACAATTTCTGCCGAGTGCCTACATTGAATCGTAATAAGTATCTACCTTCTTAAGTTAGCTAGTAGACACCTAACCTACGTACCTAAATTATAATGCCATAGCATAATCTAACTACTAGCTGCGCCCCGCGGTGTTACCCGCGTTGTACCCGTTCCCGCGGGAATTTGGGAATAACATGTACCCCATTATGTTATTTTGATGTAGGTATACCTTTTACTGTGAAATTTCATCCAAATCCGTCCAGTAGTTTTTTCGTGAATGAGTTACAAACATACATACATCACAAAATTTCACATTTTTATTACATATTACCTAGTAGAATCTAATCTCTCCTTTGTGACTAAAGTTTAATCGCAATCATAGAGATTATGTACTTATCTAAGTACTGAGGCCAGTAGGTAAGTAAGTAATATAAATTAGTTCAAACTTCTTGTGTTACGCGGTTATAATTATAACCACAATATGTTAGATATCTAGGTATCCTAGGAAGCCTAGGTGGCTATAGTACATACTCGTATGTCCTTATTTCTGTTATATTCATTAACACCGGAGTAAATATTCCATTTTTTGTTCCTGATTTGCGAATGCTTGTGAATTCGGAGGATTTAGGTAACTACCTACCTATGATTTTAATTCGATCATAAAGTACTTAACTGCCCGGCCAGGGTTTACCTTTAGTCACAAAAAGTCCTTATCTAGAGCCCCCAGAGACGTACAATACAGTAACCTTGTAAGTGTTGGAAGGTGATGAAGTATGTGGACCTTATTATGTGTCTATGAGTTAATTTTAGTTTTTTATTCTTGACATATGTACCGATGATGTGTTATGCTTTTGTTTTATCGACTAGAAATAAAACGTATCTTTTATATGTTTAAAATGTTTTAATTGGTATAATGCTGTAGTTTTCGCTAACAGTGGTAGCAGAGCGTGGTTACAGCAAATGGAAAAAGTACAATTAAAACGAAAAGTGTGAAAATAAAATTTAAAAATGAACTCGAGTATTCGGAGCATAGAACCGCTGACAAAATCGAATTATGATACCTGGTGCCTACAGGCACAGGCGATTCTCATTAAAAATGATTTATGGGAGTACGCCAGTGGTGAAAAAACTTTAGCGGAGAGTGCGACTGCCGATCAGAAAAGTGCGTTTCAAAAGCAAGACTTAAAGGCAAGATCCGAACTACTTTTACTTATATCTCCACCAGAGCTTAAGCAAATAAAAGGGTGTGAAACATCCAAGGAGGTATGGGAAAAATTAAAGTCGATTCATCAGAGCTCAGGTCCAGCAAGAAAGGCTACACTTTTAAAGCAACTTGTTTTAAAGAAAATGACTTCAGAAGGAGATGTAAGAGATCATCTTAATAATTTTATGGACGTAGTGGGAAAATTGGAAGACATGGATGTCAAAATTCATCCAGAATTGTTGAGTATAATGATGTTATACAGTCTACCAATAAATTTCGACAGCTTCAGAACAGCCATAGAGTCGAGAGATATCCTGCCAAGTCCCGATAACCTCAAGGTAAAAATAGTCGAAGAATATGAAGCAAGAAGGCAAAGCGAACCTCAAACTTCAGAAGCATTTTATGCCAAAACAAAGAAAAAGGCACTATTTTGCAAGATTTGCAACAGAAAAGGTCATTCTACTGAGAATTGTTGGTCAAAGAAGAAAATGAATGACCGGAAACAAAACAGTGAAGAAAAAACTTTCAATATTTGTTTGACTACTGATACTTCGAAAACCAAAGATGGTTTATGGTGTCTAGATAGTGGCTGCACGTCACACATGACAGGAGAAAAAAATTTACTATGCAACTTAATCCCTGCAACGGAGACACTGCGTTTAGCTTCGGAGAAGCATACTACTGAAGTAGAAGGAAAAGGAAGAGTTGAACTTTACACCAATGACTGCAAACACAATTTAACAGACACATTGTACGTACCAGATTTGTCTAATAATTTGATGTCAGTAAGCAAGATCATTGATCATGGCTTTAAAGTTTTATTTGAAAAAGAACAAGCCAGCATTATAGAAGATGAAAGCATTGTTTTGAAAGCTCAAAGAAGAAATGGATTATACTATGTTAAGTTTGACAAGCCGGAAGAGATAGCAAATTTCACGCCTAGTGCTGAAAGTGAAATTATGAAATGGCATAAGAAATTAGGTCACATGAATGAAAGAGACCTAAAGATGATGGTTAAGAACGAAATGATGCGAGGACTCAATTTTAAGGAAAAAAATTTGGGAACATGCGAGAATTGTATCAAAGGGAAATTTACCACTCTACCATTTCAAAGCCAAAAAGAAATAATCTCTACCGAACCATTGCAGATAATTCACAGCGATGTATGCGGCCCTTTTGAGAATGAATCATTGGCCGGGTCAAAGTATTTCGTTACATTTATTGACGATTATACGAGATACTGCTGTGTTTACTTCTTGAAAGAAAAGAGTGAAGTACTCGGAAAATTTAAGGAGTATAAAAACAATGTTGAGCTGTTTCATAAAAGGAAAATTCAAAACTTGCAAAGCGACAATGGTGGCGAATACAGGTCGAAAGATTTCGATAAATTTCTCATCGACAATGGTATAAGCCGAAGACTATCTGCACCGTATACGCCACAACAAAATGGCTGCAGTGAGAGGAAAAACAGATCGCTGATGGATAAGGCAAGATGTTTGATGCTAGATTCAAATATCCCCGCAAAACTTTGGACAGAGGCAGTGAATACTGCAAACTATCTTATCAATAGAAGTCCGGCGAGAGCTCTTAAGGGAAGATCACCCTATGAGAAGTGGACGGGAAGAGTACCATCAGGAAATCATCTACATGTGTTCGGAAATAGAGCGTTTGTGATGAATAAAAACCGAAGAGGGAAATTCTCGGCAAAAGCCATAGAAGGAGTGTTCCTGGGATATGCGAAAAATGCAAAAGGTTTTAGAATATACATACCGCAGAAGAATGATGTTATTATCAGCAGAGATGTGAAAGTTATTGAAAGGATGCACTATGATAATACTCCTAATGTGAAAGCCAAAGATTTTGATCAAGAACCAGAAACAACAGAAATTGAAATAGAAATGTCAGAAGATAATACTAATACAAACTTACCTTTTCAGAATCCAAATCTCCAATCTCCCAGCTCCAGTCAAGATCCAGTTGAGCCACCTCAAACAAGTGGAAGACCACAGAGAGAAGTGAGGCAGCCAGCATGGACCAAAGATTATGAGTTAAGTCGTTGCGTTACTATGTATATGTCTGAAAAGGATGATGACTACGACTGCTCTTTACTAACATATAAAGACGCTGTGACGGGCACCGACAAACAAAATTGGGAGAAGGCGATACAATCTGAAATGGACTCGCTTCAGAAAACCAACACATGGGTACTAGTTGACAAGTCAGAAGCCAAAGGACATAAAATTTTGTCGAATAAATGGGTATTTAGGATAAAAGATGACGGAACTTACAAGGCCAGATTAGTAGTACGCGGCTGTGAACAGAAAGGAAACTTAGATTTTGAAGAAATATATAGCCCTGTTGTAAGTCAATCTGCCCTAAAAACTTTACTAGCCATTGCCGCATCTAAATCTTACTACTTCATGACTTTTGATGTCAAAACAGCTTTCTTATACGGCGAGTTGACAGATGAAGTATATATGAAATTACCTGTTGGTTACAATACTGACTGCAAAACAAACGAAGTTGTTTGTCGATTGAAAAAATCGTTATACGGATTAAGACAAGCACCGTTCACATGGAACAAGACTTTTACCCAAGCGATGTTTGATTTGGGATTCAAGACGATTAAAACCGATCGATGCGTTTTCATAAACGGAGACAAGTCTATAATAATCGGACTATTTGTTGATGACGGACTTGTCATTGGAAAAGACAAGAAAAAGATCGAGTGTATAATAAGAAAACTTGAATCAAAATTCGAAATGAAAAAGAATGAGAAGCCAAGTACCTATCTGGGAATGGAAATAAATAACTCGGAAGAAGGCATTAAGCTTACCTACTCAGACTGGTTATATAAACGATATACTGGAAAAGTATAGTATGAAAAATGCCAAGTCTTGTGACACGCCTGGAAGTAGCGATGCGAAGTCGGTACAACAAACAGCCCAGGAGAAGGACTACCCATATAGAGAGGCAGTGGGAAGTTTACTGTACCTATCCACTAGAACTAGGCCAGACATCGCACAAGCTGTCAATCAAGCTAGCAGAAAGATCGAAAATCCCACTAAAGAAGATGTCACAAAAGTGAAGAAAATATTTAAATACTTAGTTGGGACCAAAGATAAGGGAATTATGTTCAAAAGAAACAGGCCGATAGAGATTATCGATGCCTTCAGTGACTCGGACTATGCTGGAGACCCGTTAACGAGAAGAAGCACATCTGGTTTCGTGCTAAAGATAGCCGATGGACCAATATCATGGGCATCTAAGAGACAGCCTATAGTGGCCCTATCGTCGACTGAAGCCGAGTACATAGCCGCAGCTGACTGTTGTAAAGAAGCACTGCATCTCAAATCCTTGTTAAAGGAAATAATCGATTCGGACGTCATTATTAATCTTCATGTTGATAACCAAAGTTCGATTCAACTTATCAAATCTGGATCCTTTAACAAACGGTCGAAGCACATAGACGTGCGATACCATTTTATCCACGAACACTTTGTGAGTGGACTGATCAATGTCAGCTACTGTCCAACAGAGATTCAGCTTGCTGATATAATGACAAAGCCACTCTGTAAAGTGAAGTTTGCAAGACACTGTGCAAGTTTGATGCATTGATAGAGACGTGTCTCAGCTCAGCCACATGTGCACATCAGGAGAAGGTGTTGGAAGGTGATGAAGTATGTGGACCTTATTATGTGTCTATGAGTTAATTTTAGTTTTTTATTCTTGACATATGTACCGATGATGTGTTATGCTTTTGTTTTATCGACTAGAAATAAAACGTATCTTTTATATGTTTAAAATGTTTTAATTGGTATAATGCTGTAGTTTTCGCTAACAGTAAGGGGCTTCTCAGAGTTACTTACAAATGCCTGGTGCCTAGGGTCCCTAAAGGTTTATCATCTTTCATGTAACTTATTTCACATGAATTACGTTGCTAGCACAGAACAGAGCATACAAATTCTATAGCTTCCCGTCTCGAATCCTCGAATAGCACATATGGATGACCAGCCTAATTTATTCGAGTGGAGCTTCATAGAAATTTTGAAACCCTGTGGTTCAAAAAATCGGACTAAAAGACATGTTACTAGGCTTAAATAACTGGTCGCTATTGTCACAGGCATCTGTCAAAGCTGTCATGTCACTGTCAACGCCACTATCAATGTCAGTCCAGTTGCCAAAAATAGTAAACAAGATTGTTAAAAGGTATTTCCAAAAGAGATGGGTAGTAGGTAAAAATATACCGATTATCGTATCGATTTTTTATAATTGTGTGTGTTTCTAATAATTAATAAAACATAATTTCGAATTGTAATTTTTTATTTTAGTTTTAGGTTTAAACTAAAACTCATAACAAAATAAAAATGAAGTTAGTAGATAACCCAATTTTAGTTATGTATTTATTTAATCTGATGTTTCCACAATATACTTACCTACATTATCACCAGGCTTACACAACATGTTAAAGTTGAAAACTTGTGATTTTTTTTATGTTTACTTAATTTGTATGTACTTCAAAATTCCTACAACTTTTATAAAATGGAAGAAACTTGATTAAATATGGTACGAATCAATTATTTATCGATACGATCATCATTTGAATAATCGATGAAAAAACTTTAACATTATTTTATCCAACCCTAACTGTTTTGCAAATTACGCTACAAAATAACAGGAAAACCCTGTTTCTATTTCTTTTTGAATGATTTTAGTTCATTAGTAATAGTGAACTCGTGCCACTATGGCGAGTCCGGAGGCCAAGGAGCTTATTGTTTCAGTCGCTGAATTAAAATACAAAAATCACGATGTTTATGCTGAATTGTGTGGTATCTTGGAATTGGGAGACCGCTGGAAGACTTTAGCGGGTAAACATATGCAGTACAAACCCATAGACATTATTGTAAGTATTCAACGTTCATATTTCAACACTGTTTTGGAATTTCCAGATACGTTAGCAGAATTCACTGTTGTGTTATGGTATTGCCCCGGTTTTTATGAATGATTTGACGTCATAATGCGAAAGTTTAGTATAGAAACGTGTTTTAGGTAGGTTTGTTAAGGTTTTGTATGATTCATGGATTTGCATATGCTAGGAAACAAAATAGAATTGTATGAGGCATCAAAGGTTTTGAGAAACAAATGACAAAGTTGTAAATGTTTCAATATAATTAGTAAGATGTTTTTTAAAGTCTTCCTTCATAGTGCCCTCATTATGCATCTTAATATAATTGTAAGATTTTTTTTTTATATAACACCTGTCTTCACAACATGAAAGCAATGAGCCCCCTTTAACTGTTCCCTAGCAAATTTTGGGATAAAAAGAAGCCTATGTCTTATGTCCAGACTCTTACCTGTCTCTAGCCAATCTGTCCAATCTCACAAACTTTTGCTTACCTATTTAATAAAAATAGGAGTAGGATCACCTCCCTTACTGTTCTGATATCTTCAATGAGATGAGGGACCTTTGCCTAGCAGTGAGACATTCCAGGATATTTACTTACTAAGTAAAAAATAATGTATGTATTCTTGTTTCCTTAAATAATTTCATTCTCCAATTACAGCAAATTGAAGCAGAGGCTAAGAGAGACCAAAAGACTCCAGCAGATGTGTTGTTAACGAAATGGGGTCACCTCAACCATAAAGTATCGGAGTTGTTCGTCCTATGCTATCAAATGGGTAACTTGGCAGCACTGAGATGTCTAGAGAGAGTCACTGATCAAAAGTTCTTGAGACTGATACAAAGGTTGGAAAGGAAAATTGAACCTCAAATTGATAACAGTAAGATTTTTTATTGTATAACTTTGTTATGTTAGTTAGGTAATGCTTTTGTGTGACTGTTTTAAAACAAGATATACCCAATGTTAAAGGTACATACTGTTAGGATGCCTTCCATTAGAGCTAAACTAAGTTATATTCAAAATTTCGTACCAAAAACCACAATTCAAAAATAACAAATTCATACAAATGTGAATAGTCTGCAACACACTAGTTTAAAAGCTTTTTTCTGAATGTGAAACAAACACAGAGATGTAATTAAAAACTTTTTGGAAGAATGTTTGTGAAAATTTAATACATAATTGTGAAAGTGACAAGCTGTATGCTATTCCACATTTAATATCATTAGTGTAGCATACAATTAGCAAGGCATAAAACCATTTGTGGTGGAAAGAACTCCGGTTATTATTTTGTTTGTACTTTTACCATTTAATTAATGTAATTTTGTTAATAATTTTCAGATAGAGTCATAATAAAACTGGAACCAGAAAACAATAGGGTTAATCAACCAATAAAACATCAGGTAAATATAACCATTTTCAACTATATGTGAGTAAATGAATGAACAATATGATCAACTTATTATTCCATGTAGTAATCTGACAACTTGTAATGTCAAAACCTAAAATAATGTTACCTCATGCATAGTGCATACCATGAATGTTTTATTTCTATTTTCTAATAAATGTTACAGCCTAATGCGGGCTTCGGAATCAGACCAGAAGCAGAGTCATCGACTAGAGCTCAAGGCAACAGTTCTGGCGTAAGTAAATACCAACATTATGTCTACTTGTAAAAGTACTACCTACATCAGGTACTCAGTACCCTCGTGAACAAGGCTGTTTCGCGACACGGCCAGAACGTTGAGGTATGCATTAAGGGAATTATCCATAAACCCTTATTACCAGCATTTAGATAAAACACTTTATATCATTGATTTAGTAAAATAGCGTTTATGAATATGCGGTAAAGGTGAACATAGCTATCATATATAAAAGGAATTTCCATAGAAGCGGAGCAGCGCTGTGCGGAGCTCAATGAGGGTTTTCGCGAAAATGACACTTTTGACAGATTTCTGGACCTCACGTCTCAGTGCTGCCGCCTAGTGGGTGTCATTTCAAAAAACCTTCATTGACAAATCATAACGCGTTACGAAAAAAAACTGTCAATGCATTGTGATAGGTAGATTAAACTCCGCACAGCTCAGCTCCGCTTCAATAGCAACGCACCGTTAGCCTTTACAACTTTTTCCTTCTATATTATAAAAGTTATTTATAAAAGTAGTAACAAGAAATATAAGTAAAGATTGAAAAAAATTACATACACAATATTAATTTGAGTTCTTCGATTTTTGCAGTCAGTATCATCGTTACTAAGACAGAATAACGATGTAAATAGAGAACTGGACAAAGTAGCCGCCATACCGACCATAAACTATAAAGAGTTGAAGGAAGCCACAGATAATTGGAACGAGAATAACCTACTTGGGAAAGGAGGGTTCGGATCCGTTTACAAAGGTAAAGTGGTGACTCGTTTTAGATATACTTTTCTTGTTTTTGTGACTAGACAAAGAATTTTAGCATTTGGAAATATCACTCAGAAATTGTAATATAAACATACAGACATAACAATAATGTAAGCACTTTAGTAATTAGCCACAATAATTTCAGAATTCATTTACTTGTAAATAGGTGAAACTCACTTATAATAAAATAGCAGCGCCTCGCGGTTTTACCCGCGTTGTGCCCGTTCCCGTATACATATATACATATAAACCATCCTCTTTAATTATTCTATCTATTAAAAAACCGCATCAAAATCCGTTGCACAGTTTTAAAGATCTAAGCATACATAGGGACAGAAAGCGGAAAGCGACTTTGTTTTATACTAAGTAGTGAAAAAAAGAATTAGCCTGTTAGTACCACTGCTGGGCAAAGGCCTCTTAGGCCTCTTAGGCCTTAAAGGTCCCTGTAATTAAGAAACAAGTACGAAGATATCAGATTAGGATTTTCTCCTCACTGTACTCATATCTTCAGTGTCATGAGAGGCCTTTGCCCAACAGTGGGTCATTATAGGCTAATACTGTACATTACTTTACTGATTACTTATAACATATAGATTTATTTTTTATTTCCATTCTTGTAGGCACTTGGAAGCACACACTAGTCGCTGTGAAGAAGTTGCGAGTGGACGACGGCCGGTTCAAGGAGCTCATCAGAGAGATGTGCGTGAACCAGTGTCGGCACGACAACATACTGCCGCTGTACGGGTACAGCATTGGAGGTAAGTTCTAAGAGGCTAAGTTGGCCTATTCCCTAGAGCTATGCTATACTTCGTTTGTGGTATACACTTATCATACTCTTAGTTTAAGCGTACTCACACGGGTTTTTTCGCGTTAGAAAGTTAATAAAGCAAGTTATAACTTACTTTTTATTTCCCGACGTTTCGAGGGGATTGCACCTCTCGTGGTCGCGGGTGAACTCCTATCACACTCTTTCTCTTTCTATCATACTCTTTCACGCAGTAACTACTGAACGGATTTGGATGAAACTTAACACATGCGATACTTTTTATCCCGAAATTCCTGCGGGAACGGGTACAACGCGGGTGAAAGCGCGGGGCGCTGCTAGAATAGATAGTTTTGACAACTGATCTGGTATCGTCAAGGTACTATACATAGCTCCTAAATATTTCTATATATAAAAAGTTAAATCCAATCTTGTTTTCTTTTATCAGGTACTGAAGCGTGTTTAGTGTACCAGCTGATGGTGGGCGGGTCGCTGGAGCACAGGCTGAAGAGTCAAACGTTACGGCCGTTGACTTGGCCCGAGCGGTACCGGATCGCGCACGGAGTGGCCAGGTACATACAAGTTACACCCTTATTGGTTTTAAGTTGTGATATTCCAACAAATACAATAAAATAAAATACTAAAAGTAAAATAATTGTAAATAGTTAAAATACTTTGTATTTATACTTTTTAAAATACTTTGTATTTATACTTTAAAAAAAATATAATGTTAATTATTAGAATTTTAACAATATACTTGTCGGAGCGTGGCATCAGTGGCGCCACACCAGATAGCGGTTTATTACGGCACTACATTATTTTTAGTCTGTAGAAGTTTAAGAGTAGTTTGTAAATTCAGTTGACTGATGGAATCGGTAGTGTTGTTATTCCGTGACGTGAGTTCTATCTTCGTGGTGTAGTCTGTGGTATGAGAATAGACTATGTTAAGTCTGTGGTGTTACGCACTATGACAGATGACAGTGGTTCGATAGAGGGATGTGAGCTGGTTTTGGTAGTGTGTGGCAGTGAGTGAGGGAGTGAGTCGATGATATGAAAAGATGGGACATTAGAGTTTTGGAGGGAAATGGAGACGGTTGTATTGGGATCAGATGGGAAACGTAGATTGGAAGGATGAGGTGTTGACGACATCACGATCGTATTGCGAATCGAGTATAGAATAGGGAAAAGATATTCTATGGCGTGGACAGGACGACTGATGGGGTGAAGGGAGGTCGTTTAGGTTCCATCAATTAATTGAATCTAGACGTATCCTAACTGTAATCTGTAATCCATGATGATCGTGTGTAAAATACAAGCAATGTCATTGTAATGAAGTCCTGTGAGTTATTATTTCAAGATCAAGACCTAGGAATCCTAAGATATCTGATGTTGTATTGGCGGTATAATGCTCGTGCTTATCCTGATGTGACATGTCCCCGATAGTGGGATAAATATCGCTGTTTCCCCGACATCAGAAGTGGGATAAAGATCGCTATTGCCCACCGAGCGTCCAGCAGAGAATGATAAAGATCGCTATTGCCCACCGAGCGTCCAGCAGAGAATGATTAAGATCGCTATTGCCCACCGAGCGTTCAGCAGAGAATGATAAAGATCGCTATTGCCCACCGAGCGTCCAACAGAGAAGGATAAGGATCGCTATTGCCCACTGAGCTTCCAGCAGAGAATGATAAATTTCACCATAGCAACTGAGAGATTGGTGCTGAATATCATATCGCCGTGGTGTGGTATTTGGAATTTGGATGCTATATTCCCACGGGTGGACGAAACATAAACGATGTAGTCCACATAACTACGGCGTTGATGGAAAAATGGCTTCTTATGATTTGAGAAAGAAATTTAAGATTTGTTATTTGTTACTGGAATGGACGACGGCGACGACGACGACGGGATTGAAATTCATGTACCTTCCACTGGATTATGAAGCTCGTGGTATTCAGAGATATGTCTGAATCATCATCCCAACGACTATGGTGCTTTACGTAATGTTTATTTTGCAATTGGTTATAAAACTTGGAATGTTCTGTGAGTATAGTTAGTTAGTTTTCTACTCTATTGTGGAGTTAAGAAGGTAATTATGAGCTTCCGAAAGAGTCAAGTTTAATCTTGTACGTAATGTGATATGTTCTAATATGTTTTCTTATTTTCATGTTGGTTCAATGCTGGTAATTATTGCGAGCGTTGATGAACCTCGTCTAGGGAGGAGCGTGGTTCTCTTCTCGGTCCTGTTACCTGAGGAATATGAGGGATTGCGGTATTCCAAATTATTCAAGAATCTATCACGACAAATTCACATTGGATGTTAAATTGGTGATGTATTGCGGTATTGATTGGTTTGTTGGGAAATATCCGGTGAGCTATTTTGTGATATTTGAGTCAGTTAACATTGAGAGTTTTGTAGTGAATCTTCGTACCACTTGATAAAGTAGAAAGCTTATTGAAAGTATTTTGGATGTTTATTCCGATGTAAAATATGAGAGTATGAGTAAGGGTTTCATGTGACTATGTGACTTATTGAGTTCAATGTTCGAACTCGGCGATGGTCGTGGTCTGGATTGACCGTACTGTGGAGTGGTCTGCTGAGACCGTGTGTTGTTGAGCAATGTGATTGCTCGTCGGCTGGTTGCCGTGACTAGACGTGACTAGACAAGCTTACTGTTACTTACTCATGGCTCATATTGTAATGTGCATTTGAGATTAATAGTCTATTGAAGTTAAAGTTGAAAATGACGTGGTACCTAGTATTCATGTGTTACATAGCATTGAAGATTCCCGATTGATAATAATTGAAATTAACTTTTGATTGAAATCAAGAATTTAAGGGAGAACAAACTTCTTAATAGTCAGGTTGACCGAGCGAGTGCAAATTACTGTGGCCGCGAGGTTTAGAGGAGAACGAGTAGGTACACAATATAGTGTCATTGACTGGTATAGGAAAATGCCTGAAGGGCAAGTACCCATTGGTAGTAATTCTGAGCCTTGTGATGATGAACTGTAGTCACTTTTGACTGAGTGGTAACTAGTTGTGCGTGTCCTCTTGAGTCTGGGTGGTCACGGGGATGATCACGGGTGGTCACTGGGATGATCACGAGAGTGGCTGATCACAGGGATGATCAGGGTTATGGGTGATCACTGGGATGATCACAGCCAGTCACAGGGATGACTGCGTATTAGGGCTACGGGGATAGCCGGACAATAGAGACACACACACTTGACCTTTACTTTGATTTGAGATTAATTTGATTTTTAATGGGTACTTGTGCCTGACGATGTTCTAGTATTATGTTGAGATAAGCAATGTGATTATGAATATTGAGGTAGTTAATTTGTTCATTGGAAAAGAATAATAGTTTGAGCTTTACTAAGTCTTTCGTTGAAGTAGTTATTTAGGTCAGGAGTGACCGAACGATGGTGATCGTTACACGTTGAAAAGCTTTGAACTCTAAACGTACTTACAAGTATACACATGATCGTGTTAGGAAGATGCCTGTGGGGCGGGTAACAGCTGACTCAGACGAAGATGGAGACAGTGAGGTTGATTAAGTTGTTGATTGTTACTGGGTTTTTATGTCGGTGGGTCAGTCTGAGACCGCACCAGGGTGCCGTAGCTGTAGCCCGTTAGAAATCGGTGTCTACTACTTGTAGTAGTCCGTGGGTAGGCAGTAGGCGGTAGCCCTGGGTAGTGTGGTCGGGTCTTGCCTGGTAGCGAAGACCGTAGAGTCATGGGACGACTCGGCATTCCGAAATGGAAGTGCATAAAGGGCAAATGCGTTTGCTAAATCTTGTGTTGTGACCACGAATAAGGGCTCAGTAGTAAATCAATTGTGATTAAATTGTTAATTGTGTGTGAATAATGAACCAGAGTCTGTCACTGTTACTGGCCTCAGGGTTTTGATAGATGAAACGTTATCATAATTTACTTTGTGATTTCTTACGCAAGATGCCAGTAGGTCATGTACCAGTCGAAGTTGATGTTAATAGTGATTCTGATGAGGATGAGTAAACTTGTTTTGGTGGAAACTCGAGTAAGGACTCTATCGGCCGTATTGTGTTCGACCGTACCAGTAGCTATTACGTGGTCGTAGCCCGGTAGAAATCGGTGTCTCTTGGGGTAACTCAAGTAGTCCGTGGGTGCGCGGTGCGCGTTTAGCTCTGGCGGAGGTCGGGGTCTGCAGAGACCATAGTGTGCAGTCACAGGGTGATGCACGTGTGCGATCCACTTGATGGATATGCATAGTGTGAGAGCAATTGCGATTGCTGGTCGGCTGGAGAGCCGTGGCGATAGAGGGGCTTACTCTTGTGAAGTTTAGATTTGTGTGGTTAATTAAATTGTGTTAATTTGTTGTTACAAGCGACAGTGGTACATGGCTCTGGTTGATATTTTCTTATGGCTCTTTTATGGTTTTATTCGAGTAATTTAAAAGAAAAAACTATACAGTTACGAAGTTTCTTTATTTGAGCTGTTTGTAGAAATATGATTGGTCAGAAGTGGCCGAGGCGAACAAATACTCTCGTTGGTTATTTCTGTGCAGGTTAACCAACACACGAGGACGTGTGCTAGCAGGATGGCCGTGTCGGAGCGTGGCATCAGTGGCGCCACACCAGATAGCGGTTTATTACGGCACTACATTATTTTTAGTCTGTAGAAGTTTAAGAGTAGTTTGTAAATTCAGTTGACTGATGGAATCGGTAGTGTTGTTATTCCGTGACGTGAGTTCTATCTTCGTGGTGTAGTCTGTGGTATGAGAATAGACTATGTTAAGTCTGTGGTGTTACGCACTATGACAGATGACAGTGGTTCGATAGAGGGATGTGAGCTGGTTTTGGTAGTGTGTGGCAGTGAGTGAGGGAGTGAGTCGATGATATGAAAAGATGGGACATTAGAGTTTTGGAGGGAAATGGAGACGGTTGTATTGGGATCAGATGGGAAACGTAGATTGGAAGGATGAGGTGTTGACGACATCACGATCGTATTGCGAATCGAGTATAGAATAGGGAAAAGATATTCTATGGCGTGGACAGGACGACTGATGGGGTGAAGGGAGGTCGTTTAGGTTCCATCAATTAATTGAATCTAGACGTATCCTAACTGTAATCTGTAATCCATGATGATCGTGTGTAAAATACAAGCAATGTCATTGTAATGAAGTCCTGTGAGTTATTATTTCAAGATCAAGACCTAGGAATCCTAAGATATCTGATGTTGTATTGGCGGTATAATGCTCGTGCTTATCCTGATGTGACATGTCCCCGATAGTGGGATAAATATCGCTGTTTCCCCGACATACTCGTTTTTTTATCGATTATTCGTTAAAAAAATCATGTGATTTGTTTCGCCTTATGTCTTTAAATTTATTTTGGATCATAATATTTCCTCGCCTCGGTGGTCTAGTGGTATGTGCACTCGCCTGCCGAGATTGAGGTCTCAGGTTCAATACCCGGGTCAAGCGAAAACATTTTTCCTACTTTTCAAACATAGTTCGGGTTTGAGATCACCAACCCGTATTTGGCAAGCGTGGTGATTATGCCTAATCCTTCTCACTGTATTGATATCCTCAGTGAGGTGAGAGGCCTTTGCCCAACAGTGGGACATTACCGGCTAATACTTTTTTCTTTTCATAATATTTCAATGTAATAATTTCAAGAACTACCATTCCGATTCGAATACATGTTTAACATGTTTTTGAAATGGATATTGCAATAAAGAAATACATAATACAATAAAGTTAGATTTAACAAAATTACGCGCTAATCTCGGGACTGATATATTATAGCTGTTATGTTATGATGTATACAAATACATATAATAAACCTGTTTTTTTAAATGGGCCAATCGAGCCAATCTCTGGTTCGTAAGTACCTGCCCGATTCGAATCATTCCTTTTGCATTGTAAATCTCCATTGAAAGGGAAGGTCGTAGAGTACAATATGTGTTGCGTGGTCCCAGAGGGCTGCAGTTCCTGCACTCGCTGCAGCCGGCGCTGGTGCACGGCGACGTGAAGCCCGCCAACATCCTGCTGGACGGCTGCCTGGCGCCGCGCATCGGGGACTTCGGGCTCGCGCGCCGCCACCGCCCCGACCACCCCGTCTCCAAGTATGACTAACTGTTCACTATTTACTCACTTCACAATGACCAACTTACTCCAAGTTCACATTGACTAATTGGGCCATAGGTACCACCACCTTACTCACCACCTCCCACCTTACTCAGTTGACAATGACTAACAGTTCAAGTTCACAATGACCATCCTGCTCAATACTCATATTGACTCATTAGGCCATACTCCACACTGACTGACATGATCAAAGTTCATAATGATTTTGACAAACTTAGTCAAAGTTCATAATGAGCATCCTGATCAAAACTTACATTACCTAACTTGGACAAAGTTCATATTCACTATCTTGTTTAAAGTTCATAATGACCATTATGATTAAAACTCTAACAATGAGCAGCGTGATCAAAACTTAGACAAAGTTCATATTGTCTAACTTAGACAAAGTTCACATTCACTAACTCGGTAAAAGTGTGTGAATTTGTCCGGTTACATTAATTTATATTTGATTGCGTAGGGTTTTTTTTTGAGTGAATCCTCGTTGCAGAGTGTACGGCACGTTCGCCTACCTCCCGCTGGACTACCTGACGACGCTGGCGGTGAAGCCGGCGGTGGACGTGTACTCGTTCGGGCTGCTGCTGCTGGAGACGGCCACCACCGTGCCCGCCTTCGACAAGGCGCGCAAGGTGCAGCGCCTCAACGACCTCATGAGGTTCTTCGTGCACCAGAACACGCACCCCATCGGTCAGTTACTACTCATATTATATATCGGGCTGCTGCTGCTGGAGACGGCCACCACCGTGCCCGCCTTCGACAAGGCGCGCAAGGTGCAGCGCCTCAACGACCTCATGAGGTTCTTCGTGCACCAGAACACGCACCCCATCGGTCAGTTACTACTCATATTATATATCGGGCTGCTGCTGCTGGAGACGGCCACCACCGTGCCCGCCTTCGACAAGGCGCGCAAGGTGCAGCGCCTCAACGACCTCATGAGGTTCTTCGTGCACCAGAACACGCACCCCATCGGTCAGTTACTACTCATATTATATATCGGGCTGCTGCTGCTGGAGACGGCCACCACCGTGCCCGCCTTCGACAAGGCGCGCAAGGTGCAGCGCCTCAACGACCTCATGAGGTTCTTCGTGCACCAGAACACGCACCCCATCGGTCAGTTACTACTCATATTATATATCGGGCTGCTGCTGCTGGAGACGGCCACCACCGTGCCCGCCTTCGACAAGGCGCGCAAGGTGCAGCGCCTCAACGACCTCATGAGGTTCTTCGTGCACCAGAACACGCACCCCATCGGTCAGTTACTACTCATATTATATATCGGGCTGCTGCTGCTGGAGACGGCCACCACCGTGCCCGCCTTCGACAAGGCGCGCAAGGTGCAGCGCCTCAACGACCTCATGAGGTTCTTCGTGCACCAGAACACGCACCCCATCGGTCAGTTACTACTCATATTATATATCGGGCTGCTGCTGCTGGAGACGGCCACCACCGTGCCCGCCTTCGACAAGGCGCGCAAGGTGCAGCGCCTCAACGACCTCATGAGGTTCTTCGTGCACCAGAACACGCACCCCATCGGTCAGTTACTACTCATATTATATATCGGGCTGCTGCTGCTGGAGACGGCCACCACCGTGCCCGCCTTCGACAAGGCGCGCAAGGTGCAGCGCCTCAACGACCTCATGAGGTTCTTCGTGCACCAGAACACGCACCCCATCGGTCAGTTACTACTCATATTATATATCGGGCTGCTGCTGCTGGAGACGGCCACCACCGTGCCCGCCTTCGACAAGGCGCGCAAGGTGCAGCGCCTCAACGACCTCATGAGGTTCTTCGTGCACCAGAACACGCACCCCATCGGTCAGTTACTACTCATATTATATATCGGGCTGCTGCTGCTGGAGACGGCCACCACCGTGCCCGCCTTCGACAAGGCGCGCAAGGTGCAGCGCCTCAACGACCTCATGAGGTTCTTCGTGCACCAGAACACGCACCCCATCGGTCAGTTACTACTCATATTATATATCGGGCTGCTGCTGCTGGAGACGGCCACCACCGTGCCCGCCTTCGACAAGGCGCGCAAGGTGCAGCGCCTCAACGACCTCATGAGGTTCTTCGTGCACCAGAACACGCACCCCATCGGTCAGTTACTACTCATATTATATATCGGGCTGCTGCTGCTGGAGACGGCCACCACCGTGCCCGCCTTCGACAAGGCGCGCAAGGTGCAGCGCCTCAACGACCTCATGAGGTTCTTCGTGCACCAGAACACGCACCCCATCGGTCAGTTACTACTCATATTATATATCGGGCTGCTGCTGCTGGAGACGGCCACCACCGTGCCCGCCTTCGACAAGGCGCGCAAGGTGCAGCGCCTCAACGACCTCATGAGGTTCTTCGTGCACCAGAACACGCACCCCATCGGTCAGTTACTACTCATATTATATATCGGGCTGCTGCTGCTGGAGACGGCCACCACCGTGCCCGCCTTCGACAAGGCGCGCAAGGTGCAGCGCCTCAACGACCTCATGAGGTTCTTCGTGCACCAGAACACGCACCCCATCGGTCAGTTACTACTCATATTATATATCGGGCTGCTGCTGCTGGAGACGGCCACCACCGTGCCCGCCTTCGACAAGGCGCGCAAGGTGCAGCGCCTCAACGACCTCATGAGGTTCTTCGTGCACCAGAACACGCACCCCATCGGTCAGTTACTACTCATATTATATATCGGGCTGCTGCTGCTGGAGACGGCCACCACCGTGCCCGCCTTCGACAAGGCGCGCAAGGTGCAGCGCCTCAACGACCTCATGAGGTTCTTCGTGCACCAGAACACGCACCCCATCGGTCAGTTACTACTCATATTATATATCGGGCTGCTGCTGCTGGAGACGGCCACCACCGTGCCCGCCTTCGACAAGGCGCGCAAGGTGCAGCGCCTCAACGACCTCATGAGGTTCTTCGTGCACCAGAACACGCACCCCATCGGTCAGTTACTACTCATATTATATATCGGGCTGCTGCTGCTGGAGACGGCCACCACCGTGCCCGCCTTCGACAAGGCGCGCAAGGTGCAGCGCCTCAACGACCTCATGAGGTTCTTCGTGCACCAGAACACGCACCCCATCGGTCAGTTACTACTCATATTATATATCGGGCTGCTGCTGCTGGAGACGGCCACCACCGTGCCCGCCTTCGACAAGGCGCGCAAGGTGCAGCGCCTCAACGACCTCATGAGGTTCTTCGTGCACCAGAACACGCACCCCATCGGTCAGTTACTACTCATATTATATATCGGGCTGCTGCTGCTGGAGACGGCCACCACCGTGCCCGCCTTCGACAAGGCGCGCAAGGTGCAGCGCCTCAACGACCTCATGAGGTTCTTCGTGCACCAGAACACGCACCCCATCGGTCAGTTACTACTCATATTATATATCGGGCTGCTGCTGCTGGAGACGGCCACCACCGTGCCCGCCTTCGACAAGGCGCGCAAGGTGCAGCGCCTCAACGACCTCATGAGGTTCTTCGTGCACCAGAACACGCACCCCATCGGTCAGTTACTACTCATATTATATATCGGGCTGCTGCTGCTGGAGACGGCCACCACCGTGCCCGCCTTCGACAAGGCGCGCAAGGTGCAGCGCCTCAACGACCTCATGAGGTTCTTCGTGCACCAGAACACGCACCCCATCGGTCAGTTACTACTCATATTATATATCGGGCTGCTGCTGCTGGAGACGGCCACCACCGTGCCCGCCTTCGACAAGGCGCGCAAGGTGCAGCGCCTCAACGACCTCATGAGGTTCTTCGTGCACCAGAACACGCACCCCATCGGTCAGTTACTACTCATATTATATATCGGGCTGCTGCTGCTGGAGACGGCCACCACCGTGCCCGCCTTCGACAAGGCGCGCAAGGTGCAGCGCCTCAACGACCTCATGAGGTTCTTCGTGCACCAGAACACGCACCCCATCGGTCAGTTACTACTCATATTATATATCGGGCTGCTGCTGCTGGAGACGGCCACCACCGTGCCCGCCTTCGACAAGGCGCGCAAGGTGCAGCGCCTCAACGACCTCATGAGGTTCTTCGTGCACCAGAACACGCACCCCATCGGTCAGTTACTACTCATATTATATATCGGGCTGCTGCTGCTGGAGACGGCCACCACCGTGCCCGCCTTCGACAAGGCGCGCAAGGTGCAGCGCCTCAACGACCTCATGAGGTTCTTCGTGCACCAGAACACGCACCCCATCGGTCAGTTACTACTCATATTATATATCGGGCTGCTGCTGCTGGAGACGGCCACCACCGTGCCCGCCTTCGACAAGGCGCGCAAGGTGCAGCGCCTCAACGACCTCATGAGGTTCTTCGTGCACCAGAACACGCACCCCATCGGTCAGTTACTACTCATATTATATATCGGGCTGCTGCTGCTGGAGACGGCCACCACCGTGCCCGCCTTCGACAAGGCGCGCAAGGTGCAGCGCCTCAACGACCTCATGAGGTTCTTCGTGCACCAGAACACGCACCCCATCGGTCAGTTACTACTCATATTATATATCGGGCTGCTGCTGCTGGAGACGGCCACCACCGTGCCCGCCTTCGACAAGGCGCGCAAGGTGCAGCGCCTCAACGACCTCATGAGGTTCTTCGTGCACCAGAACACGCACCCCATCGGTCAGTTACTACTCATATTATATATCGGGCTGCTGCTGCTGGAGACGGCCACCACCGTGCCCGCCTTCGACAAGGCGCGCAAGGTGCAGCGCCTCAACGACCTCATGAGGTTCTTCGTGCACCAGAACACGCACCCCATCGGTCAGTTACTACTCATATTATATATCGGGCTGCTGCTGCTGGAGACGGCCACCACCGTGCCCGCCTTCGACAAGGCGCGCAAGGTGCAGCGCCTCAACGACCTCATGAGGTTCTTCGTGCACCAGAACACGCACCCCATCGGTCAGTTACTACTCATATTATATATCGGGCTGCTGCTGCTGGAGACGGCCACCACCGTGCCCGCCTTCGACAAGGCGCGCAAGGTGCAGCGCCTCAACGACCTCATGAGGTTCTTCGTGCACCAGAACACGCACCCCATCGGTCAGTTACTACTCATATTATATATCGGGCTGCTGCTGCTGGAGACGGCCACCACCGTGCCCGCCTTCGACAAGGCGCGCAAGGTGCAGCGCCTCAACGACCTCATGAGGTTCTTCGTGCACCAGAACACGCACCCCATCGGTCAGTTACTACTCATATTATATATCGGGCTGCTGCTGCTGGAGACGGCCACCACCGTGCCCGCCTTCGACAAGGCGCGCAAGGTGCAGCGCCTCAACGACCTCATGAGGTTCTTCGTGCACCAGAACACGCACCCCATCGGTCAGTTACTACTCATATTATATATCGGGCTGCTGCTGCTGGAGACGGCCACCACCGTGCCCGCCTTCGACAAGGCGCGCAAGGTGCAGCGCCTCAACGACCTCATGAGGTTCTTCGTGCACCAGAACACGCACCCCATCGGTCAGTTACTACTCATATTATATATCGGGCTGCTGCTGCTGGAGACGGCCACCACCGTGCCCGCCTTCGACAAGGCGCGCAAGGTGCAGCGCCTCAACGACCTCATGAGGTTCTTCGTGCACCAGAACACGCACCCCATCGGTCAGTTACTACTCATATTATATATCGGGCTGCTGCTGCTGGAGACGGCCACCACCGTGCCCGCCTTCGACAAGGCGCGCAAGGTGCAGCGCCTCAACGACCTCATGAGGTTCTTCGTGCACCAGAACACGCACCCCATCGGTCAGTTACTACTCATATTATATATCGGGCTGCTGCTGCTGGAGACGGCCACCACCGTGCCCGCCTTCGACAAGGCGCGCAAGGTGCAGCGCCTCAACGACCTCATGAGGTTCTTCGTGCACCAGAACACGCACCCCATCGGTCAGTTACTACTCATATTATATATCGGGCTGCTGCTGCTGGAGACGGCCACCACCGTGCCCGCCTTCGACAAGGCGCGCAAGGTGCAGCGCCTCAACGACCTCATGAGGTTCTTCGTGCACCAGAACACGCACCCCATCGGTCAGTTACTACTCATATTATATATCGGGCTGCTGCTGCTGGAGACGGCCACCACCGTGCCCGCCTTCGACAAGGCGCGCAAGGTGCAGCGCCTCAACGACCTCATGAGGTTCTTCGTGCACCAGAACACGCACCCCATCGGTCAGTTACTACTCATATTATATATCGGGCTGCTGCTGCTGGAGACGGCCACCACCGTGCCCGCCTTCGACAAGGCGCGCAAGGTGCAGCGCCTCAACGACCTCATGAGGTTCTTCGTGCACCAGAACACGCACCCCATCGGTCAGTTACTACTCATATTATATATCGGGCTGCTGCTGCTGGAGACGGCCACCACCGTGCCCGCCTTCGACAAGGCGCGCAAGGTGCAGCGCCTCAACGACCTCATGAGGTTCTTCGTGCACCAGAACACGCACCCCATCGGTCAGTTACTACTCATATTATATATCGGGCTGCTGCTGCTGGAGACGGCCACCACCGTGCCCGCCTTCGACAAGGCGCGCAAGGTGCAGCGCCTCAACGACCTCATGAGGTTCTTCGTGCACCAGAACACGCACCCCATCGGTCAGTTACTACTCATATTATATATCGGGCTGCTGCTGCTGGAGACGGCCACCACCGTGCCCGCCTTCGACAAGGCGCGCAAGGTGCAGCGCCTCAACGACCTCATGAGGTTCTTCGTGCACCAGAACACGCACCCCATCGGTCAGTTACTACTCATATTATATATCGGGCTGCTGCTGCTGGAGACGGCCACCACCGTGCCCGCCTTCGACAAGGCGCGCAAGGTGCAGCGCCTCAACGACCTCATGAGGTTCTTCGTGCACCAGAACACGCACCCCATCGGTCAGTTACTACTCATATTATATATCGGGCTGCTGCTGCTGGAGACGGCCACCACCGTGCCCGCCTTCGACAAGGCGCGCAAGGTGCAGCGCCTCAACGACCTCATGAGGTTCTTCGTGCACCAGAACACGCACCCCATCGGTCAGTTACTACTCATATTATATATCGGGCTGCTGCTGCTGGAGACGGCCACCACCGTGCCCGCCTTCGACAAGGCGCGCAAGGTGCAGCGCCTCAACGACCTCATGAGGTTCTTCGTGCACCAGAACACGCACCCCATCGGTCAGTTACTACTCATATTATATATCGGGCTGCTGCTGCTGGAGACGGCCACCACCGTGCCCGCCTTCGACAAGGCGCGCAAGGTGCAGCGCCTCAACGACCTCATGAGGTTCTTCGTGCACCAGAACACGCACCCCATCGGTCAGTTACTACTCATATTATATATCGGGCTGCTGCTGCTGGAGACGGCCACCACCGTGCCCGCCTTCGACAAGGCGCGCAAGGTGCAGCGCCTCAACGACCTCATGAGGTTCTTCGTGCACCAGAACACGCACCCCATCGGTCAGTTACTACTCATATTATATATCGGGCTGCTGCTGCTGGAGACGGCCACCACCGTGCCCGCCTTCGACAAGGCGCGCAAGGTGCAGCGCCTCAACGACCTCATGAGGTTCTTCGTGCACCAGAACACGCACCCCATCGGTCAGTTACTACTCATATTATATATCGGGCTGCTGCTGCTGGAGACGGCCACCACCGTGCCCGCCTTCGACAAGGCGCGCAAGGTGCAGCGCCTCAACGACCTCATGAGGTTCTTCGTGCACCAGAACACGCACCCCATCGGTCAGTTACTACTCATATTATATATCGGGCTGCTGCTGCTGGAGACGGCCACCACCGTGCCCGCCTTCGACAAGGCGCGCAAGGTGCAGCGCCTCAACGACCTCATGAGGTTCTTCGTGCACCAGAACACGCACCCCATCGGTCAGTTACTACTCATATTATATATCGGGCTGCTGCTGCTGGAGACGGCCACCACCGTGCCCGCCTTCGACAAGGCGCGCAAGGTGCAGCGCCTCAACGACCTCATGAGGTTCTTCGTGCACCAGAACACGCACCCCATCGGTCAGTTACTACTCATATTATATATCGGGCTGCTGCTGCTGGAGACGGCCACCACCGTGCCCGCCTTCGACAAGGCGCGCAAGGTGCAGCGCCTCAACGACCTCATGAGGTTCTTCGTGCACCAGAACACGCACCCCATCGGTCAGTTACTACTCATATTATATATCGGGCTGCTGCTGCTGGAGACGGCCACCACCGTGCCCGCCTTCGACAAGGCGCGCAAGGTGCAGCGCCTCAACGACCTCATGAGGTTCTTCGTGCACCAGAACACGCACCCCATCGGTCAGTTACTACTCATATTATATATCGGGCTGCTGCTGCTGGAGACGGCCACCACCGTGCCCGCCTTCGACAAGGCGCGCAAGGTGCAGCGCCTCAACGACCTCATGAGGTTCTTCGTGCACCAGAACACGCACCCCATCGGTCAGTTACTACTCATATTATATATCGGGCTGCTGCTGCTGGAGACGGCCACCACCGTGCCCGCCTTCGACAAGGCGCGCAAGGTGCAGCGCCTCAACGACCTCATGAGGTTCTTCGTGCACCAGAACACGCACCCCATCGGTCAGTTACTACTCATATTATATATCGGGCTGCTGCTGCTGGAGACGGCCACCACCGTGCCCGCCTTCGACAAGGCGCGCAAGGTGCAGCGCCTCAACGACCTCATGAGGTTCTTCGTGCACCAGAACACGCACCCCATCGGTCAGTTACTACTCATATTATATATCGGGCTGCTGCTGCTGGAGACGGCCACCACCGTGCCCGCCTTCGACAAGGCGCGCAAGGTGCAGCGCCTCAACGACCTCATGAGGTTCTTCGTGCACCAGAACACGCACCCCATCGGTCAGTTACTACTCATATTATATATCGGGCTGCTGCTGCTGGAGACGGCCACCACCGTGCCCGCCTTCGACAAGGCGCGCAAGGTGCAGCGCCTCAACGACCTCATGAGGTTCTTCGTGCACCAGAACACGCACCCCATCGGTCAGTTACTACTCATATTATATATCGGGCTGCTGCTGCTGGAGACGGCCACCACCGTGCCCGCCTTCGACAAGGCGCGCAAGGTGCAGCGCCTCAACGACCTCATGAGGTTCTTCGTGCACCAGAACACGCACCCCATCGGTCAGTTACTACTCATATTATATATCGGGCTGCTGCTGCTGGAGACGGCCACCACCGTGCCCGCCTTCGACAAGGCGCGCAAGGTGCAGCGCCTCAACGACCTCATGAGGTTCTTCGTGCACCAGAACACGCACCCCATCGGTCAGTTACTACTCATATTATATATCGGGCTGCTGCTGCTGGAGACGGCCACCACCGTGCCCGCCTTCGACAAGGCGCGCAAGGTGCAGCGCCTCAACGACCTCATGAGGTTCTTCGTGCACCAGAACACGCACCCCCATCGGTCAGTTACTACTCATATTATATATCGGGCTGCTGCTGCTGGAGACGGCCACCACCGTGCCCGCCTTCGACAAGGCGCGCAAGGTGCAGCGCCTCAACGACCTCATGAGGTTCTTCGTGCACCAGAACACGCACCCCATCGGTCAGTTACTACTCATATTATATATCGGGCTGCTGCTGCTGGAGACGGCCACCACCGTGCCCGCCTTCGACAAGGCGCGCAAGGTGCAGCGCCTCAACGACCTCATGAGGTTCTTCGTGCACCAGAACACGCACCCCATCGTCAGTTACTGACTCATATTATATATCGGGCTGCTGCTGCTGGAGGACGGCCACCACCGTGCCCCGCCTTCGACAAG